>WEIT01015970.1:37499-70520 GCA_013389985.1 Dryoscopus gambensis | reverse complement strand
AAACTCTGCTCTTGGACATACATAAGATTTTTTTAGCTTAATGCCTCAAACCATTAAAAGGAAAAAAGCGTGTTTTCTGCCAGACCTACTTGTGTCAATGTCACCTATTTTACCTCTAACTTTTGTAGGAGGATTCTTATAGTCAAGTCTTGTTCAAACTTTTAGACCAATACTTTATAAAGATACGTTGACGTTTCTCAGATTAATTCCAAGTAATTCCTTGCCTGCTAGGGCCAAATCTGTCCCTTCCTCTCATTTCAAATCAGCTATGTACAAATTCACACTAGCATTAAGTATGAGCTTGAACTCTGACATTTATCATAGCTGGAGGAGTCTGAGCAAGTTCACAACCTCACACCACTGGCTTAAAATCCAGAGGATCTTGAGACTCTTAAGAGCCCCAGGCCAAGCCAATGTCTCCTTACAAATGTTTACATTAAATACAGCAAAAGGCTTTGACATCTTTCTTGCCACTAGAGATCTCGATTTCTTCACTGGGATGGCAAACTAAGCAGGATCAAGCCACATGGGCGGAGGTCATGAAAAAAGGGAAGTAGAAAGATTATATCATTACAGGGTAAAATGCTGTGGCACCTATCAAAATCAGATTCAGGTTCCTTCATGTACAATTCTTCTGGCTGTTTGTCTTAGACACAGCAAAAATACACAGCTGTTACAGCAGAAGTGAGCCTTTTGTTCTTCATGAATTGAGTAAAACAGAAGCCATTTGCTTCACCCAGCTAAATGGCTTTCAGATTAGATTCCAGAATAAACCATATGAACTTACCTTACATTTCAACATGTTGGCCACTCTCTCTTGCATCGACTGTCCAGCCTTTGGCCTGACAAGAATATAAACCGCTTTCACTTCAGGGCTGGAGCGCAGAAGTTTTTCCACCAGTACTTTGCCCATGAAACCTGTAGCTCCTGTGATAAGTACGGTCTTTCCATTGTAGTAAGCTGAGACTGAAGACATGGTGCTTTCTTGTTCTGTCCTTTCCTGCAGCAGGTACCTGAGAAGATGCAAAAATAAAGCTTAAAAGGCTTTTGGGATAACCTTTTTAGTCACCTACGTCAACTCATATTAGTTCAGTCAATGGCAATTTTAAAAATGATTTTTCAGAAAAGTCTTTATTGCAAAAAAAACCCTACAAAAATCTGAGAAGCTTAAAAAAATCAAGCTCAGCCTTATCCTCCATATGACACCACAGCTGCACACAGAGGTCAAACACAGCTCGTGCTGTCCAAGGCTCTCAGCAGGAGATGCTCACTGCAGTGCTGAACAGTGTTTATCTGCTACTGTTAAGTGGCAGCCATGAAGACATGCAGCTATCCCTACAAGACAAAGAAGAAAGAGATTTCTTCACAAACACTGCTGTGTTTTCCACTTCAATTCCACTGTGCCTACGGCATTCCTTGTCAGCCGTCACTCATCGACGTGCTCAGTCTTTTCCTGTTGCCTTGGCTTGGAATACCACCATGAAGAAAGCTCTTCTTCATGAAAGATACAGTGCAATCACCTTTCTCTGCACAACTGCGATACCACATGCAGGTCACCACCCTTTATGAGCTGTTATGGCCAGAATTCATCCCAGTTCGCTCTAAGGAGTGTAGATGTGACAGGCTTCCCCTGGAGAGTTTAAGATGTCTAACTCGCCTTTGGAGATCCACTGACACAACCAGGCTCCCACATGACATGTCCCAGTTAAGTATTTTAATTAGATGCAATGGTTTCAGGCCTGAATGTCCCCAACCATCCTGATTCAAACTCTTTAAGTTGATTAAATGTAAACAAGGCTTGGACTGAATCCTCTTAGAAAAGCCCCTCTTCCCCTGTTAGCCTAACGGAAGCAAAACAAGTATCTTTGAAGTGGGGCAGACCACAGCAAGCACAAAACACACACTGCAAGGGAAAGGCTCAAAAATATCAGTAAATGTTCTGAAAAAAGCCTACTGAATTTGAAACAAAAATAAACAAGAATAGTATAATGCTGTCAATCATATACTGAAGAACCAGAACAATGATCTTCAAGTATCCCAGAAAAACTTCTCTTCCTCCAGCAGAAGCTTCAGAGACACAAAACAGGGAGTCAAGCCTAACAAAGTATTACTCTTCTTTCCCAGTGCTGCGTGGGAGCACAGTGCTTAGCATCAAACAAATTAAAATCTCCAAATTTCTTTATCAACAACAAATCATCAGGTGTAGAATCCAGTTTAGAAAGTGGGTCAAGCGGAATAACTTCTCAGGGACACTATTTTACAAACTAATAGCTGTGGGTATTCTGGCTCAGTGAATTTGGTTATTAGCCTACTTTCAGATGTTGCCCAGATTATAACTTAGATGAATGCAGAAGGCTCATCTAGGCCTATTAAAAACCTGTTCTTATTAAAGAGCTGTACACTTGGGAAGTTAAACCAACAGGTTAAACTATTGGACAATTAACTTATTTATAACAGAATGTCACACCTCATTCTGGTTCGGAAAAATTGACTCATATTGCAAGGCAGGAACTTGCAGAGCCTGGAAGTGTGTGAAAGGTGTGTAGGGCCAGAATAAGATTGTAGTTTAGCCAGATGGAGACAAGAGACCTCAGAAATTTGACATGACACATGCCCTGCAATGTAAAAAAATGAAGGAGAGAAGTCCTTAGTCACTAGAGGCCATACAAATCCCACTGAACAACAGGAAACAAAAAGATAAAATATAAGGGCCACTTCCAGCCACAGGATACTTGCTTTGAATTTGTATTCAGAAGATTGTTTCTGCACAAACAATGGTACATTTATAGAGTACTTTGCACCACAAACTTGGAGATTACCAGAGGAGTTACTCTCCTTCCCACACTTCAGGAGGAGAGAGCATTTCCAACCTGCATCACCAAGCATTACTGCTTTGCTTTATAGTTGTAGACTACTGCACAAATAACTGTGAAAGGCTTCCACGTGTGGAAATCAATTTATTGTTTTATTTGGGTTCCTTGCTTCAGTTATCTAAAAGGGGCTTCATTTGTTTTGGCCAGATGTTCAATGCCTGCCAGAATAGTAAAATAAATAAACCACACTACTTTGAAGTGTCCCTATAATTAACCATGCAGCCATGTTTCATTAAGTATTTCTGACAAGGACTACATGCACATAACTGACAGTTCTTCTCCATCTAGTCTGAGACCATTTTGAATGTTTGATTCAAAAAAAACCCAAATATTTCATCTTCCAAGCCATTCTGGTATGATGAAAATGGAAGTACCAAACACAGCCACTGAAAAAACAAACTTCCAAGGCAATCTGCTGTTACTCTTGATTACTGGCTTAACCTCCTAGGGTTAAAAGGGAAGAAAAATCACATCCTTTCTATTTTTCCATAATAAAGCAGTCCAAGTTAGGCAGCCTAGAGTTAGTAAGGCCAGTTTCAGAGTTGGATCCAGTTGCTCAGGACCTCATCCACAATAAAAAGCCACAAAGAATGAGATAGTGTTTGCCTGTTATGGGATCAGATTTGTGTCTCTTTGCAGTACATTTATATTTTTATTTCCTAAGTGAGCTTCAGAAGAAAATAAAAAAACCTTGTACCAAACTGATACTGGGCTAATTACCAGGAAATAAAATCTGTGGGGTTTTTTAACGCGCACAAACGAATCCATGTTTTGAGATCATGACACAAAAGCCAGAATGCTGCAATTTGGTATGTTCAGACAAATCCCTGAATCTCCACTGTTCAAGCAAATTTAAAGAGGCTTTTATTACATTCCAAGCTCAAAGGCAGAATCCAGTTTATATTCAGGATTGCTAAGGTATTTTCCTTTCAACTTAGTCTTGATTTTTTCATTTTGTAAAACTATCTTTGTTTTTTTAATATTTTTAAGAGTGTTGCTGATTTTCCTCTGTTTTTATTGATTCTGCTTGGCCTTTGTAAAGAGATTACTGAAGAACGTATGGAGATTTTAAGGAACCAGAGGATTTCTGAGGTCAAAGGGTGTGACCCAAGTAATGCCTGCTGACCTGACCCTTTAGAGGTCTATTTCAAAACAGAGAGAACAATATGCATGCTTTTTGGCTTTTTACACTCAAATTGTTTCCTGCAGAAGGTTATACTTGGACTTTCATTTTAAGGAATAAACAGTCAATACTGAGCACTGACTATTTTCCAGTCAATTAAACTGCAAGGGATTAAGTGCCTGGTAGGACTATTTGAACTATGGTCAGAAGCTGCAGTGAGCTGACCCTTGGTGAGGTAAAGAAGGATAAAGAGTATTTCATAGGCTGAGGTTCCTGGCTCTTCCAAATCTGACTGGAGATGAGAAAGCCACTGAATTGTGGAGAAAAGCCCGTGCAAGGGCTTCCTGAAGCCCAATTCAAGTGAGTAATTACAGGCAACTCAGATGTTTCAGGCATTAATCGAAGCAGGAAAGTAATCGCTGATGCCACCTGAATGACTGAGCGCAGCATCTTTGCAGCAGCACAAACCTCTCGATGCTGACTCATCTCCAGCCAGAGCATGAAAAAACCATGAGCCAGGAATCCCACTGAGCCAGGAGTCCCACTGAGCCAGGAGTCTCACTGAGCATTTCTGCAGACACAAGTGCACAAGCTGCTCTGAGGGTACTGCTGCCTCTCACAGTCTCCTCCGGATCAAATGGAAAGGACGAGCTACAGCGCTGCGCTACAAAGCCGTGATCTTGTGCCAAAGGACAAGCAAAGGGAAAGGTGGGAATCCTAATCCTACCAACCTAATACTTCCCTCCTGAAAAAGAAAACCCTCATATCCTCAGCGGAATAGCACAGGAGAAGTTCCCCCTGCCAAGAGCAGGTACGATTGAGCTGATATTTAACAGAACCACTACTCCACTGTCCTCATCTTTCCTATATTTCAGTGATGCCAAAACTGCATCCAGATTGCAATGGTGTAACGCAGAGAGTCTGGCTGCTCTCGGGGCCAGAGTGGTGGGAAGGGAAATGTGCATCTGAACCTCACTGACTGCTGCCACTGCCACTGCCCACAGCAGCTCCATGGCTGCAGGGGGTCAGGCAGGGACGGCAAAAGGGAGGATAAGCAGTGAAGGTGGACTGGAAGAGGTGAGTATTTTAGTATGGTTTGGATCATTGCTGCCCTACTCAACAAGGACAGCAGCCATTTCATTATCTGTTGAGATATTTGTCTTTTCAACTCAACAGCATAAAATGAAAAAAAAAAAATTGTTTTGTGCAATAGCAAAGGACCACATGCCTATAAATGTAAATCCAAATTCAAAAATGGCCTCTCTGGCATCTCCTTGTACTAAGACTGGTTTTGATGAGATTTTTCTTACACAACTTTGTGCAGGGATGTAATTTCCATAAACAAGAGGGTTGGCCTGTTCAGGTTTCAGACATTGTATTAAATGTAATGAACCAGCTTCAACCAAAATTACACTTAACTAGAAGCAATAGTTTTTGAAACAAAGCTACAGACAGCAAGAATCCTTTAAGACAAAACCATTCTTGGCCACTTTCTGAAAATAAATTTTTAATCTTGGGTGAAAATATCCAATCATACATAAGACAGCTTTCTTTAATCAGGATTCTGGAAGAGTTATAATTAACCTGGAACATGCAGAGAAAGAAAAATTCCTCTGTTGCTCCAGACAACTTATATAGCTGAGGTCAGAAAAAGCAATATAAACTGGTCACAGAATATTTCTGTCTCATCAATTTACTTCTTCAGTCTATTAATTATTTTATGAGTTTTAAATGGACTGAACACTGGGGATGCCTGAACAATACATCTTCATATAATTATTTTTCCTTTTACATTTTGTCCCAGGATGTATTACAGAGACTCTTCAAAGCAGGCAAGTAATTATAATACATCAAAGCAATTATTTCTAATACGTGTTTTTTGGCTGAAAGCATTTGCTGCTTGTTTAATCATCAGAAAATATACGCCATGCATGCTGGAAATAGCTGAAATTGTAACTTGTTTTACATCATACTGACTTAATTCCTGGCTCCTCAGTAACATCAGGAGAAGGTCACTCATCTCCTTTGATTTCATTTTCTGGGCCAAGCTCACGACCAGGGAAGTTCCACTGCAATGACCAATGTTTCAACTGGGATTAACGTGAATTAGCTTAGATTTGAGCCTTTGGATTTAAAATACTTTCTGCATTTTCAGTAATAAGCAACAGTGAATCAGAGCAGAAAATGGCTGTAGTTCAACACTGCACACCATTTGTGACAACAGCACTGCTGACACAAACAAACAGAAAGTACCAGCAAGGAGGCAGTGAAGTTACACAATGCATTTCCAAAGGTCTTCAGGCACAGAAAGATTTGTGTAGCCTATGAAGTCAGGGAGATCTTACTGATGACAGAAAATGAAGCAGAGAGGATGATAAAATGCCTGTTCTACGGAAAAATTAAAAGTTCCTTACAGTTTGTTGAACTTCCACAGTCATTTAAGCTCACCTAACAGCAACAAAGATAAACCTCCTCTCGTTTATCTACAGAATTAAAAGGAAGGTCATAATCCACCCTTTGTACAGGCGCTATAGAAGCTAATGCAGCATAAAGAAATAAAATCCTGCGATTCAAAGATGGGCACATTTACAGCCAGACTGAACTCCTGATGATAATCCTCTTTGCGAAAGAGATTTTGCTCCAAGCAATTTACACCAAATATAAATGTGGTTGTTAGAAGCCTGAAGGTTAAATCACTTTTCTCCAGCTAATACATTTCAAATCATTTTTTGTTTGCCAACAGTAGCAATTCAAATCCATAACAGCATCCCCACGTAGCAACACACAAGGAGAAACTCACTGCTCCCGGAAACCCTTCATGCCTTGAAAAACCACACCAGTTCTGCAATCCATTTTAATTTATAGCAGTTAAATCTAAAGAGACAGGGAAGTGTGACAGCATAATTAAGACCTGGAGACAACGAGCAGCATGAACAGCCAGATCCTCCAAACTGCTGAATGCTACGTGACAGGCGGACAGACACAGAAACCTCTGGAAATTGTGGCTGCTGGGCCAAAGACCTGCCCCCAGGACAGATGTGGGCAAAAGCTGGAATTTCCAGATTGCTTAAGCATTACCTACACTCTCCTTAGCAGTACAAACTGACCACCATGAAGGACTAGAGAAGAAAGAAGGAAGCAGAAGGGCCACTGATGCAACACAACCCAGGAGGAGCCTCTTGATTTTTTAGTGAAACCGGTTAGTCTCACTCAGTCTCATTCTGTTCTCTCCAAAATTAAGGAAAACAAGCCTGTAAATATTTTAGAGTTGAGACGAGGCAATGGTGCTGAGGACATACCTATGTGTGTCATGTGGGATTTTAAAGAACAAATATTTCTCAGTAGCTCAAATATCAATGTATTCTGCCTCAACACTATTTAATTATCTACTTGGTAAGAACAGCAGCTACCACAGACTTCAAAGATGCAGCTTCTGCAGGCCCCTTTTGCATCACATAGTCCAGCATCTGTACCCACTCTCCTTTTTTTTGGAGAGCTCTCCCTTTTTTTTTTAGAGTTAGTTGTTGCAAAGCCATTGAGCAGGCTACAGGATCAAAGCATAGATCAGGACCAGAAGGGAGTTTTTGCTTTGCCTCAGCATAATTAAATGCAGACATCCTACGTCAGAGCTCTTCTGCAGGCAATCCTTCCCCTTCTTATTCCCCCAATTCACTCTTCACAGACATTTTCCCCTTGCCCTTTCTCCAGTGATCTCTAAAACCAGCAGTCCTCTCCCAAAACCCTAAATCAAAACCCCTGCCATACCCACTGCACACCAATCACTCTGCACCCCACCACTGTAGAAGGGAGGTCTCAATGAAGTCAAGAGTTAACTTTGTGGTAACAGGCTTGTCTGGCACATTTACTTTATTTTAGACATCTCAGTTGATAATTTCTTATTAGCATGCAGCAGCTAATGTATTAACAAAGATTTTCTGTCCTTTTCCACTACTCATTCTTGTCCCCTGTCAAAAATAGTAGCACCAGCTTTTATGACATTTGTGATATTTTTTTCCCCTGAAAGAATTATCAACCATCAGAACAGGCTTCCCAGGGAAGTGGAGGAGTCACCAACCCTGGCAGCATTTAAAGTTGTGTAGATATGGGACTTGGGGACAAGTGGTTAAGTGGCAGACTTGACAGAGTTAGAAGCTAGAAGAGTTAAAATCATAGAATGGCTTGGGTTGGGACCTTAAGGATCATCTCATTCCAACCCTCTGCTACGGGCAGGGACACCTTCTACCAGATCAGGATGATCAGAATCCCATCCAGCCTGACCCTGAACACTTCCAGGGATGGGGCAGCCACAGCTCCTCTGGACAACCTGTACCAGGGCCTCAGCACCCCCACAGGGAACAATTTCTTCCTAATAACCCATCTAGACCTACTCTCTTTCAGCCTAAGGCCATTTCCCCTTGTCCTGTCACTATCTGCCCATGCAAAAATTCCCTTTCCAGGCTTGTTATAGGCCCCCTTCACGTACTGGAAGGCAGCTTTAAGGTCAACCCAGGGCCTTCCCTTCTCCAGGCACAACAATCCCAGTTCTCTCAGCCTCTCCTCACAGCAGAGCTGCTCCATCCCTCTGATCCCCTTGGTGTCCCTGCTCTGCACTGGCTGCAGCAGCTCCCTGTCCTTCCTGTGCTGGGCCCAGGGCTGGATGCAGCTCTGCAGGGGGGGGTGGTCTCACTCGAGTGAGGCAGAGGGGCAGGATTCCCTCCCCACCCTGCTGCCCACTGCAGAGACACACTGAGCTCTGCAGCCACCAACACCCTCCAGTCTCTCTCCGCAGTGATCTTTAAGGTCTTCTTCAACCTAAATGATTCTATGGCTGAGCCAGTTTAAGAATACTCCCATACAGTTTGAGGGTAACCGGTGGCTGACGTGTTTTGGTGGGGTTTTTTTCAAGCCCCACTTCTGGAACAGTCCAACTAGCACAGCTGCTCTAAGGACAGCAGCTGCAGGATTGCTACCTCCCCAGCAATTTTCACATTCCAGCACTCACGGAAAACTATCCCATAGTGGCCCCAAAAAGGACTGAGTAACTAAAAACGGCCTACATTTCTGTAAAAAAAGGAAGTGAAGTGGTGATTGTTGACAGTAGCAAATACTTTTGTGATTACAGCAACCACGTTGTTCACAAAGGCACTGTCGACATGAAGAAGAATGGTCTTCACTCAAGATTTAGAGCCAACAGCAATACTGATCCAAGCAAATCAATATCACTGATCATTATCTAGTAAGTAAATCTATGCCATGGAATGATGGAAAGACTGCTTTCCTGAGACTGCCTTCCTTTTTTCTACCATCACTCCATCCAGTGCTCCTGTCAGCTGTCAGGTAAATACCTAAGCACAATGCTCCAAAGTCTTAATGAAATCAAATTAAACTGAACGTCTATGTTTTCGTAAGAAAACCTAAAAAAAAAAAAAAAAAACCTGCAAAAAACAACAAAAGAAACTGAGGACAACATACAGTTAGACAGTCAAGGTGATGACCCCCTAATGACCATGCTTTTAAAAAACAAAACAATTATCTAAGCCAATGCTACCTTTCTATTTTCACAACTTTTTTTTTTTCCTACAACTATGTCCCGTGGAAGATGTGAATAGAAAATACAATCCTGTGCAGATTTATCACTAAAAATGCATGTTTTTTTAAGCTTCAAAACAAATGCAAAGTAATTAGTAATTGGCTGAATAACACAAGCTGAAAGAAAGCAAGACAGCTGTAGGGATTCAAACACATATACACATATTTACAATTCCCACAGAGTGGGACAGAATCCCACATGGAACCACAGAGTCCCCCATTCAGTCTGTCTGGATTTCCTAGAGCAAAAAGGCTTTCACTGGAGATTTTTCTTTAGGAATACCTGTGTACTTGTGCAGTACATGCATAGAAAACGAGTTTTATGTTGTAGACAGAAAAATCTGTCAACTGCTTTTTTCCTTGAGTCGCATCCATTCTTGGATCATCAAGACCATGATGGCAGTGGCTATAGAATACCTCACACTGTGAACTTTTATAAGCTGTAAAAGGGCAAATATTCCTTTTCCTCTAACCCTCCATAACATCTGAATTTTTTCATACCATCCTTATAAGACAGAAGAAATCACTTATCAGCTAAGAAGCTCTTGACATGTTGTGAGGGAAATGTCTTGATGAGTTCAGCTAATACAGTAGCTGTGGTGACTGCACTAAGAAGTTTAGCAGTCCTGTGACAGCAAGCTGAAATGAAATTTCACACCTTAGATCTCAGATCTAACAGAGTGGAAAAAATTACCTGCTGCGTTCAGGCATGGATTTAAGGTTAACTAAGTAACTGTAATTATTTTTCTTTCCAATAGGAAGCCAAGCTCAGCAGTCTGAGTAGTTTTATATTGGGATTTATTAAGAAGTGCAGTCTAGAACCCTACTCTTGTCTTGGTTGGAGCTGAAAAACAAAACTGCTTGAAACATTTCCCACAAAGGAGAGTCTTAAAAGGATGACCAGGTGGATGTGAGAGTGTCTACTATAATTGAATAGCAAAGCATATATATAGACATGTATTTTCAAACCCAAGGATTTAAGATACCCGCAGGCTGGGTTTTTTAATTGAAACCTGGAAGAGAACATTATCAGTGGAAAGATCACAGCTTTGCCTTTTCCCTCATCATTGACTCAAACCTCAGGCTAAATAAACACAAAAAGTTTTTGTGGTTTTTTGTTTTCCCCACATTTCTCTATCCTTCAGGCTTAGAGCATTTGATGGCACCTGGCAAAGTTGTTCTGTCCAGAGCAGTATCAAACCCTTCAGGAGCAGGGAAGAAGCAATACCAAAGCCTATTTAATTCCAGGAAGTCCACAGGGAATTTTACACCGGGTATTGCACACTGCTAGCTGGCTTATTCTGCAGTAAGCTGGGAAATCAGCACCTGTGACCAGCTCTCCAGTTTTGTTTTGTTGAAGACAATTCTGGCACTACTGGAATCAGAACCATGACACACTGACAGATTTGCTGTTGGAGTCCTTGGTGCTGAGATAACAAGGCAGCACGAGGTGCAAAGACTACGGCAGCTCCAGCAGCAGACCTGAGGCAGGTGCAGCCTGGTTGCTGCTTTGCCGTGACTCTCCCTGTGCAGATGTGAGGGACTGACAAACATCTCGCTCCCCCTTTGGAAAAGCAAGAAACCACAATGAGGAGAATCTAGGAGGCTGCTTCCTCCTACAAGGATCCATAGGTGGAGTGTTGGGAAGGGACAACAGAGACACCGGTATGGGGTTTGCGGGCTTCTGGAGACAGGGTGAGGAAAAGGCAGCAGCAAAAAATTAGATTTTGTATGTACAGTGCAGAAAAATTATAAAGTGTACAAGTTCTTAAGATATGAGCCAACGTGACAGAAGGCGCTTCCCAGATTCCACGCGTTTCTGCCTCTCATTTCACCTCACCATTCTGGGTAGACTTTTCCCACCGCTTTGTCTGACTGCCCCTGTCTGGATGCGTTCCCAACCTCTCTAATCCTTGATCTAGTGCTTCTAGCAAGAGAAACAGAGTTACATCCACAGGTGATCCCTGCTGCACCTCCTAAGGATGTGGGATAACTCAGGGCCAGGGAGTGAAAGCTTAGGAGCTGACATGTGCCCAGCGAAACGACTGGTTTTGCCTTGGCCCCTTCCAACAGCAAATGTTACCCTAAGAGTCTGCAGTTTTCTTTTTCCTTGGGATCTCAAGCCCAGCAGGCAGGCCTTCTTCTCTGGAAACTCTGACAGGGAATACAGAAGCAGCCCAGCCAATCCAGAACACCTTCAGTGGCCATATGAAAGCAAGCCAGGTATTAAAACAAAGCTCCAAGGTAGCTGCTAGGATTTCCAGAGTAAAGACAGAGTAAAGCACTGTTTGATCAAAGTGGAAAACTGAAGGAAACCCACTGAGCATGGACAGGGTTAACATGTCTTGGATGCTGCAATTGCAAAATAAACCTTTGTAAGAAAAAATAAGAGAGCAGCAAAGAGGAGAGTTTGTAGGACTTTGTGATTAGTATCTGAGTCAGTGTGTTTGTGGAGGACTTTCCATTCAGCTTGTACCAGGAGGCACCTCACAATGAACTGAGAGTGCCAATCCAAGATATCTCCTCACCGTGCTACGCCCAGAATTACCCACAGCAGCTTCAAACTTCAAGTAGTTCTGAGATCTCTAAACACACAGAACCAAATTACTCCTGGGAGATATCCTGGTGACCTGCAACACTGATGAAGTGGAAACCGAACTCTTCCAGAAAACATTTTTCCCAACACCGAGACCAATATAGATGAAAGAAATGAAAAACCACTTCTAAGGGTCTCAATCTCCCATTGATTCCTTGTCTGGCAACCTAGAAACAGAGACTAGACAGGAGTAAGGGAATAAAGGTAGGTATTTATTTGAAAGGCCTTCAAAGGTACACCCTGGGGAGCCAGAGGTTGCTTCCAAAATAGACCCCAAGATGGACGGCAGGTCACGAGTTCCTCACACTTTTATAGGTTTGGTCCATTTGCATATCAGCATAAACTCACCAATTAAAACTTTAGGCAATGATGTAATTTCTTCAATTTCTCCACCTCTCTCGAGGTCCTAGTTTACACCTTTAGGCCTAGGACAGTCTGAGTGTCCTTGAATAGCAAGCTCAGAGAAGCTTTGTTGTGTCTATCTGGCCTAAGAGAGCAGCTAACAAGCTACAAAAACCTTCAGAGTTACACACTAGGCAATACAGAATTTGAAAAAATATAAAAGTTAAAACCACGGCATCACCATGCTTTGGAAAATTCATCATCCTTCTTATGGAATTTGCCAACTGGCATGCTGTGGATAGCCAGCAACACAGTGCTAACACAAGTGCTGATCAAAGCAGGCTTTGGTCAAGCAGGACATAGTTCACTATGAAATGGGAAATGGACCCAGAGCCTCTCATTTCTTGGCATCTGACAGCCACTGCCATAATACTTTGTGATGGATTTTAAAGGTGCAGTCTTCAAGAAGGTATCAACAAAACACAGAAGTCGTGGCGTTATTTGCACTTATAAATGTATTAACACTTCTTTTTCTACACCCATCAGCTCTTCGCTTATTTGAAACTCAGTTACAAGTAAGCAGAACTCATTCTACTGCAAACATTTTCACAAAACCTTTCACCAGTAATACAGCAATGTTTATCCCTCCCTCATGCTGCTAAAAATGTTTTTTTAAACGCAGTACTGTATTTGTTCAATCCTTGTTTTATACACCTTAATTAATGATCTCTGAAATACCCCAGAAAAACAACATAAACATGTACTTTATTATTGCCATTATCAGAAACAAGGCAATTCAAGGGGCTAGTAACGAATTAGAGTTAATAATGCAATGCCAACCAACCACTTTCTTGGTCTTTTGGAGAGCTGTGTTTAATTCCTTGAGATTGTTTAGGTCACTCTACAACAGGGATCAGAAGCAACTTCCATTTCACAAGCTGAAGAGCACAACAGCAAGACAATATATGCTGTGTGATACACTGATTTCATCAAAGTCATTGTTACAGTATTACTACTTAATCATTATCAAGTGTATATGTAATTTTAAAAAGTATTTTATTGTTGTTGTTGTTTAGGTTCCTGGTGGGTTTTGGTTTGCTGTTTGATTTTTTTTGCCACGCAGTTACTCCTCTCACTCAAGAGCAAAGAGGCAAAACTGTGCATTCAGGAGGGAAACTGATAATTAGATGTGAAAGAAGCCAAACTAGAAGATCAAAATTATATCCTTCCAAATTACATTTTCTCACGAACTGCAAGGAAAATATACCCCTAACAACTCCTCGGTTTCCGTGGAAGACAGGCAGCATCAGCCTGCAGATTTTTCTGCCCTAAGTCCTCCAAGAAACACAAACATTTACTCTTGAGATAAAGGGAAAAGAGCAGGAAGAGAAAACTAAAGAGAATTCCCTGGAGTTAGTGAAAGCAGCATTAAGGAACTTTCCTCTTCACATCAGCAGCTCTGAATAATGAGGCAGCAGAGAGCCGTGCAGCACTGGGAGCCTTTGAAACATACTTCTTCAGAAAGAAGAGACAATAAAATGTCAATAGAAAACGCATCTTGGCTGGCACAGTGAAAACTTTTCCTCCTTTTGCACATACAGGGACCAATTTCTTTCTTCCCCTCTTCTCCAATATTTAGAAGACAAGCTGATAAGAGATGGCAAGGCACATTTACAGAAGTTCAAAAAAAACCAGCACTGAATAAAACATAAGTGCAGCATCAGAAAAGGATGGTCAGACTGTACCAATGTCATCTAATACATTCTGTGTGCACTGAGATTCAAGCAGGGAATGGAAAGAAGAAATTCAGTGATGGTTTGGTTCTAAACACCTGAGAAAAGTTTGAATTAAGTTTAAAGTATGTGAATAATCCTGCTGTAATCAGTGCCAGATTCAAGTTAGTGTACATGTTTTCCTTAATCACAAACTTCCTTCTCACACTTATGAAGCTGTGCATTCAAAATTTCCATGTTCCTATAGTGAATAAAGTTTTTTAATTACTTTTTGATTTATTTAACAATATCTTAATTATCTGATAAAGAAAAATACCCACAAAATTTGCAATGCTGGCTCACCTACCCCTCAATCTCATCTTAGCATGATCTATAAAATAAAGAATAAATAAAATAAAATAGAGAAATCCTTCTTATTTCTAGGGAATCCCACACAGTCCTCTTGAAGTCAACTCAGTTTACATTTTGAAATAATTTTAAATCTGAAAATGAGGTATGTGTGCTGACTTCACAGGCCTCAGGAAGCCCAATTTCATGGAACAATCCAGTGTCAATCCCTGCAGCCTGTCTAGTGGTAGTGCCCCTGGATGGACCGAGAACACACAGGACCACAAAAAGTTGGTGTATTAGCATAGCTTCATGGAGCACAGAGAGGTACAGAAATAAATATGCCTCCTAATTATTCTGGCTTTTAAGCCTTTTTCATTCTTGTAGGGACCCGAAATTGCTATGTGCCAAAGTGAAGGTATTTAGGACCTATCTAAAAGGAAGGATTTATCCTTATCATTTGAGAAAAAATAACTTATTACTCAATGTTTGTTAATAATTTTTTATTTTATTTTTCCAAGAAAGGATGCTGTCTTGAACTTTTGTGTGACTTCATGATCTTGGAGACAAAGCCCACAGTCTGAAGATAGAAATAACAAGAAAATGTTACTAGTTCTGAAGCACTACCAAGCTGCTTTGGTGCTTTCAGCTCCATCACACTAAGACATGCAAAGCAGGCACATTCTCTCTTAAACCTCTCTGTTTTGTGTATTTTAAACTTTGATATTTAGAACAAGCCACATCCCCCTCTCTTAATGAATTTGCACCAAGCAGAAATAAAAAAGATCTGCATCTTAAGCCAGGTCTCTTAGCTCCCTGGATCTTTGCAATCACAGGATCAGTCTGTCCTCAGCCCAAACTCTGTAGATGCTGTGAAAATAAACATCAAGTGATTTGGCGGAGCAACTAAATTTTTACAAATCCCTGCTTCTCCAAACAGCAGCCAAAAGGCACAAAGTCCTCTTGCTGGTGTCACCAATTGAATTACTGTCCACATTCTTCAGGCATATATTATTCACCTCCAAGCCTTGTGACATTTGTTGGCTATCCCTCACCTTGGATTTCTTCCTGCTAATCTTAGGTGCAGATAAGAGTCCTATTAGGAAGGGCTGACGTGAGGTACACACAGATTGCCAGGCTGGAAAGTGGCTGCCAAAACACACAGCTCAGTTGGGCAGGGACATAATAAGTAGCATGTAGCCCCACTAGGCTTGCCACAAGAAAGAAAAAAAGTTTTGTTTCTAACAGCCAAAACATACACTGACCTTGCCAAAGAGTAGTCTTTGAAGCAGGATACTTCAGGCAATACAGAGATATTTAGTAAAATTAGCACACAGATTAGGGCTTCTACTCAACTACATCTCTTAGGAAAGTAGTAGATATTGGTACATGGTACCATCAACAATATTTTTTGTACAGTTTAATAGCATAAAACAACTTCTCTGTTATTGTGAGAGCAAAGAAAAACAAAGCAGGAGAGGTGTTTTACTCTGCTCAAAATTTTAGTCCTTGAAATCTCTGTAGCACAAAATGCTATTTTAGGACAAACATATTTTCCCCCCCACTGGCACTGCAAAACAGCCTGAAACTCAGCATATTTGGCTTCCTGAAAAATTTTCCTGGCTGAGTACTCACAGCCTACAGAGATTCTCTGTTAAAATTCTTGCCAAGTCTCTTTCTTGACCCCTTTCCAACAGGATGAAAAGAGAAAAAAGGTGGCAGTCAGAGAAACAGTAGAACCCAAGGATGCCTGTTTCATCAGAGAGGTGTTTGAAACCACAGTAAATAGTGCACCAAGGTGGCCTTAATTTGCACTGGAAACCAGTGTAGGTTTTGGGAGATTGCCACCACATCCCTCGTAGCTTTTGCCACCACATCCCTCCTCTTTGATCTTGCACTGAATGCACACCAAGAAACCTGGATTTTAACAACTGAATGGCAGAGATGTCCTGCAAGAGAGGTAGTCCATAATAACCAGAAGGGAAAGGAATCATGCCTGGGAATGCAGTGTGAGCCTTTTGACTGAAGGAAGTTTAAGCATAGATACAGGAAGGAGATGGTAGGTGATTTGTGCTGGGAGATAAAAAATTTTGTTCAGATGATACTTACTTGGGAATTATTTCATCTAGTTGAAATCTCCTAGAAACACAGAGGATAAAATGGTTGCTGTCAAGACATCCAAGTTGAGGAGCTGAAGAATAAATACAATACAAGGATCCTGTGTACCCCAACTTCAAAGAATATAAAGAGATCAAGTCTAAGAAGATTGGGTGATCTGTTTCTTACAAATTAAACGCGGGCATTTTTGTAGATTTTCAAGCCCTTCAGAAAACTTCAGGGTCCAAACTCAGGTTAGACATAGCGTTTAGCAGGCCAGAAGGAACATTATGTAAGTATTTCAGACAACAAGTAGATGATCTCAGAAACACTGACAGAAGATGAAAACTATTATCTAGTGATCCAGAAGTCAAATGGTGAACTCAAGGGAACGTAGAAGAATGACACCTTTGCACTGCCAGGCTTCCCAGCTGGCTGTGGGATGTCAGGCTTGCCAGGTGCCAAACACTCCACAAAAGCTATCAGCAGCACTAATCATGGTACAGATGCCCACAGGTGATACTGAAATTCTTAGAATATCTTTACGCTAAAGGAAAGTTTTCTTATAGCAGGTTGATTCTTCCAGATTTACACAACCTGTAGTTTAACTCCGAGACAGAGGCTGGGCCAATTAATTTACTAAATGTGTACATTCATAAGCCTTAATTTCACCACTCTTCAGGTCTGACAGCAAGCCTAAGACAATCAGTGCAGTGTATTCACAGGGGGAAATCATCCCAATCCCCTGCTGCTCTCTTTTATGAAACTCAAAATACACTGTGCCTAAAAACAGAGGGTTTGGCAGTAGCTTTAAGGTTTTCCAGAAATTCTTACCTTTAACAACTCAGGCCATATTTTTCTTTTCCCTTTACATGTGCAGGAAGAATTCTTGTGGGATCATGTTGTGAATTAAACAAATACACCAGACTGGTTTATGATGTGGCTTGAGAAAGAGTTGTGTCAGCACTGCTGAGGGTGTTGTGAAGCAGCAGTGGGATGAGAGGCAGGGGCAGGAAAGAGCAAGAATTTGCTGGTCCTGTATCACTGCCAAAGCTTTCCCACAGTGAAAGACTGGCCTCTCAGCAGGAACATTTCATCTACCTTTTTTCAGCAAGCACTCCAGTTTTACTATTTAACAATCGTAACGTTTACAGCAACTTTCCCCAGGATTTACATGATGCTTCAAATAATCTCAGACTATCTGTCCATCTCCTTGCGGATGTTTTGCCAATACTCTGCTAATTTTCCTTCAAAGAGTTTCTTTTCTTTCCCCTTATTTACAGAATCATAACTTTGTTTAGAATGGAAAAGACCTTTAAGTCCAACCTGCAGTATTGTCTTCCGAACCGGGAAACTTATGGTAGGAACAGATCCTCTACAGCCACAAAGCAAGAAGGAATAAAAGAAATCCCTGATAGCAACCATCAGCCTTAATCCACGACTTCTGTGAGAGAGTCACAGACAGTAGTAGGGAAGTGAGGACCAAGGATCACTTAAGAAGGAAAATCCCAGCCCAACATTGAAGAGAAGGTCTAAAATCACTTACAGGGCAAGGATTTAGGAACATGACTCACCTGAAAAAATCAGCTATTATGAAAGTTTATCTGCAAGCAGTTAGTTTGGTCCAGAAAGTCAGCCAAACTCTCAGGTAACATGGGAACATTTATTGCATAGTGTGGGGATCAGCTAGCCCCTCTTTTCTGTTTGCCATGAGGGAGGTACTGTAAGGTTTGCAGAAGAAGCCATTCGTTATTAAGAAATAAAACGGCTCTAAGGACACATGCAATCATGGCACACCGTGAAACACACAAAAAGAATTGCAACAGCTACAGACAAGTTGACACTATAGCCCAGGTGAGCTTTTTGTTTGACAGCTATTTCTATAAGACAAACCCTGCTCTTTCCACAATGGGTTTAGCATTTTTCATTTTCAGTTGAATTGAAAGGTAAGTCACTTTATCACAGAACAACTCCAGCATAGCTCAGGTTTCAGCCTGTGAGAGCAGAACTACTGTGCACATAATAAAATCTATTAAGACAATTTGACACTGCTTTCCTAATGCCTAGGAAAAACAGCCCCTTTATTCCAGAGTTTACTGTATCTTTGTTTTCACTAAAATAGTCTAATATGATGCTTTCATGTTCTCCTCCACATATCAAAGCAAACAGATCTCAGGTTGCAAGTCTTCCCTCTGCCCTATCTTAGAGCAAAATCATTCAGTTCAGCAAGAAAGAAGAAGAAATCCAGGATAAAAATTAAATTTACTTTCTCTCCCCACCAAGAATACACTTATCTCAGCTGTATCCAATGTATTTTTTCAAAAGGCATTGTAAAGTCCAAGTGAAAATATGTACGTTTTACTCATGCAACTTGTCCTCCCAGTTACAAAGGATAATATTGACACAGTCAAGATATACAAGAAGAGCTTGCTGCTGTTACTGTAAGGACCTTAAAACACAACCCTAAGCAAACAGACTGAGCAGCTTCTAAGCTCCCACTGAAACCAGCCTCCCTTGACTCCCAGGGCATTGTTGCAGGGAGGAGGGTGGGCAAGAAGGGCATGAAACACCTTGACAAGACAGATCAGCAATCTCTATCCTGTCTCCCCTGTCTGTCAGCACTGCAGGGAACTCCCTTGCCGTGAGACCCAGGAGAGGGCCCTTGTTTCCAGTGAGGCTTCCGAGATCTGCTGGATGCCAGACCACCCGAACACAGCCGTGGATCGAGGGACCAGCCCTGAGCTGCCTGCACTTCATTATTCCCTATCCACTGTTGTGGTAGCCTGCCCATTAGAGGGGCCAGCCCTGAGAGTAGAAATCCTCCCCCTCCTTAGAGTGACAGGCTTTCCTAGGATATGTTAAGTTAACGTGCCCCAGTTCTGTTTCCCTTGATTGATCTGTTGTTCTCCCGGCCCCTTTATCCTTTGTATGTATGTACCCTAGAATGTTCTTCCTTCTCTGCTTCCCTATTAGCCCTTGTTCCTTAGTCCCTCCCTTCCAGTATCCCTATTGGCTCCCTTGACCTAGTCCCGTCTCTGTACCGCCCCTGTACCCACAAGCTATTGGTCCTGATGCTCTGCCCGTCCCCCAGATTCCATATATAAACTCTGAACCAGGTCCTCCATTTTGTCCTTGGCTCCTGGTACCTTTCAAGATGAGGTCACAATAAAGCTTCTCATGGAACACCATACGAGGACCCTTCCCAGGTCTTTTATCACCCGCCTGTGNCCCCCAGATTCCATATATAAACTCTGAACCAGGTCCTCCATTTTGTCCTTGGCCCCTGGTACCCTTCAATATGAGGTTGCAATAAAGCCTCTCATGGAGCACCATGCGAGGACCCTTCCCGGGTCTTTTATCACCCGCCTGTGTGTGCTAGTGCCGGCAGCTTCAGTGGCTGGATGGGGATGCGCCTCTCTCCCTTCCTTTGAGAGCCTGACCCTTCCTGGGCTGCTTCCTTTGAGAGCCTGACCCTTTGTGGCACAGATGGTTCCCTAAGGGGATCGGCCGGGAGGCTTTGCCCAAAGATGATCGGCCGAGAAGTCTTGGCGCATCTGACCGCACCAGCTGGGGCGCAGCGGCCCAACCGGAGCAGCTGACTATTCAGAGACGCTTTCGGGAAGGTTGCGGCACTTCCATCAGCGCACACTGCACCACACTGTAACTTCCATTTCGCTTGCAGGAGTCACTTTAGCCCACAGGCTAAAAATGAATCAAGTAACAGTTTGATTATCTTTGTGGCATGACACCTCAAATGAGCTAACTGGGGATTTTTTCCTTGTTAGCGTGACTCCTAGGGCAGGTGTTTTAGAGACTCTCAATGAAGAGAGAAATTTGTGTGAAAAAGGGAGGACTTTTCTCCCTAAAAAATTACATAAAGAGCATCCCAATTAAATCCTATTCCACGTGAATAAATATTCCTTTCACAGAAGTATTTGTTGCAGAATAACAGCTGATGGCTGTAGTAGAGCCAATGCATGAAGCACACCTGCTGATCTGGAGATCTTCATGGCAACATGAATTAAACATGAACTTTATAAAGGGTTGCGTAATTGTCCTGCTTTTCTCTCTTATTATAAAACCTCCTTGTCACCTCAATAAGCTTCCTTATATTTTACTTTCCCTTTTCTACCTAGAACATCACATGTGTCATGGTCTTCCTTTGAGAGCACATACCACCTTCCTCCATTTCTTACACACAACATGAAACGTTCCCCCTTGTCACAGCCGACAATCCATTTTCTCTATCAGCTGTGCCTCTTGACAGGCTGTATCTCCCAACACAGATACTCTCATGCAAAATTCTGGCACGTGCTGTGACCTCCACTCTGCCGGAGCTCTCTGGATGCAGAGCAGGAGGCGCATCAATACCATTCACCAGGGCAAAATGCTTGGTCAGTGACCCCAGCTCACGGTGATCAATGAAGAGATGTCTGAACTGCCATTCCCAGGACTCATTCAAAGTGGTGGGGGAAGACAAAATGTCAAATTGATCTTTAAAAAAACCCCCACACCATCCTTTTGAAAACCAAGATTTTTCATAACCCTCCATTCCAGCACAGAAATTAGAATTTACTTTCTTTTATTTCTGTCCAACATAAAGATAAATGGTGAAGTTAGGAGAATTCCCTGACGGAAGGAAACACGAAGTTTTAAATCAGCTCTAGTTATTCCTCCTCCTCATTTCTTCTCAATCAGTGCTTGCTATGTCTTCTACTATTAAACTGTTCCTCATGTATCTTTCCCAGTCAAATCTTTTTTGTTTAAGCTGTTCTTTAAAAATGCTCTCTGATTTGCTGATTGTTCTCAGAGATACATGAGGTAGAGAACTACAGCCCTCCCTCACAGGGAAACATCGCAATGCCTTTGCCTAAACACATGAAACTTTATTGGGTTCATCTCCATTTCACATTTCACCAGCTTCGGGGCTTCTCCTGCCCGTTCACCACGGAGCAGCATCTGCCTTTTTCTCAGTCCTCCTCCTCCTTCCTTACCACTATCACGCCACAAAGGTGGACTTCATTTTATTACCCTCTGTGAACCTTTAATTTCTTTGGACTGCCTGTGTAGAAAGTAAAAATTGTCTTAGGTTGCTCATAAAACCCACTGCTCATTCCATCAGTGGGGCATCACCAGTTACAGAGGCTGGAGAATCCTAGGGCAGGACATGCTCCAGGCACTGCACTCTCCTGGCATAGCACAATCACAGAAGGAAAAGTAGTCAGAACTGCAAAGAGAGATTAAGGTAAAAGTCTTCACCTTGGAATTAAAAAGAAAAAAAAACCCAAAACCAACCAACCAAACCACAAGCTTTTTAAAACTACTTCAGGTTTCCTGCAACTTAGAGGTCAAATGAAACTCTCCATTTTTCAAGCTGCTTTAGCTCAACTCCACATGGAAGTGTCTGTATTGAAAATACAATATTTTAAATTGCATATTTTTATACAGTATGTCGAAGTACTTGAAAGATGTCTATTTCTAATTGTAATTATTTTGTTTTTTCTCCATTTTGCCTTCTCCTTCCCTTTGCTTATTCACTGTGGCAATCATGTATCATACCCCAGTATAATGAAACCTTTGAAAAAATCTGATGAAGTAACAGCTGGTTTTGCCCAGTTTGAGGGGAATAAGTTATTATTTGCAAAAATGCCAAACACTGATGCACAGGATGTAAGAAAACCAGGGTTCCACCAGTTAGTTCTTTTTTTTCTTGCTCAATTACCTAAGTCTTGATGTCCCTTTGCAGGTATTTGGACAGAAACCGTAACTTCAGTAGAGGAAATTCTCTTAATTTCTGCTACATCTGTGTAGAAAATATAAATTTCCAAGTCTGTGCACAAGACCTCTCAGGTGCCTGTGTCTCACAGCAGAATCTGAGGGAGCAAAGTGGTACCCCTGGTACAGGAAGATGGCATGTGGCACTGGACGGGAAGCATGCAAGGGGCCTGAATGAGTTCGCTGATGTCACTGGAAGTAAACAATCTGGTATTTTGGGAATGCCACGGAGACTGAGAACAGACCATGGATGATAAAAGCCAAATTTGAGACCATCTTCAGGATGGGCAAGAAGAAAGAAACTTCCAGAGGTGGAAGATGAACCATTCTGTATTTCTCTAATTCCGTGTTTCATATTACTCTGATTGTAACCGCATTTCATAGCATTTTTCCTTCAAAAAAGATAAGGAAGAAGAAAACAAACACACAAAAGGGGAAAGGGGAGGTGAAGTTTAGTTTCTTTGATGTGCTGGCATTCAGTTTTGCTTGCTGTAAATGGTATGCTGGCCTCTGGCAAATATCCCCAAATACAGGCCTTAAAAACAGCCTTCATTAGCACTAATGAAGATGATAAAAAAAATAAATCAAAACTCAATACAAATCATCCTGTAGCTTAGGCAAAAACAACTTAGACATTACAGACAGACATAAATACAGCTAATTTTTCCATGTAGCTAATTTCTCCAAGCTAAATAAAGAACTCTATCCAGAAAGAAATAAAAATACTTACAAAACCACTGAGTTTGATTGAGTTACACAACTTCTTTATAGTGTTTTCTTTAGTGTACTAACCATATTCTTAGTATGACAATTCCTGATTTTGAACAATAGATTACCATGGAACCCTGTAATTATTTATTCTACATTTCTTGAGATGTCTCAGTCTCCTGCCTCAACCTGCTCCCCGGAAAACAATTCCTTTTCATCAAGGGAACACTGCCTGCTTAATGACAACCAAAACCAAATATTTTTATCTTTCCAGCATTGGGAAAAGGCTCCAAATAGCTACTGAATGACTAAAACCAGGGAGTGTCCGAGCAGGGAGACTGATTCAGAAAAAAAGGCTTTGTCTCTGCTCTCTGGAAGCCACAGGCTGTGAGCTGGCTTGTTCTGTTCCTTTCACCCTGGGAGCAGATTTTTACATCTTTCTGAAGTGGTGTTTTATCAGAATGAAAACCCCAAGTGTAATCTTACTACGCCAGTGAAATTTCCATGAAGGTTTCTGTGGGAAGTTGGGATGAGCAGTGGCTGTTTCCCATGCACAGCCAAGTGCTCTTCCTTCTGGCTGCTGCTGTCACTCAAGGTCAGCAATGGGGACAGCCCAACTCTGATTGTAACCGCAAAAAAAAGACAGAAAAAAACCAACAGAAAGATACTCTAAACAACAGAAAGATACTCTGACTCTCCTTGTTGAACACTCCTCTTTGCCCACTGAAAATATGAGAAGCATAAAGTATTTGGCTCTTAACTCTGAGGTCTCATATGCAAGAGCAGAGTGACTACGTAATACTACTTTACTGTTTCTGACACCAGCCCCAAAAGGGCCAAAAAGTGAAAGAGTACACTAAGTAAGAAGTAAATCAGCACCTAGAGCAGAGAAATTATTAGAGATGAATGAGAGTTTCAAATATGTACCATATAAAAAAGACTTTTTTTAATTGAACATATTCTGGTGTGTCAAGAAAACAAAAGCAAAAAGGTATTGGTCAGCAAATTGGTTTTTGAGAGAGTGTTTTGAAAAGTTCTTTAAGGGAAAATATTTTCCTGACCACCAAAAGATAAATAAAAATAAATTTTGTCTTTGTTTGTGAAATATTTATTATTTGTCCGGATCATTCTCTGTCTTTCCATCACACTTGTGCTGCTCTGGGCTTTTTTTCTCCTTATCTGCAGATCTCTTTCCCTCTCCCCTGAGTGCATTTTCCCTTAGCTCTGAAATATTTTACTTTTAAAATAAATATAGAGGAACTGCTGCTTCCCTAGAGCATTCCCAGAGGCAGCTGTAAAGGACTTTCAAGGCAATGCTGCTTCCTGGGTCATCCGCCTGAGCTGGCCTTTTAAAATTTTGTTCATGAAGTCAAACCAGAAAACACGCAATATTTAAAAGCCCTGTAAAGTGGGAAACCTGCATAGCTAAAACTCCAAATTTTTGGATTCTCTGTGAAAGACTGCAGAGAAGTGGTACCATAATATAGCTGCCTGAATAGCTATGGTAGATTTGAATTAATTTACTTTAAAATGTACGAAATGCGTCTTTGCTGCTAAGAAAGTTATTTCATATCACCCTGCAGCTTTTGATTTTCACTCTCTGACTTTCCCACATAAAAGCACAGTAAAGGAAGATATGTCCATCTACTTTCAGAGCTGTTACAGGCGCAAGATAGCTGGCAGTATTTATTACAATATGCACTGTAATAATTAATTTAACTTCATGATAGCGCTTTTGGTTCAAGAATGGCCACTGGTAGACTAGACCCAACAACAATACACCCAACAACAACTGGACTCTATTTCTAGTCATTGCACTCTTTCTGGACAACCTTTCACAAAGTCAAATCCAAAAATGCATTATGATTTTTACTAACTTCTCCCACATTTTATTCTTTTCTAATCCAAGCCATACATAGCAGTTTCCAGCTCACTGCATCATTGTAAGGTACAGAAATAGTGTTGTATTTAATTGTGATTTCCTCATCTAATAAAAGAATAAGGAATCTGATCAAAGGAGACATTTAGAAATCACATGGGGAAAAAAAGGAGCAGAAAAGATCTGCTCTGGTGGATTTCATTCTTCTATAGTGTTCATTCAATGCCTAGTAATTCAATGCCTGGAATATGGATGCACCTGGGTTTGGGTGCATTCTCTCTGACATAATAGGAACACTGTAAAGCAAGAAACTTCTAGCAAACCCCATTCAAAACAATTTTAGTTGCTGCCTAGCTATGAGGAAAAACCTTGGTTTTAGCTGCTCAAATAGAGAAAGTGAAAACAGCTGTTGGAGTTGCTGAAGACACTGAGCAATTGTTGAGTAAAGTTGTTATGGCAATTAATAAAAATCAGACTGCATCCTGCAGGCTGGAGCTGTGGCAGGGGAGGTTTAGGGTGGATATCAGGAAAAGGTTCTTCCCCCAGAGGGTGTTGGGGCACTGAACAGGCTCCCCAGGGAATGGGCACAGCCCCAAGAGCCAGAGCTCCAAGAACGTTTGGACAACGCTCTCAGGCACAGGGTGGAATTCCTGGGGTGTCTGTGCAGAGTCAGGAGCTGGACTGGATGGTCCTTGTGGGTCCCTTCCAACTCCGGATATTCTACAATTCTATGGTTCTAAGGAGGGATTCCAGAGAAAACTGAAGTAGGAACAAATCTGGAGTGAGAAGCAGAGGCCAAAGCATTGTTAACCGAGCAGACAGTTTAACACACCAGCTGTGTCCTCCAGGGAACTGTGAGCAGAGTGTGCAGAAGGCCACATGGTAAGAGGGGAGGAAAGAGAGGGTGACTATGAGTGCAGCCAGAGCTTGCTGAGGACTCAAAGCAGCTGGTGGGTTAAGGGAGGGCAGGTAAAGGCACTGACCTCTGAGAAGTCTTCAGGAAAAAAAGGCATTTTTCTGTGCACTTGAAATACTGATTTCCTAATTGTACCAGAATGACCAGTTAAAGAGCCTGTCCTGCAAACTTAATAAGCTGAAAGGACGTCATTAAGCACCCAGCTTCTTAGTGTGTTAGATATCTTTGGAGGCAGGAAAATGGAACAGGGTGATAACATGACTCATGACTTTCCATTATTAGGTATGACAATTCTGTAGCTGTAGAGGCTAAGACTTGTGTAACCTCCTTCTTCCAACTCCAAAACTGAAACAGCCAAAATTGCCAGTGCAGCTGCACACAGTGTGAGCTGGTTTGTCCATTCTTTCTCCAAAACCACAGTTAACTTAGGAAGGTAACAATAGAAATCGCTGGTGAAGTGCAACCTACACCTCATCATTATCATCTGAAACAGGACTTCCTCACCTGTCCTGGTTAACTAGGCACACTTAAAGCCATCCAAAAAAAAACCCCTTATCTGCAGCTTCTTGGCTGTTGCTACTCCCAGAGAGCTGGTACACAAACAGATTTCATCCAGCTTAAGAGTGGTAAAAGAAAAATCTGTAAGTCTTAAAAGTAACATTAAAGCACCGTGGCATCCGAGTGATGTTTCCTTCAAATCACTCACGCAGCATCAAATCTGTTCTTAGGCTGCCTCTCTCTTCAGTGAGGGATGATGGGATGAATGCGGCTGAGTGTTGGGAAGGGAAGCTTGCTGTGCAGAATTATGCACTGATATAAGGCCGGGGAGGGGGAAGGAAGTACGGAAGGGTGAGGAACACAGGATACACGCTGGGGAAACACAGAACAGACAGAAAATAAGAGTGGTTAACAGCATTCACCTGGACACTCAAGAAGGTTTAAAAGCCTGTTACTGTCAGTGAAGCTGCTCTGGAGGCACCAAACTCCACCCACAGCTAAGCTGCAGGCCTAGGAACACTTCTGAGTCAATCAGTCCAACTAATCCAAGCCTAGACTTACAGTTCTTCTAATTCACAAGTCAGAAATGCATCTAGTTAGAAACAGAATTTGCTGGATAACCACTGGCAGAACAAGTACAAGCCTCAGACTGTCTTCACATGTACTGAAGAACCAGGCTTTTTCTCTGTCCCCAAGCATACACTAAAAATACTGGTTTTAATCTCTTGGCAGTGTTAAGAGAACATTTTTTCTTTAAGGCCAGGTTCATTTATCGTTTTATATGGGAACACTTAAGTAGGGAGCGCTTTGAAAAACCTGATACAACATATTTAATTCTTCAGTAAATCCTTTGGACCTTGCTCCTCTGCTCTCAATCTTAGCATCTACCAAAGGCAGCAACAGACATTACAAACTTCTGTGCTCACTCCTAAGAAAACAGAGGAACTCCTCCACAGGTCAGGTGTTTAGCAAGCACACTGAAAGACAGCAATACACACGCACATCAGCAGAGGTTACACCCACACACAGACACCTGTGGGATGCAGGGGATGACAGCTGGAGTCAAATTCACTGCAAAGGTTCCAGGGGCAGCAGCATGTTCAAGCTAGTGAGGTATTGCCTTTACAACTACTTTCACAAAAAGAGACAAAAAAAAAGACAGCTTTTAAAGAAATACTTCAAATGTTGGAAGGCTTAAAAATTGACTTATTTGACAATGATGCAATATTTATCATTTCAATTTCACTTGAGCATATATTCTCAATCTTTCATTGAACTTTTCTATTCCAAACATCACTGCAAGGTAAAATATTACTTACTTCATTAAAATAATCTTCTTGCTGTGTCTGGAAAGGGATAGAAATAAGATAAAATCCTATGACAGGCCTGTCACTTTTAATTATTTCATAGTAGGGTGCTTTTTGTATTTCTAATTGATTGAATTAGAACAACAGTAAAGGTAACTTTAAGAAGTTTCCCATTCTCAAAATTATTCATTTCTCTGACATGAAAGTCAGAGCCATTAAACACGGTGATCTGGTTGTACTCTCCAATCAGAGGATCTTTCCAAACTTGTTTGCGCACAGGAACATCTGTTCAGGCAGGGCAGCTTTCCAAATTTGCTCATCTATCTGGCTGCCCTAACAGCTGCATTGCCATCCGTCACCTGCCACCAAAGCTGCAAATGACCAGGAAGTTCGTGAGGGAAAATTGTTCTTATCTTACAGCTGCTCATGGACAATTCTTAAATGTAACTGCAAATATTAGCGATGCTTTCTCTCCCAGTCCTCTCCTGAGATTAACAGATGGTAAAATACACAAAACCCCAAAAACCCTGGCTCCAGTGCAGACACTGGTGAAGGACTGCTCCTTCCAACAGAAGCAAGGATTCAGGCCACATCTCCAAGCCACCTGACCATTCTATCAGCATCAGAAACACCTCCTCATTTTTTCACAACAGCCTGAAAAAAAAGGCGTGGATTTGCCTGTTTTCAATTGCAACAGTCATCTAATCGGGAGAGGAACTGAAATCTGTACTGCCCAAGACAGCTTATGTGGTAAGGAAGGCGTTACCACCTCCTCTTCATCAAGAGAAGGAGGTAACAACTTTATCTCCCTCCTTGGTCCCGGGGACAGTGGCCTTCCCTCCATGCACATCTTTGACTCTTCCTGTCAGAGGACGCACTTGTTTTGCCAAGCACCAGCTGCGCTCTTCAGAAGTCTGATGTCACCAAAAATGACTGAATTGCTGCCATTCTCTGCAGTGAATCTCTGCGGTCCCTCCCAGAGCAGGGTAAACGCAAGTCCTGTGTCACTGCACAGGAGTGACCATCATGTCGACCATTGGGTCACTGGCCAGTTTTAAAATCTTTCACACAAATACAAATTAATTCAATCTGTCCCCTTGCTGCTGGCATTCCTGCCTCCTCTGACTAGATACCTGTAACATTCCTCCTTCTCTCCCAGCTATTAGGCTTTTTTTACCTGCTTCAGCTCAAAACGTGGTGGGGTGTGGAGCCGAAGTAGCAGGAAGCACCCAGGAGTCCTGGGTGACTGCAGAGCTAAGAAGGAAAGCACAAAGCTCTCTGGCAGTGAAAAATGAATATGCTAAAGTATTTCTAGATTATAGGAAGAAAGGAACAAAGAGAGATGAAACATGACCTTGCTTCTTCAACTGTATCAGCAGATTGCAGCTAGAGAGGAGGGGCATGTTTGTTTTCAAAACAATAAAATGCCAACGAGCACACATCATTCTGCAACTACCATCCTTAATAGCACTCTTCACACAATGCTCTTCTGTCACACACAAAAACCAGATCCTTTGTTTTTACTAATAAAAAACCAAAACACCAGTGTAAGAAAACAACAAACCAACACAAAAAAACAATCCCTTCTTCCCACAACACAACAAAGATGCCCGAAGGCAATCCCAGCATTGTCAGTGCTCTAAAGACATGGTACACTCACCGAAGCAAAACAGAGAGAGATGTGTTTGCCAAACCCTTTCATTTGTAGCATCCAAACCAACAGCCAAGCGGAGAACATCCTGAAATGACGCTGAAGCAGCAGAGAACTGCAGAGATAACCTGGTCTAGCTGCGATCAAGCTGCTTCCAGCACCAGGAGTGCTAAAATCCGCTCCGCTGCTCCTCAATTAATTAACAATGCTCATTTAACCCACGTGCCAGCTGAAACTTTGGATGTCCCTTTGAAGCTCTCAGCTCACACCGTGCCACAGCGCTGCCAGACCAAGGCACAGCACAGACGTGCCCTTATGTAACACAACCTCTTGGCCCTCTTTTTAACATCTCCGTCTAACAGCAATCTCCTTGCATGAGGGAAAGGCAGCACCTCAGCCAGCGAAAGTAATAGGCTTGGAGCAAACTGATCCTGCTGCTTGCCCAAAGTCAAGCAGAGCACTGGATCTGAATGCCAGCACAGTCGTTCTGGATGTGTGTGAAGAAGAGCCCCAGGTAGCAAACAAACAGATGTGATTTGAAAGAGAGACTACAAATGTAAATATGTGTAACGTTTAGGGCTGCAAAAGACTTAAGAGCTGTGAGCAGTACCTTCCTATCTTGACCATTTTACATTCAGGGAAATGGGTCTTTGCAACAGGGAGACAATTCCTCTTCCTCACCAGGAAGACTCCTGATTTTTATTTAGTCAAACCATATTTTGACTAGATGAAGCTGTTATAGGATGAAGGTTTCAAATCTGAATTCATGCCTCTGCCTTTTTCTGTGCTTAACTGTTAACTGGCAGCTTGCCCTGTTCACCAGCAACACCAAAGAGCAAAGTTCTGTAAGGACAGCTAAAAAAACCCACTAACACACACCAGAAAAACACCCCAAAACTTGTCAGATTCTGCCAGGAACTTGCCAAGCCAATAAGGAGGGCATGCTGGGTGTTTCCTCCTCTTTGCATTGTCAGAACAGATTTTGTCAGCAATTCAGAGGAAGTTTAAATAACAGAACTTCTTTTTGCTTTGTCACAACTTTATTTGAAGCAATGTTCTGATGAGGAAGGGTGTGTGACTACAGGAGTAAATCCTGCCTGCTAGAAGTCTTTCCACATGGGTACCATGGCAATGGGACAGCAACGTAAGATTCTCCCAAGGAGAACAAATGCAGTTTGGTTAGGAGAAATGCAAGCAGGAGAAAAGATCAAATCCATAGCATTAATATTATAAGAAATTGCCAAACAACTGAGTTTTACTCAGTGCTGGTACTTGAAGAGTTTTGGAAAACCTGTCATTTCCTTTTTCAAAGTCTATGATATTTTTAAATAAATCTATTAGCGTTTTGGTGATCTTCTCATAACAAAATGAAAGGTAGAAGGTTCGTTTCATTTCTGGAATATGTATTTAGGGGGAGTTTTCCCATCCTAAAGGCTGCATTCCATTTGGCAGCAGTGTTAGTGCAGTAAGCCTAAGATAATGTCTATTTACTGTCTTACCAAGGGCACGGTGACACGCAGTAAAGTTTGCCATTACAAGTCAGCTCTCATCCTGAGGGCCCTCCCCAGCTTGATCCACCTGGAAACAGGTATCTCAGCTATTGTGTCTAACCTAGATGGATACGATCTGATTTTGGCTACAGAGATTAAAGTGCTTTGTACCCACTGCAAACTGATACTTCACCAAAACTGACCTAGGACCTTCTTCCTAGATTGGTTCCTTTAACAGGAACCAGTTCCTGACAACAGAGCAGGAGGAATGCCAAGCAAAAGTGAGAGGGAGATAAAGTTTTGCAAGAAAAAAGGGTGTAGGAGCAGGAAGGCATCTGTGATGCACTCTGTCATGAAACATCATTGAGGTGCAGGAAGTGAGACATATGCTCCGATTCCCAGCTGGCTGACAAACGTGTTCCCAGCCCTGAGGCTTAGGACTGTTTCAAAAGCAGCTGGCTGGTGGTATAGGAAGTTCTCCTAAGGTGAGAAGAATTTTTCCAGGACTGACCAAAGAACAGAACTGGTGCTCATTATTACCTGCTGGGATGAGTCAGGTCTACAGGCTTGATTCAATGCAAAACCTGGGGAAATGTGTTCACTCCAGCAGCCACAGCATTGTCCTGGCGTGGAAGGAGGACAGCCCAACTTGTGATGCTCCCAGGAGACTTGGTATCTGCTCCTCGAGCAGAAATTGAGAAGCAAACCAGGGAAGATCTGAGAGAGTCACAATCCCGCTTGCAAAGCCAAGACAGACAAGCACCTAAATTGTCACTGCAATCTCTGTAAAATGAGCAGATATTCTCAAAACGATCTTAATTATATGTCATAGGTTTAGTACTCCAGGGTGATGAGTGGATTTTAAAAAGGATAGACAAGAGTAACTCTTTTATTTCAAAATTTAAAAAGCGAAACAGCTTTGCTTTAAGTATTATCACTTTCATTTAGCACTTGGGGGAAGCTGGGCTGACAACTTGGACAGTTTAACCAGTACAGTTTTCCTCCTCAAATTCACAAGCCACTGATTTTTCCTCTCTGATTTTTCAGAGATAGCACTGAATTCTGTTGGCAAATAATTCTTATCCAACAACTGCACCTTCACCTGTGTAATCTGCCCCAAGATGGTTTGTTCTCTTTTATTCAAAATACTGCAGAAAACCAACTAATCCTTGCTTAAGAAAGGAAAAGAGAAAGAGAACTTGTAGAAGGAGCTTCTTTTTGTTCTGCCCAGCTCCCACCTGCACACACAGACAAAATTCAGGAGCAAAACTGGGGAAGCTGGCCCAGAATGAGGGACAGAAATGTTTCCAGCCATCTGCATCTGAGTTGCAATGCACTCCCTTCCTCATCCTCTCCAGATGGGTGTTAAAAATCAAAACGTGGAGTAACTGCTCAGGCTCTAGCTTCTCCCTCCCAATCCACAAAGGAATGCAGCCTCTTCATTTATCTCCAGGCTCTTCTTACCTGCCAGTGCCTGTGTTGTGGTGTAGCAGGGTGGAGGACACTTAATAGATGTGCTATTATCTGCAGTCTTTGCAAAATGCTATCAAGAGCAGGACTCTCCCTTTCTGTATCTCCTGTGTTAATTAAATATTCCTTTAACCTATGGAAAATTTAGAAACTATACTATTGCTTCTGCTATTTTAGCTTCTTAGAATAACAAGCTTATATTACATATGTGTCTTCAACTCTAGTTTAAGACTATAGAGACTCCAAAGATGCAACAATTTTAACAATAATTTTAAAAACCCTCTTGACTCCCAGAATATTATTCCTAATTATTATTAATACAGCCTCAGTGACATTTCCCGGTGGACATAAATAATCAGAGAAAAGAAGGACAAGACTCCCCTCCACTGGAACAAGATGAAGTGTTACAGGTACCTATCTACAGACACTCATTTTGCCTTTTACACTGCAACCCATGACTGCGCACGCCACAGAAGAAACTCATTTTTCATGTATCTTTCACTGACAGGGCTGTTGAAAGATGAACTATCTGTTCCCAGTTGTTATAGTATTCAAATTCTCTTAGCCTCCTATAAGGAAAGGCTGGGAGAATTGGGATTGTTCAGCCTGGAGAAGGGAAGGCTTTGGGGTGACCTCATTGGAGCCTT
>WEIT01015970.1:25273-37216 GCA_013389985.1 Dryoscopus gambensis | reverse complement strand
CCCTGGAAATGTTCAAGGCCAAGTTCGTGGGGCTTGGAGAACCTGGTCTAGTGGAAGATGCCCCTTCGCACAGCAGGGGATTGGAACAAGATGATCTTTAAGGTCCCTTCCAGCTGAAACCATTCTGTGATTCTATGATTCCATATCCAACGTCTGGGAAGCATCTCCTGAGCAAAGCAGATGGCTGGCTAGAGACCCTCAGAATAATACAGTTCTCCCAACAGTGTTTTCCTCACTTGGCATGCAGGACTCCACAACCTAGATTTGGTAACAAGAGCAGCATTTCCCCAGGAGGCTGCAGGAAAAAGGGGCTGCTGGAAGCAGGTTCCCTGGTTGCATTGCTTCTCCCTGCCATCACACCTTTGACACAAACCTGGTTGAACCCTTCCCATTACATGAGCAAGGGAATGATTGTGACACTGCCCTCAAAAGTCCCAGAGAGGCACAGGGAGTACTCCAGAGCTCACCTGCAGTTCATGTAACTTGTTTGGTCTGCACCTATCTTGCAGTATTTGTTACATCCTCCAGTGTTTCACAAGTGCCCCAAATTATGTTAGGAACTTTGCCTCATCATGGGTGTGTGCTGCTGCACCCACAGAATGTGGATGGACAGAAAGGCAATTTTTTTTCCAAGCAGTCCCAAGGTGGACTGAATCCGTGCATCAGCATCTTTGTTATGTAGTTTATAGTGGACTGCCCAGTGAAGACATCCTTGTGTGGCTGGTGTGCAAGGATGAGCAGTTTCTTTGTGACAGTTACATGCTCACTTTCTCTCTTCATGGAAAAGCAGGATAACAAACCCCTGCATCACACAAAGATTGTGGTTCCTGTTCAAGAGCTGCCTTGGGGCTCTTGCCTCAAGGAACAGCTGTTACCTTCACCTGCTCCAGCAAGCTCTATTCTACTGCAGAATTCACTTGGAAAGGGGAAGGCACTGTGCCATGGAAAGTGTAAGCAACCAGTACAACTTTAAAGCTGCAGATTACCATTTTGAGGCTGATATAACGGCTGCGATGATAGCAGCTGATAAAGCAATAGAGTGGCAGGACCATGCACAGGAGCCAGTGATTCCTATGGAAGGGCAGAGGATGACAAGATGAAGGGTTTATTATGAAGCGTTTGTTACTGCTGTTGCCTGACATCAGGAGTGAAAAAAAGGGTGGAAGAATATATTACAGATATCTGATAGAAGATGCATAGCCCTTCCCACTTTACAGCCCCTACAAACTTAATCTTTAATTACAGTCTTACTACTAGATTGATCAGGTTGGAAAGGAAGAAGAAAAAGAGTCGGCAGGCAGAGGTTTTTATGCTAACACATATCTACTGATAATTTAAGAAAAAAAGTACAAAGAGAACAACAGGAAAAATGTCAACTAAGTGCACACAACATTCGTTAAACATAAATGTGCTTTTTCCCAGTGAGAACCTTTAACTTGTAGCTCTTTCTTGGAAGAAAGAGAAACAACTTACAGTTACAACTTTGGTGCTACTAATTTTGTCAGTGATTTAAGAAGTTCCCCTTGGTATTCCTACAGGTTGGTATTCTGTGGGCATTTGCGCTTCAGTGCCTAACAAATGGAGATAACTGTGAATCAGGTTATTTCCTTTGTGTGATTTAAGACTGCAATTTCTTTATAGGTACATTTATAGGAGCGAAACTATCCCTTCCAGGGGTGAAAAGGTGCAATTCTCAGTCTAAGAATCCATACAAATCTAAGAAACAAGGAGGTGACATCATGGCTGGCAGAAAACAACAACCTGGTTTTTATCAGAGAAACAGTGTTTTTCATCCTGTATCTATTTCAGAAAGTTTACCTGCTTGGTTCAGAAAGCTACAGAAAACCCTGTTTTCCAATTCACATCGCTAAATTGCAGCCATGGGCCCAGAACTCCTCATTTAAGTCTGCACCAACATAAAGCAATGAAACAGTTCTTGACCAGAAAAGCCCAACTGTTTAAAGCAATACCTGGAAGGAAGGAAGTTTTGACAGTGAAAGTATGCATATCTGGAAGAAAATATATTCCAATTAGCTCTACTCAACACAGTACGGCAGGAACAATAATTTATGTATGGCAGTTTTGTAATTAATTACGTGTACCTATCTGACACACCCAGTGTGACACAGGATCACATGAGGTTTTGTAATAAGCTACCTGGGGAAAAAAAAAAGCAGCCTACCTCTAAATATCATGCATGTATTTGTAATCTTCTTTTGCTAGTAGGAAAACATGCATAGAAGTGAAAAATCTGTTTTAATATTTGCTATTGAAAAATTTAAAAAGAGGCACAAGCTAGCAATCTACAATATATCATCTTCTGCTTATTTTAGGATACTGGAGTGGAGGGGGAAGCAAAGGAAAAACTTTCTGTAGATCTCATTTATGGAAAACTGGCATTACGTAAAAAGCCAATTGCAGCAGGATTCCTGCCATTTCTCAGATACCTTGAAATGCTTCTAGGAAGCCACATTAAGAGTTATTTTTGAGAAAGATTTATGACTTGTTAAGAACTTCTAATTAAGCGTCCCACTCTTCCATGGTATTTCTATGAAACATCTTTAAACAGCATTGAGCAAATGCCTCCAGCTGTCCCTGTCTGGCTGCTTTTTAGTTTTCATCTTTCCAGCTACTATGGAAAAGGAACTTGATTTATCTCTCAAGTTTAAAAAGCCCTCACTCCTCTTCCCTTCCCGCTGGTGGGCAGGCAGGATAGGTGACAGAAACAGTTAAATTCTTACCATCTCCAGCAAGTGGATTTGTTAGGTGCACATACTGCACGTGAATAACAATAAACACCACGTAGTAGCATTTGACCTGCAAAATCAGTGTCTTTGAAGGAAGGAGAGCCAGGAAAGGAGCAGCTGCTCAGTTTTCTCTGCTTGAAATCACGCTCTGCATAGTTTACAGTAAAGATGCTGAGAACATCACTGACACTATCAAATTAGCAGACAACAAACACTTTTCTTTCCTGACATCTCTTTTGTGGTTTCCTGCCACTGATCCAGGTCCCTGACTGTGGCCATAGACCCCTATGGGGGTCTATGAATCACTGACAAAATCTGCAGGTAGAAGGGACAGAGAGAGAGATATTGTAATATAGGTATATACTGTAATTTGCACAAATATATTGTAATTTCCACAAATCAGAAAAGGTTCAGAAACACTGCTTATGCCAATTCCATCAATTTACTGCTTGGGAAAGGAAGGTGTTCATACTATGCACCACACCAGGTGCTCAGACTGGAAGGCAGGGAGAGTAACATCAGGTCCCAAGCTGAATATTTTACAGGTGCTGGTACCTTCTGCTGTTTTTCATGTCATCCTAGCTTGGGGCAATATGAAACACATAGAACAGTGAGTAAATTGAGTAGATGACAAGTCTTGGTACTTATTTGAATTTTCCATGTCTTTGCCCTTAGGTTTGATGCTGTAATTCAAGATTGCTCTCATGTTACCACTCCTACATACTCTTATCTAAACCTAGCCTCACCCCTTGAAGCTTTCACGCCAGCATTTATTAATAAATAAAAAAGAAAATACTCTAATTTTTCTATAGTGGTAGATACACAGCTTAAAGAAAAATATAAAATCAAACAGAGTTCAAGATGAAAGAAAAACCCACCAAAGCCAAACAAACAGCTACCAATAAATATAAACACAGTTATCTTTTTAGGCTCTTTGAGAGAGAGGTCACAACAACCTTGATGTACGAGCACCACTGAGACTCAAGATGAAGTTCCCGTGGTGTTCTTTTTGTCACATAGGGTCTACTTCTCTTTGAGCCTGTCATGCTGGGATGCTGCATACACATTAAGAACTAGTGCTTTTCACCAGGAAGGTAAAATACCATGTCTGCTAAAAGGGAGGAAGGGAGGAAAGGAGGAAGGGAGGAAGGATATTCCTTCTCTTTTTTACTTCTCCTTTCTGTGGTGAAAATTCTTCAAAAGATGGCAAAAGAAGGCATTCTTCTTCATCTTTTCTTACACTTACCAGTACAAACAAGATAACCCCCTAATATAGGAATAAAATGTTTCAGGAAACACATGACATATAAAAAATATGGAACAAACCCAAATAAAAAAATGTGTACACCCCTTTCCTAGTTGATTCACCTTTGACTTTGCAGCAAGTATATTTCCATCCCTAAGACCTGCTAGAGGGCAAAACATGTGGGAGGATAATGGGGCAATTAAACTTTTATCAGGATTTTTAAAAAGAGAGACAAAGCAGTATGCGTGAAAGAAGACAAATGTAGTAAGTCAGCTTGAACACAGAGTCATGACTGCACTGTGTGTAAGGGGTACATTTATCCCTAATTCCAAAGTTCATTAACTTGAACAACTGTTCAACTGAGCCAAAAACCTCTACAGTTAAAAAAAAAGGTTAGCACCCTGTCAGAGATGTAAAAAAAAACCACCTTCCATCCTCTTACAGATGGTAGAGAAATCAGGAAAGAGGGTTTTTATCTTATATGCAGGACACATACACATTGTATGGTCATAAACTCACAGAATGGTTTGGGTTGCAAGACACCTTAAAGCCCATCTCATTCCAATCCCCTGCCACAGGCAGGGACACCTTCCACTATCCCAGGTTGCTCAGAGCCCCATCTAACTTGGCCTTGGACACTTCCAGGGATGGGGCAGCCACAGCTTCTCAGGGCAACCTGTGCCAGGGCCTCCCCACCCTCACAGGGAACAATTTCTTCCTGATATCCCAGCTAACCCTGCTCTCTGTCAGTGTGAAGCCATCACCCCTTGTCCTGTCACTCCAGGCCCTTGTCAAGAGTCTCTCTCCATCTTTCCTGTGGGCTCCCTTCAGGCACTGCAAGGCCACACTGAGGTCACCCCAAAGCCTTCCCTTCTCCAGGCTGAACCATCCCAATTCTCTCAGCCCTTCCTCACTGCAGAGCTGCTCCATCCCTCTGGTCACCTTTGTCCCTGCTCTGGACTCGCACCAACAGGTCCATGTCCTTCCTGTGCTGGGGACCCCAGATTCTCTATTCAACTACTGTGCTCCCGTAAGTGGATAGTCAGTAATTCCTAGGAACTTTCTTAATTACAATTTTTAGCAGTATTGGTATTCAAAGATGCTACTGTATATTCACAGCAAGATTAACACACCATACCAAGAGTAAAACAACCCCCAAAACCCTTTTAAATAATTTAAAAATTAACAACAATAACCAAAAGCTTTCTTAAATGATGCCAAAACCTGTGATTTCGGCTTTTGACACTATGACCTTCCCACAAAAATCTTAATATGCAGGTCAAGGATCCTCAGGAATGACCCTCACAGCTGTCTGCTCCAGAGAACCTTGAGGACTGAGGTCACAGCCTCCCACGAGCTGTGGCTCCCAGGGTTTTATCCCTCTCCCTCTCCATGACAAACAGCCTACTGTCCTGGGCCAGGTGCTGCCCACAGAGCAGCAGTGTTTGGGCGCTGCGGATCCTTCAAAGGCAGGCAGAAATGTGCCAGAGCACAACATTTGCAAAAGTTGTTTTATTGGAATTTTTCCAACTAGATCTGATTATCAGAGCTCCTTTTGCCATATATGTAGATGGATTGGCTGAGGGTGTAAAACACAGTGCCTGGGTGCCTGGCCACGTGTCAAAACAGTTTCAAAGGCACAATTTTGAAAAACAGTGACAAGGTGGTTGTTTTGATTATTCCTGGCACTTATGGGGAGCAGGTCTTGGTCAGATGAAATGCATGACAAAAAAATTGTCCAATGTTCATAAATTCAGGAACAGTTCAGAGTTAAAAATCAGAAAGACAGCATGACAAACCAAGTTAATATATTCTCAAGCCAGCCTGAAAATTGACTTTCCCAAGAAATTTTTCCTTCTGCACAGTTCCACTCAGAATTAGCAAAATACAAATTCCTAACTTTTCCATCTCTATTCAGAGCCTGACTTGTGAAATGAATTTTTAACAGTAGCTTTAAAAAACTTCTGAGTTGTCTGAAAGGAAGCCTGTTAGAGAGATGACTATGTTTCATAATGTTATTAGGTTTTAGCTGTTCTCATGAATAAAAGAAATGATACAGGAGTGCTCAGCTCCAAAGCCAGTTAGGAATCATGGAGATGGTACTGCCCTTTCCAATTTGCAAAGGCAGATTTATCAGGTCTTGTGGGCCTATTACAGTCTAGTGAAGCTTTAATTCTAAAAGATACAGACATACAGCTTAGTGGAAGTGGCATCTTCAGTCTCTGTTTTCTTATCTTTTCAAAAACAGCTTTGAGAGCTAGGCACATGGATTTTGCAGAGTGCTGCACTCTCATCCTCCATTTTTATCAGCTGTTCGGCTTTGAATAGCAGTTAGGTATTCACCGTGTCAGCAGTACTGCCCAGCCAAACCTCAAAAGAAAGAATCACTTCTTGGCATAGGCAGCTCCTAACAAGCTGCTCTACTTCCTGCCAACCACTTCGGGTCGAGGCTGAGCTTCCAGCACCCGGCCACAGAAGATGCTGCCGACAGGAGCACAACTGATGCTCTCGACCCGCCCAGCTCCTCTCATCTCAGAGCAGTATCCAGAAATAGCTGCAAAGATCTGCAGTGGCTTAGAAGAGCCACTTGTGCTATGGTAGGATTTTTAGGGCACAACTGGAAGGCATCATCTCACAGTGAGAACTTCTGCCTCAGAGGGAAATGCTCAGTGGAAGCTGGTTTCTCTTAACACCATTCCACAATGTGGTCTGTGGCACACAAAGTTTAGCATGGAGCAGAAATTCCTCTTGGCTGTCAAGTATTTGTTTGACTCAGATCACACTGAAGCATGTTTATAATGACTGGGATAAAAAGAGGTTTTTCTTTAATGTACTGCTTAGCAAGGGGAAAAATATAAATAACCAAAAAGCCAACCACATCCAAAACTAGATTTAAGTGCAAATTAGCAAGGACAATTGAGTAGCGCTTAGCGCTACCACAACTCAAGAGAGGAGATTCAGTGGTTCACCAGAGACTCCCCAAGATACATACATAATTTTGTAATTAATGACACAGTTTTCTGAACTTCAGGGCACAGTGTGTATCACCCCTCCTGGAGTGAAACACAGGTTTTGTTTTGTGGTTTTATTTAAGCACACTGTTGACCACAATTACAGGAAAAGAAATTATGCATTTATATGTCATCTAAATAAATCGTTTTTTGAGAAGTCTTCCAAATCTCCCAGCTACCAAATCAAGTCCTATAAGTAATTAAAGCATGCTATAGGCCATACCCTACATAACAACATGCCAGTTGGAGTAAAACCAAACCAAAACCGGAAGAACTTCATAACCAGGTTAATAACTCTGTTTCCACTGGAAGATCCCCACAGAAGCAAAGGGGTGAGCAGCAGTAAGCTTCTCGCAGGAAGGCTGGTGAAGGCCTTGGGGCATGAAGTGCAAGGATTTTTCCAAGTGCATCATGAAGTTGTAAGTTCAGCACTAAGAAAAGCTCACACAAGTAGAAGATGAGGAAATAAGGCAATTTATACGGGAATAAAACCCTTGGTGGTCTATGTTTTGAGTAGTACTGAATTCCCACAGATGGTGCACCAAAATCGAAGCATCCATAAACCAGCTTGGCCATACCTTCTTTCTCCTAGGAGTGCATGTCCTTTAATTATTTCTGGGCAGACTGCAATAATCTATAAGACAGGTGATGTTATACACAGCTGCTGTAAATGCTCCTTAACTGTCAGGATGGCTTTTCACTTCAAGTACAATTTTCTGAACTCATTTCTTTAAAAAAAAACAATGAATCTTAATTTCTTACATCTAGAATTCATGCTAGAGCATAATTTTTTAAGCTTTCTATGAGCATACAGAGTTTTAAAAAACATTATATAAATGAATCTGTTGTTAGGGAACCTCTTCAAAGCAATTACAGAGAAATTTTGTAACACTCATTTTTGGAACATACTCTGTGTGCTTGACTACATTTCATAAATTACAAATGGGTTTAATTTTATTGGCCTCATCTGAAAAATCATTGCTAAGGGTTTCATAATGAATGAGCTCATAAGAGAATTACAAGGACATAATGCATGCCATAACATAGTAAAGAATAAGACAGGCTGACCTCATTAAATCCATGAATTTGGAAAGTGCTCCTGTTCAGGACAGCATCTGAAGCACTTCTTTCAACTGGAGACAAATTATAATGTTCTAAAAGGTTACCACTTCAAAGAGATTTAGGACTATATGTACCTGTTCAGGTAACAGGACTTTAGTGGAATATGAATCACAGAAGACACAAAATATTCAAAAGCCCAAGATGCTAAAAGGCAAAATATTAATAAATAAAATACAACACTGTCTTTAACTCCTATGATAATTCACAGTTTAAGTGAACTTCAGATCTTTGCCCTTCACTATCAATAGACTGTAAGTACCTGCACAAGTCTGCATGAAAAGAACAGACACTCATTGGGTTGTTGTTGTTGTGCATGCCACACTTCCTTTCGCTTCCTCCTGAAGAACACCCATCTGTTTTCACTTATAGGAAACTTGTCAGACAGCAAAATTAAGATGTTCCAAAATATTTCATTCCACTTGGGCTAGGGCAAATAGTCAAAAGAAAGATTACAGCACTACATGCCCATCCAAATTTGCAACTAAAAACTATTACACTCCATGATGCTTTTAGTGAAAATAAAAATGCAAGTGAATTGTTTTGTAAATCAAAATGCTACATATTAGATGTGGAAGTCCTTGGAACAGAGATAATAAACATTCCCTACTCAAGAGAACAAAAAACAATAAAACAAACCCCTTAGGAGATGCTTATGTATAGGACTGCTAGATCTTAACTTTAAGTTCACCATGACTGTGTTGAAACACATAATTCCAGGAGCTGTAATATTAATTAAGATTAAATCACCAGCAACTAAATGGTGTTTATTAGATAATAAAACTGCACAATCCCCACAATCCCACACATAAAGCCACATAAAATTAATCTTGTTTGAAATGGAAACTACCTAGACCAAATTTGCTGAAAGGTGTTTAGACATACACTACTAAAATCTGAAGTTTACAGATGATTGCCACATGAGGCTGGGGAAAAACTTGTTGTATTTCCCTTTCCATCTTCAGCAACATCAGAAGACAAGCTTAAAATGAAAACTGAGGAAAACAAAGGGTTTTAAGACGACTCATACATTAAAATTCTTACTCATGCATGAACTAGTTGGTTCTTTTCTCATCCCTTTCTACTTGTAACATACAAGCACTCAAAGTCTAGGGAGCAGAAGAGCACTGGACTGTATATCACCAAACATTTGGTATCCTGGTAAAAGCTTTGAGCTGACACCATTGACGCAAAGCACACTGTGCCCAAAGGAAACAAGGTGCTTAAATGTCCCTAAATCAAACAAACCAGAAATATCAAAAGGAAAACTGCACAGAGTTCAGCTAGACCTTGTCATGATCTTTTTTGGGTGAGCTGTGATTGTATTTTGCATCAAGAAGAAGGGAGAAGATTAAAACGCCTACATTTTTCTGGCACGTTTTGCACCCATAGCACAACAATTTTTGCAATAAATAAACCCCTACGTGATTTCAGTGGCTTCTTCCTTCAACTAAGTGAAAGAAACACTGCCCTACTTGTAAGCAAAATGAATTGACAACTTATGTATGGAGAAAGTTGAATCTAGAAGAACCAGTAGACATCATCCAACACATCATATATTAGTTTTAGCTGTGGCTAAAATCTGTTACAGACTATGCCCATATTACAGCATTCCCATCCTTAGCAATACCAGAACAACACTTGCAGTAATAGTTTGGTTGAACAGCCAGCTCCTGGACTCTCTGATTACACGTGAATTCTGCTCTTCTAGCCTCAATTACTGCCGTGAGAAGACTAACGCTCATGAATTCAAACAGATTTGCTCATTTGTCTAATTGTTTTCTCACTCAGTGCTTTCTCATGGGTTTTGAGGACATGATTTATGTTTCCTGAATAAGCAAGCTTGGCAAAACTAGTGCCATTTGAGGATAGCAGAATCTAAGGAGAATCATCCCTGAAGCTAAATCAAAATGTCTATGAGTCAGGCACAGAGGAAGGGTTCCAAGGTTACACACTCCCAACTCATCTGCTCAGTTCATAGGCTTCATTAAACAAAACTAAATTTACAGTTTAAATTTAAAAAGAAAAGTGACAGTTCACTGCCCAGTTGTATGTACACAGCATTTGATAACACTTTTTAGCAAGAAAATGAAGCATTTTCAAAAACTTTAAAAACCCCTAAACTAATACAGCTGACAAGCCTGATACCTGAATGAAAACCATTTACTTGAGTCATTTAATAAACTTGCATTCCCTTTCAGTCTGCAGCATACAGGAACTAATACCCTCTGGCATTTAGAGGATACACAAGGCAGTTTTGAGGCATTAGATTTACCCAAGTAACTACCATGTAGGACAGTACAGTCCCTTTACTGAACCTTTGAATTATTCTAGTTCATAAAAACACACAATGCCTTCTCAATTAGGAGATTTAGTAATATGGTATAACAGAGAAAACCAGAGAAAGCTTTGCCTTCAAACTTGGCCAAACTGTGTTTCTACAATTTGTTGCACTTGCAGCATGACTCCATCCCATGGCAGGAGGCCACAGAAATGCAGACTGCTGCTCTGGTAATGCTTTGTGGTTTGGGGTTTTGCTGTTGCTTAGCAGTTATGAAAACAATCCACTTGACAAGGTCAGAATTTATGACCAAGAAATGTGGTGAGCAGAGCAAAATTTACTTATAGAGCCCTATCTTTTGAAGTACCAGCTAAGGCCTTAAAAAGAAAGCTGCTGTAGTCACGATATTAAGATTACAAATCATGTATTGCCTAGTAGGAAACCAGAACAAACCTTGACACTTTTTTGTTCCCCTAAGTTATCCCACACTAATGCACAAAAAAGGATTTCTGCTGGTTACCAAGTTCTCTGCCACTCCAGTTTACTTAAACGCCTTTTTTAACCATGAAAAAAGTAAACCAAAAATCTTCAGTGATCATAAACCAATGCACATCGCTCATTCTGCTGGACTTCTACTGCAGATCTAATGTATTATAATAATCTAAAATAGCACCAAAATATTAAATTACACCATCCAGGTTATTTCAGCGCCAACGGGAAAGACAGACTCCGCACTAGCATAGCGGAAAGATGTGATAGATCAGGGTCTTGAGGGCACATGTTATGCTTCCAGGTCATGAGGAAAGTGAGCATTCCATGCCCAACATCTCACAGGTAGGCTTGGCTGGGAGGCAAAACCTGGCTTGTTCCATGTAATGGCGCCTCCCCAACTCTGCCAATTCACCATCAGCAGTAGCCTGGAGCCAGAGAGAAACCATCCACAAAAACATAATTTTAGAGAAGAGAGGCCAATGGACTGAGTCTTATGAGACTCAACAGGCCTGTATCATAAGTGGCTCACAGCCTTTGGAACTCCTTTGCACAGAAAAAATTTTGCCTGCAAATGCCACGTTATACTTTGTATCTCATGCTGATGTTCATAAAAAATTTCCATTAGGAACAGCATTCCAAAACCAGAACAGACTGTACGTTTGTTATATGTATAAAGTTCATGCTGACTCCTGGGTTAAGTAGCTTGTAACAAGATTTAGAGGCACTGGTGTGTTTCCAGTAACTCTTAGATGCCCACAGGGTGATGACACTAGTCACACATCAACCAGCTTTCTTTTAAACATGTTTGGGTTCTAAAGATCATCTGCAATGTGATGCTCCCTGATGATAAAGCTTTAGCCATATGCTTCATTCCCTCCTTCTCTCCAGCGACACAAGTGATTTTACCTCAACCCTACATGTTTTTACGGCATAACAACAGTCTAATCCTTTCAGCTTAAGACACCAAGCAGCCAAAGGCAGGTACTAGCAGGGCTCTTCTGCAGGGGCAATTTCAGGAGAGGAGCAACTAAGTTACAGCCTAAGGTA
>WEIT01015970.1:9391-24505 GCA_013389985.1 Dryoscopus gambensis | reverse complement strand
TCCTATTACATGAATAATGTGATTTACACAAGAAATGTTTGTCAGGAACATTTTTTCTTTGAAATCTATTTTCAAGATATTCCACATGTAAATAATTTCCTTTTTTTGTATGCCTCCTCTGAGATTTATACTAGATCATAATTATCCCCCCAATATAGCCAGCAGAGGCAAAGACATTCCTAACAAGAATCTCTCCAGTAAAACTGGCACAGTGAACATTGATGCTTAAATTAAGCTACAATAAACATCTTAAACCCAGAGACTGAAAAACTGTTCATATCTAAAAACAACTTGCTGAAAAACTGAATTCCTAAAAATAAAATTATTTTCTTGAAATGAAAATTGAGGTTTGGTGGGGGATGAATAGGAAAAGCAGGTATTTATTTCATTTGACATTAGGAGTTCATTGCTAAATAGATATAATTTACTACATATAAGATCAATGGCAACTTTTGTAATTACAGTCATGGTTTGGAGGGAAATGTTGCTATAGCAATACCAACCATAGGAAGGAAATCCACATCTACTCAGAGCAGCATTTCTACATTGCATGATTGTTATAGCATAGCCCTTTAGCACAGAAGACTGCAGTAAATCAAGAGTAACGCCAATTTTAATCCCATAGACATAGTCTGTAAAAGTATTTCACAGAAATGTCCTGAAGGAGGAAATTATGACCACACATCAAGTAAGGTTTTGTTCAGTTCAGTACTTTCATTCAGTTTATGTCAACTACAGTCAAGAGTTTAAATCCAAGCTTTCCTAAGCCAATTTCTCCTGGATTCAGAACACAAAATATTTAGGGGTTGGCTCCCCACCTCCATTCTCTACATAATCCCAAGCAACCTAAATGAGATCTGATCCTCCTTAAACTGGCTTGACTTAGGTCTGCAGGGTTTCTTGGCTCAGGCAGTAAGTGAAAGAAATAAAACTGGTTTGGGACTGGAATCATTCCCAAAGTGATACAGGCATATTTACATGTTACTACCCCTGATGCAGCTGGCATCAGTGTTAATCTGAGAGTCAGATGAAACACAAAGGATGACCAAGATACCATTGCAACACCTTTTCCTGGCCAGCCTCAAGGGAGGCAATTCCCACCCACAGGTTTCTGGCAATGGGACTTGGGCTGTGGGTTTGGGGAAACAGGACTTTGGGTGTTTCTTTCTAGCTTGTCAAAGGTTGACCCCATTCTGTCTGTCTCCGCTCCTACCTTGGATTACTGATAAAATCATGCTTCCCATTATCCTGTCTTTTAGCTTACTACTTTTTCACCTTTCCATGAGTTGGCCTCTTCAATTAAATCTTGCAGCACTCGCAATCAATCACAGTCAGATTTCAAACAAGGATCACCTCAACTGAAAACAATCATCAACACTGATCTGTGAAAACAGATCTATTATGATTCTGACAGCTGATTTTCTCACATCTCTTTCTCTCTTACTTTTGGAAAATTAACTTTCAAAACCAGATTTCTATACATTTCCACAGGTCCTAGAACACCTGCAAAGAGAGAAGCAATGACTACAATAGATGCAATGCTCAATAAATATTTCAGATGAAATACAAATTACTTGGCTTCCTGTAGTCATGTGAACATTGTGGTATTTATTCCCAAGGCATGTCAAAAGAGCAGAAAATTTGAAAATGGCTAAGAAATACAAACCCCCGTCTCAGAACAGAGAGTTCTAGGACTACTACATGTACTAGGACTCCTAGTACATGAGCACATTTCAAGCGTATGATAAGGTGGAAGTCCTTCTATAAAGATTTCCTTTGTCCACTATTCTAGATTCACCCTTGTGCACAGAGGAATGTCACAGCCATACAAAATTCTTCCTCTGCATTGCACAGCCCTGATGTCCTGGGCAGAATCACAGAAAAACACAAAAACTCCCGCTGGAATTCTTTGCAGATCAGCAGTTCGGTCCTCTGCTTGGAGAAGGACTCTCATCAGTGCTAGATGAGGTCTCCCACAGCTTGGTCCAGCTGAGTCTTGAAAACCTACAAGGAAAGATTCCACCACCTCTCTGGGTGGCATGTCAAAACTCTTGTGCTACTCAGTGGTGAAAAACTTTTTCCTAATGGCCAGTCTGAGCTGCAATTTGTGACAGTTGTTCCTTGTTTTTACAATCTGCTACTAACAAGAGTTCAGCTCCATAGTCATCAGAACTTGTCTTCAAGAAACTACAGACTTCTGTAAGATTGTCCCTTTGCCTCTTTTTTTGGCCAGACTAAAATAGCCAAGGATTCTAATCTCCCCTCATTACTTACGGTTCCCACAGCTAAGAATCAGCTTGGTATTATATTTCCTAAATATTGTGCTTTTCATTTGAGGAACTGACTGACTGAAGAACCAGAGAACTTAGCAGTGCTGAGAATGACAATTACTTCCCTTAATCTCCTGGCCACGGAGACCACTATGCTGTTTGCCTTATTTGCAATGAAAACGCATCACTAACTCATTTCCAACTTGGCAGCAATTATCATATCCCATAGCTTTCCCACAAATGTTCTGTTCAGCTAGTTGCTTCCCAGACTATGTTGCTGCAAGGAGTTGATCTGCACGAGCACAGAACTTCATGTTTATCCTTACTGAACTTCAATAGGTTTCTGTTGGCCAAATCTCAGGCTTCCCAAGACCCAGCTGAATTGAATTTCTATCACTTGGTGCACTGAACGAACTCTCCTGCCAATTTAATGTGATCTATGACTTTTCTCTCTGCATTCCATCTCACCATCTAGGTAATTAACAGAGAGCTGACATCACTGGCCCAATCCCTCACAGGCCACTTGCTATTTGTCTCCAATGAGACACTGAGCCATTGGAGACTACACCCTGAACTCCGATATCCACACAATTTTCAATTCATCTAAAAATCCATATACTTGCACAGTTTCCTCAGTGAGAGATGATAACAAAAACCTCACTGGAGTCAGAGACTCACAGAATAGTTTGGTTTGAAAGGCCCTTAAAGATCAGCCAGTTCCAAACCCCCCTGCCATGGGCAGGGACACCTTCCCCTAGACCAGGTTGCTAAAAGTTCCATCCCTGGGATGGGGCATCAACAACTTCTCTGGGCAACCTGTGCCAGTGCCTCACCACCCTCACAGCAAAGACTTTATAGACCAATATGCCCACATCTACATGTTTGGTCATTTAATTACAAAAGGCATTCAGGTTTGTCAAATACTTCTTGTCCCTGGTACACTGGGGTCAACTATTCTTGACTACCTTCTCATTCTTCTCACATTTGGAAACAAATTCCCTGAAGACATGATACGTAATATTTCCAGAGATTGTACAAGGCTGACCATCCCTGAACTACCCTCCTTTCTCTTCTTAAAGATGGGTGTAATAATAGAGCCTTCCCCTAGTTTTCAAGGACCTCTCTGATTTATTTTCACAGAGAATTGCAACTGCAGAATTGCAACTGCATCACCTATGTCTTCCAGCACCCTGGCATCAATCCCATCCAGCCTGACAGATTTGAACATAGTCAGCTTTTTAAAGTGGTTCTGAGCAGTAAAATATTCTGTTTCCTGTGCTGCACTGCTTATTTAAGTTCTCCTAGGCAATCTCTGCTTTTGTACAAAACTGTATTTGGAACGAGAACATATCATGCCTCTTGCTTGGTGGGTCAAATTGCGAGACAGGCCACCTCTTGCCCGTGCACTCAATCCCACACTGCTTGGGCTCTGAGGACACAGTATGGATCCTCACCTCACCCTTACAAAACAGGAAGGAGCTCTACCCTCAAGCTCCATGAGCAGCCATCTACCAAAAAGTGCTTCTCACAAGTAGCCAGTGCTATTAAAAAGAAGAGAACCCAAATATTCAGAGTACTAGCCTGCCATTTACCGATTAAGGGAGAAGAACAGAGAGCTGGGAAATACCCACAGCACAAAGAAAACTTTTGACCCTTTCCCTTAACAGTATCTCCAAAGTAACTGAAGGAATGAAAAATAAGAATAACTCACCTTTCTGACACATGACCTTACACTTAATTAACAGGACTAAAATTACTAGATTCTATATGGATTCTACTAGGATGTGGTTCCTCCAGGGGAACAACAGAGACCCAGCGAGACTCCTCTTCACTGGCGTTAAAGAATCTCACTGCTGTCTTGACAGATCTGCCAGGTTACCTTCCTGAACTCTCAGTGCAAGACTGCTACCTACCTTTTCTCTGACTTTACCACAGACCTACAATCTGCTGCAGACTTGTCACTCCTTGTGTCTGAGTTGAGAAACAAGAGGACCCAAATGCTGTCTAATGGCAGCAGTTCCAGAAGTCTTCAGACAAAGCCGACTGTGCTGTTGACAATTCTCAGTGTTCAGAAAAAAAGAAGGGAAGTCATTTCCACCATATGCAGTTTTTGAACACTGCTCCCTACTCCATGTGTTAATACAACACATACACTCTGTTACAGAATCCCAGGCTGGGTCAGGCTGGAAGGGACCACAGTGGGTCACTGGTCCCACCTCCCTGCTCCAGCAGGGCCAGCCCAGAGCACACGGCACAGGATTGTGTCCAGATGGTTCTGGAATATCTCCCAGTGAGGAGACTCCACACCCTTTCTGGTCTATGTTCAGTGCTCAGTCACTGCCCAGGGAAGAAGTTCTGCCTCCTGCCCAGGGGGAACTTCCTGGGATCAGTCCCTGCCCGTTCCTCTGGTGCCATCGCTGGGCCCCCCAGAGCAGAGCCTGGGCCCTGCTCGGAGCCCTCCCTGCAGACAGGGAGACCCAGGGCTGAGGGCCCCTCTCAGCTGGGGCTCCTCTCGAGGCTGCACAGCCCCAGCTCCCTCAGCCTTTCCCTGTCAGAGATGCTCCAGGCCCTAAATCATCTCCACAGCCTCCGCTGGCCCTGCTCCAGGAGCTCCATGTCCCTCCTGTGCTGAGGAGCCCAGAGCTGGACACAGCACTGCAGATGTGCCTCCCATGGCTGAGCAGAGTTAATCTCATGTTCTTTGTTTACAGTGAAGTGGGAAACACAAGTGCAAGGCACTACCTTGCTCCTCTTCATTCAGCCTGTGGCACACTGGCAGAGCTTTGTATCTGATTTCAAATCTACCACATGAACCTAATTTACACAGACTTTTTACCCCGGATTATCACTCGTGTGCTTTGCTATGTTCCCTTTGCTTTCAATTAGGCTTTCAACTAATGCCACACTCTTACGAAGAAAATGCACATCTCCAATGAGTGTATGAGTAAACACGAAGTGCAGACTTACTGGACCAAAAAAATCAACATGTTCAGGCAGAAAACATTCTCAAGAGCATAGAGACCACACCACCCGTGGCCCAGCATAACTTGTTCTTGTAGCATGCAGTTCTGGTGAAGAAACATTAGTAGAATTTTCATGTTTATGCTAAAACATCAGAACATATGTTCCCTTGCTAACACTACACCAGATATTTATTTGCAATATATTAAAGAAATTATTTAATCAACGAAGAAACACTCAACACAAAAAAAAAAAAAAGTTCTACAGTTACAGGTTTACAACTTATGAATAGGAGGACAATGAAAACAGAAAATTAATATATTTTACCCTAACAGTGCACTCAGATTCCACCAGAATTTGCTTTTTAAAGGAATGAAGGTAAATTTCCATAAAGTATGAAAAACATGGCATTTTAAAAAGCTAAGGCAATGAAGTGTGACCTTTTCATCACAGAATTAGTTATCCTTACTGTATTTTCCTGGCCTTAATCTTCCTGAACTTTCAAAACAATTACCAAATAGATGCAATATCCCTATTAGTGCAAGTGGAACTTTCTTGCTTGCTAAGGTTTTTGCACAGCACCGTACAGAATAAAACCCCATCTACCTATGGGACACTCCAGTGAAAATTCTGTAAATGATTTAAAGGAAGCTGCTGCTAGCAATTATGAGCACTTTAGATAAAAAGCATCTCACACAGGATATTTTGGGCACTATACTTTGCATGGAAAAGACATGAGGTTGCACATAGCAGGTTAAGACTTTTGAAGTCTGAAAGACAGAAAAAAAGAAAAAATAAGTGTAAGGAGGTGCCTGTTTTATTTTGTAAATAAGTCAGCAGTACTGGGTGATATTTTTACAAAGCTGCATGGAGCAAAGCACCAAATGCTGCCAATGCTACTCTAGAGTGATAATATAGACAACGCACTGAAAATTATATGTTTAGAGTAAAAATCCATATGAGGACTTGCATCCATCTCACAAAACCAAATCCTACTGTCTTAATCAATTCCAACAATCAGATGTAATAAATTCAGCTTACTCTTCTTAGCCAGGAGACAAGGTACAAGTTTCCTGCTCTGTATCTAGGAATGCTATGAGACCTACATCTAGAATTCCACTTTTTATTTAAGGGCTCACAGTCACAATCACATTAGTCACGCTCACTGTAGGCGTATGTAGAAAATAAGAGAACTTCTCTCTTTGAAGGCACCCTGTCATTTAATGAAAGACGGTATTGTGACTGTTTTAACATTTTGAACACACGAATCTCAGATCAGAAACAAGTTCCTACAAAGGGCTGCAGATCACCTTACTTCATCCTCCAGAACAAGAATTACCTAGGCTGCCGGGGAAATTAAATGTTAGCGACAAGCAGAGGAGTTGGGTTTTGATAAATGCAAATTATGTCACTTCAGAAGGCAAGAACTTCCCCTTCTTCAAGGATGCAATCTATTGTCAGCAATGAAATCTCTGGCATTGCATATTGTTTTTTCTTTTTTTCAACACACTTATCTAATTTTTAAGGTTAAATACCAATAGCTAAATGTGCCAACCTATAACCTTTAAGACTGGAAGCTTAAAATTATATTGAAAGTCAAGAATAAAGCAACCTGTCCTCCTGTGTATATCAACATCCTGGTCTGGGGGAATTCTAGCCTTCCAGAAAAGGTGACAGAAATGTGTTCAGTATTAATGCAGCTTCAGCCTGTTGATGATTCACCAGCAGAGGGGTGACTATTGAAACACAAATATTCATTACTTGAAAACCAATGCTGCAGTAAATGTAGCATTGACAGGCAAAGGTTTCCAAGAGGAACCTGAGAATTAAGACACACACCCCGTGTCCAAGTGGAATAGTATGAGCAGCTAATGCATCTGTAGGCTGTGACTGACTTGCTGTCAGATCGCAGTTGAGTTTTGCATATGTGGTTGGTTCAACAGTATTACAGTGTTGGCAGAGTCCAGAGATCTCATCTTTAAAATATGGGTGGGTTGTCATCACATCATCTTGGAAGCACACAGTTCCACCTTCTCCTTTATCTGCTTGCTGGGAACTGTTTATGGACAAGTTTATCAGCAGTAAGCAATGCCTTATCAGTTCTTGAAAACCCCTGTGCTAGCCAAAGCAATCGGCTTTCCCTCAGTGGAAAATTCAGTGTTCCCAATGGCAGAAAAACAATCGCACCTGTATATGGGCCAATACAAACATCCAGCAGGAAAAAATGCTGGGCCAAAACACCTGAGGCTCCATGTATGGAGCATTCCAGGACCAGGAACTCCACAGATCAGCCGATTTGGACGCTGTAGCAAACAGCTGCATTTGAGACAGGTGCCTGTAAAGCACTTATTTTAGTGTAAATAAAGACAGCTTTAGAACTCAGTGGAGATGGGTTCAATTCTACTCTGAGCCAAAGAGATTAATACACGGCTAGCAGTCTGCCTGACACTACAGAGGAATGAGGGGTCAGGAATAGGCCAAAACAAAGGTGAAGGGATACACCTCAGGCAGGAAATGAGTCTTTGTGGACACAGCCTGAGCTCTCTCAGCTGAATGAAGTGACAGCAGAACTAGGCAAAGGAACAAAAAAAAATGCCTGGGAAAGGACGCAGAGATTAGGAAACAGGGGAAATGAAAAAAAATATTAACTGAGAAATGAATCAAGATCCAGAATTTCCCATCAAATCAATATATTGTTTAGAGTACCTTGAAACCTTGAATTCAAGTATAGCAGAAACCCACTGGCTGCTTTGAGGATGTACAGGACAAGGCAGTAGCCACTGAACATAAATGTAAGAATAAAGAAAAATTAAAACCTTTAGATAGACAGTATTATGGCAAATGTTAATGGTTATCTGCAGAACCCCAAAGGTTTTCCACTGAGCTGGCAGGTTTGAGTGCATCTAGGTGCAAGATTTGATGATTGCTTTGCTACACACAACAGAGCATGGCATGAACACCCTGGTACCCCCTGGGCTCCTCGCCCTCTCCTCTCTGCAAGTGTCATCAAGTTTATTTCAGATGCAAAGAAAGGCACCAAGAAGTGCAGAGGGGATCACTGACATTTTGTTCTGTACTAGGAATGTATTGCTCTGGAGTATCTAATGAAGATAGCAGCAATGAGGACTCAAAGGAGGTCACTGGTAGAAGCCAGTGTCATTTAATGTCTGTAACATCTTGACCTGGGATTTCATTTCTTCCTCCAGCACGGCTCCACAGGGAAGTAGAAGCAGAACCACATCAAAGCAATAATGTACATTACTGGAGAAAGGATCACAGGGCATGTAAAGAGCTAGGCTGAGAAGTTGCACCTGCAGTCACAGGAATAAAAAAGAATCTACTGCACACACTGCATGGCTATCAGAGCTCCAAGGCTGCATAAACAGATCTTTTATCGGAAAAGCAGGCAGGTTGTTTCTTTGGAGTCTGCAGAGTCAGAAGGAAAGCACCAAGGATGCATTTATATGAGCTGAGGGTTAACTAAGGGTATAATTCTGTCTGTCACATTCAATTTAGGAACATGAATACATGAGAGTTCGGGTGTTTTATTAATGGCCTGGGGACCAATAGCCTCAGCCTCTTCAAAAATTTTTTGTCCAACAAAGTAGTGCAGTCCTTTACAGCAATGACATTTAATTCAATAGCCAAAGGAAATCTAGAAGCAGTCCTGGACTGTGATGTTCCCCTTTACTTAAACGTAGAAGCAATGAATAAGCTGATGTCAGTATATGCAATAGTTTTGCTAAGGGCTCCTTCTGTAACAAAATTTCACCCTCAAAATTGTCCTTAAAAGTAGGTTTAAACAGAATCATGCCATGCATTTCAGACCAACTGATAACAAAAATAAAAGAGGTCTGTGAGCGTGTACTACATCAGAAAGTGCTTTATGTCAGGCAGGCAAGTCCTTTTATCTTTCTCTCCCACCACTCTCCCTCACAACAGAGCACTTCTGAAACTCCTCCATTATATACCCATAGCTCAACTAGGGGGCTGTAGAAGAAACCTATTCATTCCTTACTTACAGACAAAGATTTTTAATACTAATGCCCAATAAGACCACATGTTAGTGAATAAGCAGTGACAGGTGGTAAAAGCAGATGGTTTCGAAAAGATTTGCGGCAGTCCCTGGCTCCACCATCCGAGGAGCTCCACAGGGTACTGGCAGAAGAAGTGGTTCCCTTCCTTTTCTTTCATTTCCTTACTCCAGAAAACCAGCAGCTGATCTCACTGGTTGCCACAAAGGCAGGAAAGGACAGGCAAAACTCACTCACTCATGTTCTTCATCCCACCTCCAAACTGCTTTTGCCTCTCTGCAGAAGCCCAGCTGAATGCAAGCGGTCCATCGAGGCTGAGCAGCGGGGTGCCCATCTGACACAAGACACAAACCCACCCCCGTGTTTGCTGATCCCAGCCAGGACCAGAGCAGGCAGAACTCCTGGCTTTGGCAGTCACTCACCACAAACCATGACCACTTTGCTTCTGACCACACCGGAGGATGGTACCTAAGAGAGAGCATCATAGCACACTCCAGTGCTGAACGCCGGCACGCACACCTGCCCGCAGGCCAGAGCTCTGCTCAAAGCACCAGCACCTGTTTCTGAAGGCCCTAGTGATGAAAGAGGCATCTCAGACGCTGCAACCCTGCACAGCCAAACTTTGACAAATGGTGAATAACTTCATGTCAATTAATCATAGAGCGATACTGCAACGGGAGCAAAGCTCAGGGAAGCACAGCTACTCACATTACATCTCAAAACAGAGAAGGTGGGCAAAAAACCATTATTTCATGTGTAAACAACAGCAGTGACAGAAAAATGTATTTCCAATGAGTGTTGTCTGTTTGGTCAAAGCAATGTTGATTGCTACAGAAACAACTTTCTCCAAGTTACTGCTATTTATGCTCAGGGAGCAAGGACCCACTAATGACGAAGAGACAGCGCGAGCGTCACACTGTCATTTTGGGCACGCTGCCTCAGCTGGAGCACAGCACCAGCTCCAGTCAGCTGTAACTCTCCTCTGAGTTATCACTGCACACCTATAAAGATGACTCAGACAACTTCTTGTTCTGCCAGTGAATCATTACATGGTGCCACCTCTGGCTACTATCAAAACCACCGGCAACCACCTCAGCCATTAACTCCACAGTACACCCATTCCAAAGAACCTTTCAGAGCACTGCTCTGCTCTCTTAATACCCACACATTTTGTGAGTAAATTAAGAATCTCTCTCTCAGGATTTACTAAGTGTAGGGTAGGAACTACACTCCTGAAAAGGGCTCGTACTTTTCCTACGCAGCATCTCCATTTTTCACATTTTCCTGAGGAACAGGAGTGATTGATTCAATATCAACGTAACACTTATTCTTGTTTTACATTTCTTTTAACAGTACAACTGCGTAGCTTTGTAAGAACCTTTTTCTTGTTGCCTATTGCGCTGTTTACAAAATTGCAGTCGATTAACATTTTTATAATTTCACTCACAGTATCAAGGTAGTTTTTGAAGGAATATTCTAGAGAGGGTTGTAACACTACAGTGTAATTATATTCACCATCCCCTCAATAAGAGAAGGTCCTTTTGAACCATCTACAGCAAAATAAATCCCTATTCTTTACATGAAATCAGGGAATGTTTCTTTCCTTCACACAATTAGGTTTATGGTTTCTTTCAGGAAGGTAAAACAGAAAATAAACAAACAAACAAACAAAGGAGCTGTCAGTCCAGCCAGTCCCAGTTTCATACAGCACTGCAGAAACAGGACTGAAAACTGAGTCTGCTACAAGGGTAAACACAAGCCATTCAAAACTGGAATCAAAACCTTGTATTTGTTTCCAGAGAACACCCCATGGCAAAACTGCCTCTTAACTTTGGACACAATAAAACATGGATCTGGGCTTGGATAAGAGCAAAGCCAAAAGATGGCTTTAGAAATTACATTGCAAGCATCCAGGTGTGTGACCAGTGCTGCCATGCTTGGATGCATTAGCCAGTGCTCAAGTTTGGTACTTGTTCTGTTAACCACACAGGACAACCACCTGCTTCTCAAAGCAGATATGGAAGACAGATACTGGTATTAAGGGGCTAAAAATTAAATGAAGTATGAGGAAAACCTATTATATGCATGTTTTATGGGCACAGCTGCACTACAATTACACTTGGGAAGGAGAAAACTTTGGGAGTCAAACACAACAGCGCATTTTTGAGGCACAAGATACCTTTTTCTGTGAGCATGGGTGGAATAACAGAGCCCCATGCAATTTCCAGCCACTTGGAACTGCCTCAGCAGAGGTACACACAAAGAGAAACACATTCAGGCAACTCTTGCAAAACACAGCTAATATAAGCTTAGACCAGAACACAATTGTAGCTGAATTACAGGTATTTTTGCCAAACCTTCAATCTGCCTCATGTTTTAACAACAAATGTAGCCACAGATTTGAGGGAGAAAGGGTTTACAATTTTCAGTAATTATCAACAGAACATTAATTACATGCCTACTATTGCTATTTCACTATGTCAGGATCTAGTTAGCTGTAATTTTAATGCTGCATGTCACTAAAGACAGCTCCATTTTCTAAAGAAAGCCTTAAAGCACTACGAAAATAAGAATTTTTAAAAAAATCCAAGAAACGCCACAGACAAAATGTCTACCTCAGATGGCATTAAAAAATGGGAAATACAGGCTTACCATTCAAAAACTGAATGGAAAAGAACTGTAATAAAAGAAAAAGCATCTGCTGTAGTTTTATCTTGAAGGACATAAAGTTTCCTCTTTGACTCAGTTCATCAGACCCTTGAAGGGTATGTCTACACAGGTGACTTGAGACAGGCAGGCCCTCCTCCTCCCTGTCCAAGCTGGTCACAAAGGAGCCAAATTAAATCTGGAGGCCGTGCAGAACCATCAGCACAGCACCAAGCGAGCTCGTGAGGCTGAACATCCCCCGCTGCGAGGAGGAGCAGTCCGCTCTTCTCCCAAGCACACGATCTCTGCTGATTCCTTGGCGCGTTTTAGTCAGGCATTGAGTCAGACCCAGGAACTCATCCAGCTGAAAACCAGGCCAAGAGCAACAACAAGAGCAGATTTGCATTTGGCCAGGAGTGATAGTCCCATCCCAAGCGGGAGGTCGAGAATGCGTAGCCAGAGGTCAGGCAGGCAGGCAGGCTGACCCCCTGGTCAGGCAGGAGCCCACATTTAGGGAGCAAGGTTTGGGGAGTGCCAGCTCCACATGAGCACAGGTGAAGAGCTCCCAAACAAGGACTGCCTTTGTGAAATAGCTGCCTGGACCAGGCAAGTGAATGTCCTTCAGGTTATCCTTATTTCCAGGTACATCTGGTGATGCCGGACTCTTTCCATGACCTACTCCTAGTAGTTTAGCTAATTTTAATCTCGTTGGACAATATTCAAACTTCCATTTCTTAAGCCTCCTTTGTGGACCCAGGACCCTTAGGGAAACAGAATGCTATAATTTTTCATAGTAATAACGGGCAATAATGCAACTATAGGACAATGCTAACATTATTCCCTGCAGCTGTTATTCCCAGTATTTTCTTCCAAACACAGCAAAACCAAAAAACATAGTAAGATAAGCAGTAGTCCCCAGATGAGTCAGGTACTCATGAGTACAGTTTTCCCCACCCCACTGAGTTATTCACATGATCTGTCCCTTGTATAGGTCAAAATAATTTGCTATTGGGGAAAAACCTGGCAAACTCTTCAGAACTAGGAGCTTTTTATGCAAAATGTATGGAAAAAAAACCCAGACGTTTTTTCCAATGACAGTCTAATTCTGCAGGCTGCTCCTCTGGAGCAAGGATCTACACTCTGCCATGGGACTTGAAATCCTCAGTATCCAAAAGATTTCTGAAGATAATGACCACTTGTTCATGTTCTCTACTGTGCCATGCAGACAAATGACAGTTTCTGTGCCCTTGGTCCTATTGCCAACAGTCCCTGTCACAATCCTTCTGCCCCGTCATCATCCATGTTCTCTCTGCCAGCACTCCCACATCTTCCCAACTCACCCACCCACCCACCTCCCCAGGATTCAGGTTTGTTAGATCTGAACCGACTTTGGGGAAGGTACAGGAAGTTTATCAGTCAAAGATGCCTCCCGTATTAGAGACACAAACTTTGTGCCTCTGTTAACAGGCCACTCCCTATTACTTTTCTAGCAGCTGATATCTAGATTATTCTTTTTTTTTTCCTCGTCTTTTTATTCCTCAGCTGACAATCTATGGGTTCTATTTACTCAGCCTTTTCTCACATGGTCTTCAACATGTTTTAAAACTACATTTCCCCACCACTAACTTAAAGAAGCCTTGACAGCGATTAGACTTGAATCCTGAATTGGAAGAACTGAAGAATTTGCAGCTTTGTTACAATATCAGATGCATCCTCAAACATACTCTAAATAGAGTAGAAGGCTGGCCTAAATCTGCTATTGCTTCATGTTTAATTCAGGTATGTTTGAGTGAATGCATCCCCACCCCCTCAATTTTCTCATCCCCAGTTCTCATCTCCTGTGTACTGAAATTTACGGTGGCTTTAACTTAGACCAACACCCCAAAACACAGAGGAAGTGTTTTAAAACACTAGTTATACAGAAACAAGTTGTCAGAACAACATAACAGATCTAGAGATTAAAGCACTACATTGCAACAGGGATTTTACAACTTCACTAAAGCAACTATCAGTGCAATTTTTAAACTATGTAGTTCCTTCAAACAGAAGATGAGTACCTAACTCAGTAATGAACAGAACTTGCACTTTTCTAGTCAAGAACATTACAGGTAAGCAGGAAGCGATGATGCTTTTGATACAGAAGTGCAAATCAAAACCAACTCCAGTGGCAGATATCTGTGCCACCAGCTTCTTAACAAGTGGAGATGAAGGTTCCCAGAATGCCAGCACAGGCAGAAAGTTACGCTCTAAACTAACAAGCCAAAACAATCTGCGCTTTGGGACTGAAAGCTTCTGAAAGGCCTTGCATTTAGTTACATTTCTGGGATCATCTAATAGTTCAACTATACATTTGTTTTACTACAAACTCAAGTGAACCAGGATTAGAGATGATAGGGATTTTGAAACACTTTTTTCTAGCCTAATAATGACCTTCAGAGATAGCAAACTCTCAGTCTAAATAAAGATGCAAAACTAGCCTTTTGACTGAATTTATAGTGCAATATTTCTGGGTGAACTCCCATTTAGTTTTACTGCTTCCCCCTACAAGATAATGGTCTGTCATTAGTTGTTTCCCTAGTTATGCCCTTAAAAGGCTCCGAGGCAAACATATAAAAGCAAATTGTTCTGAGTAACAACATTACTGTACAGGACTGTATAAGACAAGACAAGGTCACGTCTAGTTTCCAGAGAACTGAGGATATCCTCGCAGGATCCTGTACCAAAATTTGCGTTAAATCTTTGTGGTCCCCTGCGGGTGGGGGGCAGTAGGGATATCCAGTCATTTCCCAGTCGAGAGACAGAAAACAGCACCAAGGCTCTGAGGCACTTTCCTCATATGATTAAAACTCTATTGCTGTCTAATACCACACTTCTATTAAAGAAAACAAAAAACAACGTACGGGCTTAACGGCAGGAAAACAAAATGCAACTCTCCCCTAAAATTAGATTAGATCTTCCTTTATTTTCAACAGCATCGCACTGGCGATTTACCCCTACCCGGAGCCAACCCTGCGGTGAGGCAGGGCGGGAGCCGCTCGCCACATCCTCTCCTCGTTCGCAGGGTCCCACCCCGGCTTCAACTCACCCAAGGAAAAGCCGAGGCGCCGGTGGGGCCGGGTCCGCCGCTGTCCCCGGGACACCGCCTGGTGCCAAGGGCCCGACCCGGCCGCTCCCGGCTCTCCGGCCGCGGTACCTGCCCGGCA
>WEIT01015969.1:2964-28916 GCA_013389985.1 Dryoscopus gambensis | reverse complement strand
GCAGGCTCCAAGATTTTATGGGCTTTTAATTTTCACACCAGCTGTCCTCAAAAGGAACAAAGTCTTTGGTCCTGGTGCTACCCACAGGAGGGGATTGCTGTACAGTCTTTAATGACCTAGTAGGATACATGGAGGCAAAACTAGTCTAGATTCACAGTATAAGCCCACTTTGCAGGCCATTTTTTCCCCAACTGAATCATTTATATGATTTGTTGGAAGATGATTAAAATACATTTCTACAATACATGGCATTTTCAGATTGACAGATTACAAAAATGCTGGTTTCACTGAAAACAGCCCATGATTTCTTTGCAGGTACTTGAAATGTATAGAAGCATGAATAGCGTAGTAGTGATTTTACATTTAGGTTGAGCAACTCTGTCATCTTCTCTTACAAGCATTGAGTATAAGTGTCTGTGCAAACTTTGAAATAGCAAATTGTTTTTCAGGTTCAAGTTGCTCATATTGGAAATTCCTGTGGTAGTTTCAGTGCAAACGTTTAATGAAAACATGTTTGTGTCAGAAGGTTTTGGTAATACGTGTTCCAAAAATATTGAAGGTAATGTAGTTCAGTTTTAGCTGTGCAGCAGAAAGCCTCACCTGCTTCTGAGGTGAAGGTGACCCCTCATATGTTACTGCAGCCTTGACCCTTCCCCCATGAGAGGGACAGCTTGGAGCTGGATAAGTGAATTGTCCTACCGGGCTGGGTATCAGCTGTAGCTTGGTGTTCCTGCTGAGAACCCATGTGAAGGTTTGAGGCTCCATCTTTCATGAAAACTTTTTATGGTTGTCCCTTTGGTGGATATGGCAGTGCTTGTGTGTGCTCTCTGCTTCTTTAGGCATGTTTTTCATCTCTAAGGGATGTGGTGGAGAGCAATGCTCACCCCAGATGTAGAAACCGCAGTGCTTTCACATAATATGCCCTTTTTTCCCTCCATTTCAGCTCCATGCTCACCCAAAGTCTAGGAGCAGGCAAACCCTAAGTGTTAACATAGGCAAGGGAGGGATGGGATTTTTCTGCACTAGCCATGCTATGCAGGACAGCAAGATGTGACTTCTGATCCCGTTTTCTTATTCCCTTGGACTTCAGCAATTAAACAGCACTAACAAAATTTGCTGACTTGCCATCACACCAGCACGGGTTACAATCTTGTCAGAAGGTATCTGATAAATGACATTAACACTGTTCAGTCTTTGGACGAAATGTCTCCAAGGGAAAAAAGTATCTCTAGAATGTTCTTTTCATCACCTAGCAGTTTATTCTTCACCAAAGTGAAGAAAATTATGAGGATAACATTAGCAAAGGGTAGTAATGGGATACAGATAACCCTCACTGCCATACTGCCCCACTGAACTTGAATCATGAATCAAACAATTTTAAGTAAGTCAGGTAGCCTGAATTATTTATACTTAAAATATGTATTAAATGTGTTATTTTATGACATGATGCTGGCACAGTAGCAGATCTTGTTAAGACTGCTGGGAAAAGGTTGTATTTTTCTATACTGAAAATGAAATTCTTCAATAAGAAAAGACAATTTTTTAATAAAACCTTTTCTATAAAGAAACCCCCATCTTTCTGTAGAAACCTGAAACTTAGAGTACAATTTTGAAGGCTTAAGTTGATTTTTTTTGGCCTCCTTACAAAAAAAATACCTTTTTTCTGCAAAGTTGAAGTTTTCTGTAAAAATAAACCAAGACCCTTTAAAAATTATCCAACCTTTTAAAATGCAAATTGTTATTAAATACTATGCCAACAAATTTGAAACAAAGAATAAGATATTGTTTACTCTTTTTAATACACAAAAGCAATGAAATGGAATAGAAAAAAGTGACCTGCTTTTCTGTAATTGTGGTCAACAAGCATTACATGCAGCCCTAATTTATGCCTAATTTATATCACCAAGTGTGCTTTTAAGATGTTTCAGTTTGATTTCAAATAAAACTGTAAAATTAGCATGCTGGTGCCAATGTTGTCTTAGGAAAGGAAATATGCTGTAGTGGCATAGGTGACATTCACCTTGGCTTGTTTGATCACTTGATCCTGAATGGAAGCAGGAGTGGTTTGTTAATGCAGATCCTGAAGTGGCTTTACTTAGAGACCTCAGTTGTGTTCCAGTGTGATGGTTGCGCAATCTCACATCTCTGTAAACAGACTGCATTCTCCTTAGGACAGTCTGAGCTATTGCTCAGTATTCACAGCTGTGACATTCAAAGGATGAACAGTAGGATCTTGGCTCTTAATTGAATCCATTTTTCTTTGGACTACTGTGGTAAGATCAAGAACAGGAAGTAACTGCAGCTATCACATGCGCAAACAGTTCAGAACATGTGTAGAGGACAGAAGAGTCCTGGCTTCTGCAGGTTTTCCAAGCTGATTTGAGTTCTTCAAGACAGGAAACTCTTCAAACCCATGATGTATGCTTGATGCAGCCAGCACAATAGAGAATGAATATATCAATAGGATTGTGTATCTGGATGCATATAGCGCAGGGACAGCAGCTCTGTCCCATAGGAGCATGATTTTTCAGACTAGCAAAATACACCTTGTAATTCAAGGTAGGCTTCCTCGGGAGGTAAACTTCTCATTACAAGACAGAACTGCCATGAATTTTTCATATAAATAATTTTTGGAAAATATTTTCCTTTGTTAAAGTTGCTTCTCTTTCACTAGCTTCTATGAAAATGCTTGCTGCCTTTTCACATGAATGATCTGTCTTGAAGCAAAAGTGAGGCATGGAAAGTTTCATCCCAAACATTTAAACCTTACCAAAATTCTGATATCTTTGGAATAGGTCAGGAGGAAGTATACTAGACAGTCCAAGCTGCACGTGCCACTGTTATCTTTGCCCAAGTTTTATATCTTGATTTTTTTTGATTTTCGATTTTGTGTTTATCTTAATCTAGTATAGAAGTATGCACCCTTAATGATGTTCAAGTCCCAGGTTGCTTCAGCTTCCAGTTTCATCATGGCATAGATTATGTCTTGTGAAGCCCAATTTTCAGGCATTTCTGAATAAAGTTACTGAGGATAAGACTTACTGGATTAAGTTGGCATGATTTTCAGAGAGGTCTCTGCACAAAAGTAATATAATTTGGAAACTTTTTGTAATTAAACCGTATCTATTCACAAAGCTGTTGTTAAGCATCATTATAGACTGTTACATAATTACAGTGCAATAAATTACCATGACTTGTATTTTTAGTCTTTCCAGAGAATCATTATACTTGTGAGTTTGTATAAGAATCTTTTCCTTACTTGATGCAAAGTACTTCAGTTCTCACTAAAAGAATAATCTCTTTCCACTCAATTATAGGGGTCCAACATCACAGACACATGCACAGAAATGCTGCGAAGTGGACTACTACTGAAAATTTCAGCAGGAAATATCCAAGAGAGAATATTTTTTCTTTTTGATAATCTTCTGGTCTACTGCAAAAAAAAGCACAGGTAATTGATTATTTTCAAAAATAATGTCTTTTCTCACAGTAGAGCTAATCATGAGTATGCTGTTCCGTAAGAACCACAATGTAAAAGTTAGTATTTTTAAGAAAAACTTATCAACCAAAGTGTATTTAATTCAAGCAATTGGAAAAAACTTATATGGATACAGACTCCTAGTGGTGAAGTGCGGGGAGAAAGAATCTGTTTTGTCAGCCTTCCATAGCAGGTTATATGTGATGGCCTCACTCTGTTCTAGGAAGTATAAACGGTCTGAATTTTTAGTTCAAACAAATTAGTATTTTAGCTTGTGCAATAAAATAAGTCTCTACAGATTCAAGAGCTTCATGCCTTATATTTATAATCAGGGAAAACAGCCAGAAAGCTGCTCCTTGCTGCATTCCAAAGAGCAATTCCTTAGTTCAGCAACAAGCTTCTGTAGATAATGTTCTGAGAAATAAGGGTTCTCCTATGTACACATATCCCTCTTGATGCTCAAGTTTGTCTCTTTAATCCAGAAGTTGTTTTAGAGTAGCCACTAAATACATATTACTGGGCAGATATTTGATAGATTCCTGGATATATGATACATCTTCTTTTGAAAAATTCTGATATTTGTTATAATTTACTGTCCAACAATTATAAATGAACCTATGGCTACATAGTATCTTTTCAGTTGTCCTCCACTAAGTTGCATATTTTTGTAGCCATATTCTCGCTAAAATGCACTATTGGATGAAAATGTGTGAGAAGTCATCTGTGGTTTCTTTAGCTTTGAGCAATGATGCCCTTGGCTGGTATCGTGGTGACACCTCTGCAGACATAGGAGAACTTAATTTAGAATATAACTTCAAAGTTTAAGATAAGAAATTAATTGATTATTGACAGCAAGATACTTCAAGTATTAATTGGCAAGTACGTAAAGAAAGATTTTTACAAAAATTGCCCTACCTTTATGGTGTGAGATATTTTATGTAATTTATAATGATACTTTTGTGGCAGAGTTGTGTAAACGTGTAAACAAACCATGTTGAAGACAGGTTCTCTGCAACTTTCTGGAGACAGGACGACACGCGGGAAGAATAAGGGAGTACTCTTTTGTAGATGTTTCAACTGATGATCTCTATTACCAGCTGCCTGACAGAGTAATCATCCCTGAACCCAGGGTTCTATGGGCCAGGGGAACATTTTGGGACCAATAGGAGCATAGAACTTGGGTACATGTGACCAGGGACCAGGGGAAACCCCGTGACCAGACCATGTGTCCACCCCAGGGCCCCCTCCTCACAGGGGAACGGAGTGGGGAGAAACCTCAACAATGCCATTTTTGGGTTTCCACTTATAGCACTCAGTAGAGCTATTGGGTTTACTCACTTTTGAAAGAAAAAACATGTACACTGAAACTTTTTGTTTTACGCTGGTTTTGCTTTTTTGCTTTCTTTGTTTTTTTAATATATTGCTCAATTTTTGAACAATAAATTCATAATATGGTAGAGTTACTCATCAGACAGTAATGAAGTAATGATTGAGAGGCAGGTAATTTTCTGAAAACTAATATCCCTTTGGAGTGAATGAAGGTCAAAATTCAGGAGATCCCTAATTCTTGGAAACTGACCTTTGTTTGATATACAGTATTAATTATCATCATATGCAAAAATGGGTAGAGAATAATCCCTGCCTTATCTGAGGTGTGAAAAGCTGTCTAGAACTGGGGTTCTCAAAAATCATTGACTTCACTGGGAACAGTTACAGCTATGCAAAGTGCCTTGGAATATATTGCAGTGAAACTGCCATAAAACATCAGCAATCCTTAATTACAATTCCTGGTTAACCAGCGTGTTAAGAAGGAAAAATGTTGTCTTCATTCTTCCATACATAAATCCCATTTATGATGCTAATATATGTAGGCCAAGATTTGTATCCAAAGATGTTCTCATTTAACTTTTTTCAGTCACACTACCCCTGTGCTGAATTTCTAGATTAACACAGGGAGACCATGTGAGTTAGGGGGAAAGGCTCTCCCAGTGCAGTATTTTGTCTTTGATGGCAGACAATGGCACACAGATACCAAAGTGCTGGAACAGAGCTTTTACAGAGTGAGATTTTCCTGATGAACTCTCATTCAGGCAGGAATTTGCAGCTTACTCTTAACAGCTGTAGCATCTTTGCATTACCATCAGCAGCGTCCCGTTCAGCAGCAGCTTCCACAGTTCAGTTGCACAGGTATAAATGTATTGTGATCCTTACAGTAGTCTCTAAATGCCACGTGTACAGGTAGCAGTGCAGAAACATAGAAGAAGGGAGTGGATGACATGCTCATCTGCTCTATCTTCTTTCAGGAGATTGAAGAACAGCAAAGCATCTACAGATGGCCACCGTTACCTTTTCCGGGGCAGAATAAACACGGAAGTGATGGAAGTAGAGAATGTAGATGATGGAACAGGTGAGTATATTTGTGTGGCTCATTTACAGAGCCATCTTTTGAGGTGCTGAAATCAAACGCAGCTTCATAATTTCTTTGCGAATGGAGGGTGCTCCTTATATTTAGAAAGAAACAGTAAGATGCTGCTTTAAAAGCACTATATATTCGTATCAAAATTCTGCTTCTGTGACACCTCATTGCTTTTATCCATTATTAGCTGGGCAGCCATAGATGACTATTTTATGCTTATGTGAACAGAGTAATAAAATAAGGTGACATTTATTGCTCGACTGAAATTGCATATTTAACTTCACTTTACAGCATTCCAGCACTCTTAAAGAACTTATCCCTAGGTACATCGTATATTTATAATAGCAAGTGGAAAACCTACCTCTGTTGGGATGAAACACTATAAATGCTGAAACTGTAACATAAGGAAGGTTTTTAAAAAATATCCTTTGGGATGTAAGCCTGTAAGATTACTTGAAATTTTCCTGCCATACATTAGTAAAGTGAAAACCAAAAGTATTCCTACATGTCAATTTTTGCTTTAGAGACTTGAGATTAACCTTTGATCTTAACAATAATTATTTTTCTTGCAATTAAAATATTTTGGCTTTTTTTAATGTAAAGCTAAAAAAGTAGTGGTATGTGAAATCTGCCGTGGCATTGCAAATATGTAAGTCTGGAGGGAACTTCTGGGAGTTATATATTACTTCTGATATTTTAAAATAGTGTTAGATTTGTTCTCTAGTATGGATTCCAAGCATTTCTTAATTTTATTCTAAAATTGAGCATTAATAACAATGATTTTACTTCTAAGTAAACATCATAGGAATTGACTATTTCTTTAAAATTAAGATTTTTTTTTCCTATTCTTGAGTTCCTTGTGTTCAAAATAGTTTTCTCACTACTTTTTTTACATGGTAGACAGTAGAACTGACTTGGAGAACAAATTGACTATTGTTCTTATTGCAGTAAATTAATTTATTGGAAGACTGCTGTCTCTTTCCTCCATCTCATATTTTAAAGTCTTTCAACCTTTTTTCATGTGTTGTGTTTTTATTTTATTGTTTCTTTTTTTATAATTTTATTTTTGTCCTTTGGATTTTTTTTTCATCAGTTTGCTTCCATCTTTTGTCATTCACATTCAATTTTATAAAGAAATTATATTAATAAATGCTCAGAATTCATAACTGAAGTGTCTGGAGCTGAAATTTTACTGGTGCCAGGTAGGACAGAATAATTGCTGTAGTGCTGCAATGTGAGATATCTGCTACTAATACCAGGATTGTTCGGCTTTTCTCAGAGCATTATTTTTCAGTCATTTCATTTGTGTTCCAGAATACCAGAGCAGAGCGTTTTGTGCAGTAGTGGTGCCTCTCCCATTATATTTTATACCATGTTAATGTCTGAGAATAGGACTGATAATTACTTTCTTTCCTGTACTGAATTTTATCTTACCATTTCTACAATTTGTTAAGCTTTCAGAATTCACATCTTGTTCCCCAAGGTTCTTGCAATGCTTCTTGACTTGGTTCCCCGAACAATGTTACCACTGAACCATTTAAGCTATTGATAAAAATGGTGTAAAATGCTGAAAACATAAGGTGGAGCACTATGGTGTCACACTTGATTCATTGTCTTTGGTTACCAGACATTTTTTGAAAGAACTCCTTGATGTCTGTTTTGGATTATCTCCTTCACCAGGCCCACTGATTTAGATAGTGATTTCAAGCTATGTGTACACTGTAGTGAATTTCTTCAAGCCTCTTTGATGAATATTATTTCATTCAATAATCTTTACCCTGCTATTCCCCTTTTCCAGCCTGTATCCCTGCCCTGCTTTTAGCTTTATTTGTATAAAATCTCAGTGTTTTGTTTATGTAAAAAAAGAGAGTTGATTATTTTAGTCTTTCCTGTCAGGTACTGTTTGACTCCCTTTCATTTATTTTCTTTCATCTTCCTAAATATGCCTTAGAAATAAAAGGCAATTCCCCTGTTTGAATCATTTTCTAAGACAGCATCTCTTTGCTTTTAAGTGTTAACATTACTGTGTCCAGACAATTATACTCACCATCTTTTTCCTGATGAATATTCCAGGAATTCTGCAACTACTCATCTTTAACTGATTCCTCCCCACATATTGCCATACATTTAGTGTTGGCTTCAGAAAATGTTTTTTTGATCCTCTATCTCTCCTACCTTTCTTCATGTGCTTGTTCTAGCTATTCAGTCCTTGGTCTTTTTCACAATGTTAATTTTCCTTCCTGCCTGTTTCCTTCCTCAATGAATCTTCAGTTATGAAGTGGCTATGCACAAATAGTCTTCCTCTATGTCCAGACACTAGTTATCTAATTTCCTTTAGCCACAGGAAGTTTTGCTACTGTCCCCATTTCCTATAGCCTTGCAATCAGTCCTGGACGGTTCATGCTTCCTTGCCCCTTGCTCTCCTGAGCCATATCAAATCTTGTCACTTTTATATAAACATTGTTTCCAAAATCCATACCCCTTTCCACACTTCTGGGACATCATTAATAGTTTGGTTGGCTTGATTTCTATCTTGTTAGAGTTTGGTGATTCTCAATTCCTGTAAGTATTNTTCCTGTAAGTATTTGAGGTCAGGTTGGATGGAGCTCTGAGCAACCCTATCTAGCTGAAGATGTCCCTGCTCATTGTAGGTGATTTCTAAGGGCCCTTCCAACCCAAACCATTCTATTACTCTTCTTACCTGCTTTTTTTCCTGATTACCACATTTTCTGCTTTTTCCATTTCAGTTTATCCAATATCTTAAAATTTATTTTTCCTTGTAATTACTGCTATTTCATTCCTCCTTTCTGTGGTACTCTTTGCAATATGGAAATGTCTGTGTTAATTCCCTGGCCTGTGACACCTTTCTGCCCTTTTCTTGTCACCCTCTCCTTTTTTTTTATTTAACTCTACCCGCTGTTTTCCTTCCATGTGAGACTTCTGTATTCCTTCTCCTCACACAGATATTTTTTCTTTCACTCAGATCGTGATGTCCTTCTTTAACCTTCCTCTGCTCTGCTTTCTTTACTGTTATCATTTGTTACACCCAGATGTCTGGTTTCTCATCCCCTGTAGTCATCTGCGTTTGAACTGTAACCCAGGAGTATTCTGCTGCTTTCTTTTTGTCTCACTGCATTCCCAAGAGGAGTAATATGGTTGTCCTAGTGTCACTCACACTAGCTTTGCATGTGCTTTCTTTGGTATTGTATTATTTTATTCTCTTTAATCATCTATTACCTATCAACTTCTGTAATTCCTAATTTAGACTGGAAGCTCTGGGTGCAGAGTGCTTATATTTTCATATCTGTGCAGGACTCTTTGTCATGCTGTCCACATGAATCTCTTTATAAACATTAATGACTATTGACTCTAGATGATACTTCCACTGTTCCTTACTGTAGATTTTGGGATCCTCTGCCCACTTTATATAAGGAACCATGGAGCTCCAGGGAACAGGGCAACTGAGAGTGTTTGCTCTCAGCATTGATGGATGTAGGAATGTAGTCTTCGTTGTTTGTGAGTAGAAGCATAGAAATAGCAAAACAGATTCCCACTGTGGTTTATTATCATGCTAATGACATGCCTACAGAAATAAACAAAGCTTTTTCTGAAAAGCAATTTTTCTTTGATGAAATTAGGCCTTGGCTGAGCAGTACAGTTGGTATAAGCTTTTTTTTTTTGTTGTTTCAGCACCATGAAGCACTCTGCTTTTTCTTGATTGCACTGATTAAAGTGGAATGCATATTACTTATTACGGCAGACTATTTGTCATCTTAAAATAATGTGGCTACACAACCACTTGCAAGTATTAGAAAGGTGGTTTTATGGTAATGGTATTCTTTTTTCTGTAGCAGTTTTTAAAATCCAGTTTTGAGAGAAATATACATTTCTAAAGGCATTCACTAGCCATTAAATGAATGAAGATTTATGTTTGCCTCTAGTATAGTAGTTCTGTCCCCTCTAATGCTGAAATGAGGCATGATACAGAAAAAACACAACATGATAAAAGTAACTAGAAACTGCATCAAAAAGTATACATGGAGGTTGGCAGTTGATACTGTGCAGCAATTGTTTCCTTGGTATTTCTGAGCACTGTTGCTCCTAAGAACCTCTAAGTCTGAGAAACTTAAAAGTACTTCAATAGAGACTTCTGTTTATTTTTTTAAGGGAAGAAGAAAATTCTGTTGTATATGGCTGCAACAAATTGATTCTTATGCATCACTCAAAGATACCAGTCTTGAATTTTGAACAATAGATTGCAGTTCAAATTACAAGCTTTAATGTATTACCAAGTCACATTAAAAGATGATGTCATCTTTCATCACCTTTCCTAGGGAAGTTGTAGGTTTAATGATTTGTTGATCATGCTTGTTCAGACTTTGCATGGAGCAAACTGCAGTCTCATGCTCTTCTTCCTTCTCTAACATCTGTAACCATCATGTCAGGTTTGCAAATTATTTGTTTAGCCTGACTGGCAGCTGCGATTGCGTTGACATGAAGAGTATGCATATGTGCAGGGCAGCTGGGCAGTCAGGACATGTGAACCTCCTGGCTGGCCAGCAGCTCTTGACCAGATTTTGCCCAATAACCAGTCCAGAGAAGGTAGGAGTTTATACGGGATGACAGTGTAATGCTGAAATGCTCTTGACCGTGGACGTGGGTGTACTGGGGAGAACAAATTGCTCATGGGAGCCTCGGAGCATTGTAGGGATTGCTCCCCCTCATGGGGAGCATGAAGAACAAAGGAGAAAGCAGAGGTGTTGCAGTTGAAGACTGAGGCTGAAGTCAAAGTGGGCATCACAGCAGTGTGTTACTATAGCAAAACTGGACAACAGCTACACGTTTTCCTCCACCTGAGCTCGGTGCCCTCTGTATACATTAGGCAGTCATAGTACCTAGCTTGGTGATTGGGCTTTTCACTGAATTCAGTGGGTTTGTGGTGGAATGAGGTGAGTGTGGTCAAACAGCCAGAGTGCTCCGGCCCTGCAGTTACAAATCCTCAGATGCCAAGGAAGCTGTGTATTTAAAGTTCTCTCTACACTGAGATATTCAGGTATCTGGACACACCATTTTTTTTTCTGAATTAAGCTACTAAGTTGACACCGAATTTTTGTCCCAAGTGGGAGGATCTAAATCTGTTTGTGAGTCTCAGCCCACATTTTTGACTTTTTTTTTGGCCCCAATTTTAACTGCTATGCTTCAGTGCACCAGTAATCATTTCCCTACACAACGTGACTTGTGATGATAGACATACAGTAACAAAGACCACAGCAAAATTATGACCCTGTAGTTTTATAAGTATTCACCTCTAACTTAATAAATAAATAAAGGAACCTTAACTTTACTTCCTCCAGTAGTGTTTCTGCCTCTGGTCTCCAAGTGTCTGCTGTCTGTCAGTTAAGAGCTTCTTTCTGATACTTATTTCTTGTTCTTGACTTTTGAGTCTGATTTTCTAAGAGTGCATGAATAGCATGATGAGTAATTTTCAAGAAACAATGTTTTTAAAGAGACAAAGGATATTATGTATAGGCTATGCAAATAAAAATATGATAAATAGGTAAGTGGCATAAACATGATGTTGAAAAAATAACTCCATTTTTTCCCGTCATAGACTTGCTTGCACTTTTTTACGTGCTTTGAGTACTAGAAAGTTTTGTTGGTTTAGAAATTAGCCATTAGTCTCATGATTTTCTAGTAGTTCCTGACATTTCCCAGCCCAGTACACAAAGCTTGGCTGCTTTCCATCTAATTAAAATGCAAAGTTATTGAAAGGATACTAGCATGTCTGCTGAGATTTATGATAAATCTTAGCAAGCATTTCAGCAAGGGTTTCAGTTTCTGAAAATTTCATCTCATCATAAAAAATAGGGCTGAAATTTACTAAACAAAAAGCATTGTAGTTATTGCACTAGTTCAGGGTTGGCCTTAGGACTTTGTTGCCTCTTAATGAAAGTTTGTGGTGAGAAAATACTGACCTTTGATTTTCTTAATGCTTTGTATTGTAGTTGCTAGCTGTAGATTTTTAGTCTGTATTTTATGAAAAAAAGATTATTTCTTATCCTAAGACATTTATGCCTCACAGATTTTCCCCCAGGAAATGCATGTAATCCTAGTGAAGGATAGTTAGGGGTGTTAGTTTTGGAATTTCTGAGTGAGATTTATGGACTAGCATGGTAAAATCAAATGCTATAGAAGTAAATATAGAGTAATAAGTAGTAAAAAATGTGATTTCTATAGCATAGGTATTTTTACATGTTAAGTGGCGGGAGTTCAAGTTATCTAAGAACATCAGCAGCCCTTACCTCTCTCGTAATGTGCACACTTAACATAGGGCTGTTAGGAACATATTTCAGAAATTATGCATTTGGTTTTAGATGAGAAACATCTTTATTATATTTCAGTTTGTTTAAACTAGTAAGGATAGCTATTTGCTTATTCAGGTAACCAGTAAAGATACATCTAATATCTGTGCTTTGCTTACTTGTGAAATTGAAATTGTATTTTTCCCTCTGCGTATTTAGTCCCTTTTGATAGTCCTTTACATTTGATAGTAAATCAGTCAAACAGCACAGCAACTCTGAGCAATTTAAGGGGCAAAAGCACAATGCTGCTTGTTTAAGGAATTATTTATTACAGTTTAATCCAAAAGTACTCCAAGTACCGTTATCTTTTCTTTTAATAGGACTCTGCCTGTTTTAGTGTCGAGTTTATACCTTCTTCATTATGCTAGCCAATTCTCCATTACATTTTACAAAGGACATTATTTACTCAAATTAAAACTACAGTTTATTAAGTTATAATATAGTTCACAAGTAGCACAGATAACTTTAAATTAATTTTTATTCCTCTGTATGGTCTGGGCTTTTATGTGTAATGATGAGAGGTTTTAGTAATTGTAACACCTATTGCTATTGCTTTTTTTGAGAGTGGGTGCTCTTTAAGCAATTTTATCTATTTCCAGCTGACTACCACAGCAGTGGCCATACTGTTATTAATGGCTGGAAGATCCACAACACGGCAAAGAATAAATGGTTTGTATGCATGGCAAAAACCCCTGAAGAGAAGCAAGAATGGCTGGAAGCTATTTTGAAAGAGCGAGAAAGAAGAAAAGGTAGGTTGATAAACTTCCTTGTGTTGCTTTGCCAGAAAGCCATACTGTATTTTTATGTTGAGATATAAAGCAAAATCAACTGGTAGGCAAACTTGTGGTGTCAGGTTCAGCTGAGGATTTATGAATACCAGTCTGGGAAAAGTAAATCAAACTTGTACTGGGAAGGGCATAATGTCTTGAATCCTACATGCTAGTAGTGAATCCTGTTTGGGAAATGGGGAGATGACTTAATCTGCGATTTTACAGTTTATCCTCAACCAGTATAAATTGTCATAAATTCACTGGGGCTTGTGTATTATCATGGTATCTGAGGGCCTATCCTAAATGCCTTGTGGGATTTGTATGGACTGATTCTCTTTGTGATTCCCTGGCCATTTGAATCACCAAAGTGAGCAGGCTTTCTGTGTTGGATCTTAATGCAGGTGATCCAGACTGAAATGGTACAGAACACAGTCATAACTCCATCTTGGATGTATTTTCTTGTACCCAAGAAAGTAATCACAATTTCCAGTCACTTTTGGAAAACCACTATCTTTCTAAGTAACTGAATTAAGGTAGAAGAATAACTGGATGAAATATAATCCTGATCCTAAATGCAACCATGAATAACTTCATGTGTTCAAGGTGAACCTAGCACAAAATAGAAGCAGGGAAAGATGACGCATCATCATTTTCTGGAGCTAATTTCATTTGCAAGCTCAAATATCCTAATTAGTAATATTATTTGGAGCCTTGATATTGAAAGAAAATATGACCTTGTATTTAGATCTGTGACTCTTTTCCAGATTTGTGTAGATTTTCCATCGCCTGTGTCAGTAACTGTTGGTTTGTACCTCTGCTGTAAATGGACACTAACGATATTTTCTTTGGGCTTTTAAAGTTGAATACTGGATGCTTCCGGAACATCTGCTGTAGGACCAGAGTTTTGAGTAATGTATCTCAGCACTGGCTAGTCAGTAGCATCATCAGAAATTAATAGCAGAAAAGCTAAAAAGATGCTTTAGAGATCTAAACACTCAAAATTTAAAAAATATGGATGATATTTAAAAAATGAAAAAGCAACATGGTAGACAAAATGAAAAAGTAACGTGGTAGACATGGTGTCAAATGCAAAAACCCCCAGGTTTGCCTGTTCTTGTGTAGGACCTTGTGTGGAACTGACTAAAAAGTTTTCAGTAAATCTCACTTCTCTGTTAAGTTTCATATCTCCCTTAGGCCCTTGATGCTTTAGGTAAGAAATACAAAGAGTATGTAGGAGTATTTTATGTTGATGAATTCTTGCTATTTCACACTAATCAACTGAGCAGCTGGTAGTAGAAATGAGTTTGAGCTAAACCTTGGCAAGCTGGAGGTCTGAGGTAGCCATCCCAAAGCCAAGGCATGTCTTAGGATTTTAGCATCCTATGATTCATGGAAACTTTCAGCTCTGGATGTTCTCAGTGGGTTTGCCACCAAGGAGAAAACCATGAAACAAAGAGGAGAGGATTTGGGGCATACATAGATTCAGACTGAAACACAGAATCGTCAAAAACCAAATGAGTTGGAAGACTCAGAAATTCAATGGACTGAGAGAAACCAAACCCGTACTTTTATTTGGAATCCATGTAGCAGAAGATGAGCAAAAAGGAGAGAATGCCCTTAATTAAGTAATTTAGAAGAATTTTCAGCTTTTGTAATAAAATTATAAACTAGGACCACTTCGTAGATTGTATTTGCTTGCTAGAAGAAATCAAGATGTATTGGAAATTTCTTGCAGAAATTTTCTGTCAACTTGGCAACTTTCCNGAAGTAGTATATTAGTTAAATTTTCTTTTTCCCGGAGTACTTCAAGTTTTATTTGTTTGTGTGACATCATTGCTATCTGGTTCACGGGTAATGTGAGACAATCCTTATTCTGTGCCCAGTACCACTGTTAGCTTTTTCTCATGACAGACGCATTTCTCCAGGCTGCATTTTCATTACTAAGGAAGTACCAGATCCTTACTCAGATGGAATATCAAAGAATGACTTGGGTTGAAGGGGACCATAATGATCTTGTAGTTCCAACTCCCCCACCAAGCCTGAATGCTTTTCTGGAAAAGGGGTGAATTATCTATGTGAAAGTAGCGTATGTATAGCCAGTAACTTGTTACTACTACTAACTGGAAATTTGAAAAATACTCCTTTAAGCGAAGATCTTTTTATTATCACAGGTAAGAGCAAAATCAAGGCTCTTTATTTTAAACTTGTGAAGACATGACTACTCCCCTGCAGATGTTCATATACTGAAGCCTGTTATTACTATAAAATAAATGGTGATGTCAATAGAGTAACACTTTAACTGCCCTGTGAGAAAAATATCTTTTGGTTATGCTTTATGAAGATCAGATGTTCATGGTTTAACTTGATCATGAGAAAATAATGAAAACCAGTTCCTTTACTCTTTTTTTGTATGTAAAATATTGGTATTGCTTCTCCATTTCAGGGAAGATACTGAAATACAATGGCAATATCACTTCATAAAATGTTAATGCATTTTTGGCAGGTTTAAAATTGGGCATGGAACAGGACACTTGGGTGATGATCTCTGAGCAAGGAGAAAGATTGTACAAAATGATGTGCAAACAAGGGAATCTCATCAAAGACAGGAAGAGGAAATTAACCACTTTCCCCAAATGCTTTCTTGGAAGGTATTATTATGCATTTGATAGCATGAATACTTACCATCTAAACCCACATTTTAAATCTTCTTTGGGATTCTGTAGAAACCGCGCTTCATTTGTAATGTCTGTTCGGCCTATTTGCCTCACAGAATTTAGCCAGAATGTAAAATGGTCTGCCTGAAATTTATGAATGTATATTTGTTTTGCAAAGTAGTTCTATTAAAGAGACAAGGCTGCCAAGGAAATGACGAAAATATGGAAATGCATCAAGTGAATTAGTTTCTCTCAAGAAATAATTCCTAACTTGTTTAATGCAGTTTGTCTCTGTAATGACCAGTTTAGAGTGTAAAATTTATTTATTCCATCTAAGTAATCTTTGTCTCTTAAAATAGCTCCCGTCCTTCTTTCACTTGAGGGTCAGGAACAGAGTTACTAAATAAGGTTTACATGTTTAAATTATCAGGAGGATCTTTATAATGCCATATTATGCCTACTGCTTAAGAAGACTGAAAGAGAAACAGATATCCTAAAAATGTGTGTATTAAAAAAAAATTCATTTGGGAGACAGAAGGGTTTTCACTTATTTCATTTATATATAAGATAAGTATGAAAACTTATGACCTAATTTCAGTATGAAAAGCATTTTTATAAAATAGAGAGTGTTTTGCACAAACGAGTTGTTGAGAAGATACCACGGGGTTCAAAAGGGGAGAAGAAACTTGGGAGGTTCTTTTGAGCTGTCAGAAGTGACATAGCTGAAGAGAATTGAAACCAGGATTAAGATTAATGATTAAGTTATGGTTGAATCATGTTTCCTCAGTGAAGTTGTTGGATGCAGGTGAAGAACACACTCATGGTGAGGAGCCATTTAAACCTACCATGAAATAGCTGCTTTTCTGTGCTATTTTTGGAGTGGACCCATTTGAAGAATGCTTCTACTGGTTCCAAGGTCACCAGTTAAAACCCATGAATGTGAAGATTACACTACCTCGTTACACTTTTCTTTTGATTTGTAGCATGCACATATTATGTGCTATAGATCCCATGTCTCTGAACTGCATTAGTTTTATTTTGATACCAGTCAGTTATTTCCTGCACATGAAGTGTATAGTTGGTGTACATGCTCCGGATGTCAATATGTTTGACACACCTTGGAAGTAACAAGCCTACTGTTCTGTCATACTGTGGTTACGTTCTGTCATCATGGCATATCTACCCTGGGCAGGTGCAGTAGGGATGTCTGGGATTGCCTTGTACTGGTCTGGTCAAATGTGGCTATGCTAGTTGAGGACATCCCAGAAAATATGGAAGATCTTCACTTTATGTCAGGTTAACTTCATGCATGGAAAACTTATGAGCAGAAAAGACATCTCATGGGAAACCATATGTGGTTATATGTGTTTAGAATAGTAGAAAAGCTGTAAAGAGTGGGGTTTTTTTAGAGGTGGTGTCATATTTTCAGGATCATTTGGCTAAAGAATCATTTATGAGACTTATAAGAAATACTAATAATGGAGAGGCAAATGCAGTAGATCTGGTGGTATGAGATGTAAAGTTTGTTTTCTGTATCTGTTTTTCAGTGAATTTGTGTCCTGGCTATTGGAAATTGGAGAGATACACAAATCTGAAGAAGGTGTTCATCTTGGCCAGGCTTTGTTAGAGAATGGCATTATTCATCATGGTAAATTTAGTTAATTTTAACTTACTTGTTTTCAAGATAATTGTTGTTACTAAAATGGACTTAATTTTGTTTGACAAAAAGATGGTCTTGTTAACACAAGACAGCTTGTTGAATCTGCATTATATCCTTGCAGAGGCCTCATGGGGCCATTTGTCCATGTCCATAGCAGATTTACTGGGAAAGGCTCCACTGATTTAATCAGATTTCCTCTATGCTGTTGGGATCACAACATTGCAAAAAGGGACCTAGAGGAAAATTGCTGTTCTCTTGTAAGCAAAAATAAATCCTGGGGAAACACAGAATAGCACACTGCTTGTAAGGATTTTAAACTTTTTAAGGCCAAGCATTTTAGGGATAGGTGTTCAACTAAGAATTTGACAAGAGAGTGAGTCACAGCTGGCTGTTTTGATAAAGGTACCTGTTCATCTGTTAGATGTTACAAGTGGAGCTGATGAATCTGTAACCCAACAGTTTAATCTTTTGAATTTTAAGACCTTCTTTTCACTACATTTTATAGTTACTAAAATTGATATTTTTATGCTGAAATTTGCAGTCAACTCTCTGCATTTAGCTCATTGGGGAGAGACGTATCACTGAAATGGTTCATTTTTTTAGCCAATAAGAAGGTTTGATTTCTGCAGGTAATTTGCATTGGCAACATTTTTCTCTTACCATATTACATGCTCATCTTAGTCGTTGTTGCAAGGTACAGTCTAACAGGACCATATAAGCAAACTGGAGAAACTTCTGGTTTTGAAGCCATATTTTACAGAATCACATATGATAGATACAGTCACTCAAAACAAAGCTGTCAAGTTAGTTACCGTTCCATCATAGATCCAGAGTGTAAATTTAGATGAAATCTTTGATAATATACATTTTAATACTTCAATACTTCAGCCAGAAATGAATTTATACTTAATTTAAGTTATTTGCAATGATTTTAGTGTCCTTGACTGGAAAGCAAGTGGAAGAAACATAGTGACACTTAGCTGTGTGTGTTTTAAACATACGTGGAGTAGGAGGAAAATATTAAGGTTACCCGTCAGTTGTCACGTAATCTATATTTCTTTAATGTCAGTCTACATGATTTTCCTCCACCATCATTCAAATGTCAGACGCTATTATGTTTACTACACACACTGAATTGTTTTCAATGTAATGATTCTGTTGCCAGAGATTCTTTTCCTGCTCTTGTAATTTATATTCTAAGTACACCCATAGATTTTCTCAATGCAGAGTTAAATGAATATTGTGTAATTTCATGAGATAAAAGGGTAATTATATTAGAGCATAGAAATGTGAGCCAGACATGCTACTTTGAATAGTGAATCCAGCTGTGGTTCACTGAAAATAGCATTCCTAAAATAAAGTTGAATGAACCATCTGTTTTCACAGACGGAGCAAGGGAACAAGAAAGTTAGGCTGTTATTTACATTGCAAATATTGTAGAGGCCTTTGTTGAGAGTTTGCATATTCACTAGGCTGGCCATTATTGTCACTGTGCTGGAGTTCATTCTAGCAATGACAGAACCATGTTGTGATGGACATTGTTTTACTTCCTGGTGTGTGAAGTCTGGCCAGTAAAAAAGTTAGAATTTTTCCTTTCCCGCCCCCCTCCACTTCTATAATCTGCTTGTATGCTGCTATTTTATATCTACCTGGTGGAAGATAGATTCAGAATATATCTGAAATGACTGATACCAGTCAATGGAGTGAGACAGTTTGTCCACTCACTCACTGCAGTGGATTAGAGATGGAAGCTTTGCCTCAATGGATTTAGGAGCTTTGTAGTTACAAAAATAAACTGCATATTAGATAGTTTTAAAATGAATCTGTATTTATGTGGCTGTGCAGTTTCTTGGACTGATGTAATGATCTGATTTAAAATTACCTTGGAAAAAAATTAAAAGAAAAGACCTGTTTAAACCTCCATCAGTTTCCTTTTCTTAGCATAGGCCGTATAAATACCTATCCCAGCATAAATGTGGGTACAGTGTTGGGGATAACTCACAAAACGATTTGGGCTTTCTTATTTTAGTGGTAATGCAGCTTTTTGTGAGCTTAAGTGTTTGAAACCCAGCATGTTCCAGCTCTGTGGAGCTACTCCCTTAGTTTTTGGTACACTGTGGTCAGTTGGGACTGCAGAGATAGAGTGGTACTTGTGTTCCTTCCTCAGAGAGCATAGCTTGCTCTGTTTGTCACAGGCATTCAAGAAAGGAAAGGTGCTTTGTCATCCTGGTTCCCTTTATCATTCCTGTTCCCAGTGCATCCCTGTAAGAGTGAGGAATAATTTGGTTTTAGGTAAAACTGTCTTCATAGTGGTTTTTTAATTTTCGGAACTTGCTGGTTATAAAAATTCTTTGTATATGGTAATCTTTTGGAATACATTCTTTTTATTCAACAGTAGGAATATTTTTCAATTACAGAGCTAGAAGACATCTTTTTTTCTTGGTTAAATGGTCGCAATCCATTAAAATTCACTTAGAAACTTACATTAGGCATTATATGTGAAAATCTTGTAGTATGTATCTCATTTATTTAGAAGCAATGATACGTAAAAGAGCTTAGGAATTATTTTGGGTAATTATCTTAGCAGGAACCATCAGCTCAAGGCAATTGGAATAGTGTCCTGGGTTTTAGTATTCGTAGATATATCACATGCAGGTAGAGAAGCTATTTTGTTCTTGCCCATAACACTGGTGATACCACTTAATATATGGAGTTCAGTTTTTATGTCTGTGTATGAGATGATGTGTGGAAATACTGAGGAGCTTGAAGGGGCACGAAAAATGACACAGACAGAAGGCACCTTACTATACAGGTTTATGGTGCCTAACTAAATTATTGGAAGAGAATTATGTATAATGGCTTAATCACTTGGTGTAGGAAGGCATGCACAGAATTTCCTAACTCTGTCAGGTCTGTTACTCTGATGAATGAGGACATTACACTACCCTGCTTTATCAGTTGATGACATGTAAATTGACTTTCAAAATTAAAGCTTACAACTGCAAGAAAAGCTGTAATTAATAAAGTAGTTATCTTAGGATGGTGATAATGCCTAATGCTGTCCTCAGCCATCAAATGGATCAGCTTTTTTTCAGAAAGATTTGCAGCAGTAGTTTCCAGGAGAAGCTTTGTATCCTATAATATGACTGTTTCGACAAAACGTTTGGAGTTGTGAGGTTTGTTGCTGGAATCTTGTGAAACTCTGGAAGTCCACCTGTTAAGATCCTTTTTCCCAGGTCTTTGGGGAAATAGATTATCAACATCTTCATAACGATTGCCCGTGTCTTGCACTTATGACCTTTGGGTGGGTATATATAGAGGAGGTTTTTCTCTCTTTTGCTCCCACTGCAACACTGGTCTAATATGTTATGAAGTGCTTGTAATTTACTGAATCATCTGGGATTGACCTCATCTAGAATGAAGACAGAAAATAATGTGGAAGAATAATATGAATAGCTGTAAAATGACGGAGCCTGCTGTGCTGGCTGAAGGGACCAGCGCTGCGTCTCCCTGGGCATCTGTGGGAGAACAGGCAATCCTCGGGGGTGCCGTCCCCCACTGAAGAACCCAGGAGGGGCTGTCGAGCTGCCACACAAACACCCACAGCAGCTGGTGCGATCATCGGCACAAACACACAAGCAGGCAGAGCAATCCGAAGTGTCGGTCTTGAGTAAAGAGGCAGAGAGGAGTCTCTTGTATGGGTTCTGATGAGGTTTGTCCAAGGGAGAATCCAGGGACAAGAGACAAAAGCTCGAGAGGGTCCAGGGGGTTTTATACAGGAATGAACAACCAATTGGGAGAGGGCTGGGGGGTGGAGAAAGCATAGATAGACAATATAAAATCCAATGGAGAAGGAGGGAGGAAGTACTAGGGGAAAGGGGGCCAATGGGGCATCGAACAATTTAGAACTTTCCAGATCTAATCCATATGGATGAGGGGAAATACATATGCAAGAAGTGATACATAAAACTGGGCAGGGGAGCCAATGAGCCAAGCACAACTGAGCAATTTACATAACAGAGCAAGGGACTATGGGAAGTCACCCTAACTGTGGGGCAGATGTTAGACCTCTGAGCCAGCCCACCAGGCATCCAAAACCGCTCTGGGGTCCTGGGGCTCACTGGTCACACTGGCAGTGGCCACAAGCCCTGCAACAGTAAAGGAAGTCTTATTTGGCTACTTGCTTGATAAGCTTTGCAAGCACTGAAGACTAAACAGATTTGAGTGTCGAATTTTTCATGCTGTCTCCTGCCTGTTTGTCTTCCTTATTCGTTGAATTCTTTGCCCTGTGATTTGAAATGATTTGTTTTCTTCTGTACTATTTAAATGTTGTAAGAAATTACCAGTGGCATAAAGGAGCTTAGGGCAGATAACCTAATTGGGTTTCCTGCCCTTTCTGTCTTAAATCTACCTATTGCTGTGTAATGGGCCGTTATTAGAAGAAATGATGCTGACCTTCCTCTCTCTTGTTGGTTTCTTCAGGAAGTCATCTAACAGTACATTTTTTTTAAAAATTTAGTTACAGATAAGCACCAATTCAAACCTGAACATATGCTGTACAGATTCCGATATGATGATGGAACATACTACCCCAGAAATGAGATGCAGGATGTGATCTCCAAGGTACAGAATAAAATAGTTGCTATTATTAGGAAGGACACATCAGAAGCCAAGATTCTGCTTGAAAAGTAATGGAAGATGTACTGGAATAAACAACATTCCCTCACAGCTGCCACGCTATATTCATGTGAATCAAATTCAGCTCTCTATTTGTAAGCTTTTGGCTAGTTGTTACACATTGTAAATACAAAACAAAAGTCTACTATTATATAGTTATAATTGCTATTAAATGGTTTCATATGCAGGATGCATTGCCTGTGTTTCTGGATGATCCTGAAGCTGAGGTTCAGTCTATTGCATTTTTCATTCCCTTTTCATAGATATGAAGATATATATATAGGAAACTGTTTTTAAGTTTCTCTGAAATGAGTGTCCTTCACTAGCACCCTAACGAGGCAGTAAATCTACAGTCACATATATGTTTAAACAGAATAGGTAGTACTACCCATCTATGCTACTGAGAATAATGAAAAGATTGGTCAAAGTTGCCTTTAAAGTCATTAATATTCAAATTTGTCATAATTTTGAGTCAGTAGAAAATGTCTGCATTTGGGTATTACACTGCAGTATAATTTAGTTTTTTGCTCCACTTGTTAATGTAAGGTGCATCTAGAGGAATCTACAATACTAAACTCTCAGGCAGAGCAAAGTAGCATGGAATCTAATCTGACACAACTTTTCATCATTATACATTGTTCTTCATGCATATTGTAAACATAATTGGGTTTTGAGGTTTCCTAAGTAATACTAATGTGTTTTCTTTTTTAAAATACAATTTTCTCCTGGTAGTTGCTTAAACTAATCTAGATGTATAATTTATTTGCTTTTTAACAAAACACATTTGTAATCTCTGATTCCTTTTGCATTTTTAAAATTGATTAGTTAAAAATCTAATTTGTAAACAAAGTATTGATGCATATAATGAAATGCAGTGGTTTTTACTTTAATTACTCAGTTGTGTGCAGAATAGCAACCACTATTTGGGACAACCTTAATGCATGGAAACATTGCTTTATTTTTTGTGTGCTTTTCTTTCAAAGTATTTCAAGCTTTCAAAAATTTTTAATGCTACCTTAAAGCTAATCCTTTTTGCGGATGTCTAAGTAAGCTTAGGTTACATTGGAAATGTTTTCTTTCTCATAATTTATTCGTCAATATTGTTATCTGGAAACATTGTTTTGGCACATGAAAATACATAGAAATTTAAACAGACCTTTTTGCTATTTAGATGAAATCCATTGAGAACATACAGTCTTCCTTACTGCATCCCCGCCTCTCTTGTCTGTGATGTGAATGTGTAGTTAACTCAAAACCTCTTTCTCTTTAACAGGGTGTACGACTGTACTGTCGCCTTCACAGTCTCTTTACCCCAGTAATTAGGTGAGTCCAACTGGGAAATCCTGAGGGAGTCATTTGGAAGAAGTACGTGATCTGGAGATGCTGTGTTTGAACGTAGGAACCTAACCCATCCTTTCAAGACTGGTCTTTTGAGAGTAATCAGATAAGATTGAAAGGCTATCAAGACAAAAAGCATAACTGAACCACTAAATGGCTGCCAACTCTGTTCAATTTAACTTTTAATGGACTTCTAGAGCCTCCTAGGTCCTGATGGATATGCTTATATGCTTATGGTATATATTAGTGCACTCCTTTACTAACACACCATTGCCTCATTTGAAGAGTCCCAGCTGTAACAACACACCTGCCTTTATGCTCCAGTGACAATATCATCCAAATAAGATGTGATCAGCCTCCTCCTTTCTGTCTACAAGAAAGACTTAATTTGCTCTCTTTTTTCCTCCAGAGAAAACTTCTTAACCATTATTAAGTGCTCAATTCATGCTTGCAGTAACTTGTTTATAAACTAGAGGTATTTTTTTCTTTCTTCTGAGCTTTTGTCTGATTTTTAAAAATTATTTTGTGTTGCTTTGAACAGGGATAAAGACTATCACTTGAGAACCTACAAATCTGTGGTTATGGCTAACAAATTCATAGATTGGTTGATTGCCCAGGCAAGTAGACACCTTTGGATTTATGTATGTTTTGCATTTAAATTCAAATTTGAAAACTAGTGATATATCAAGAAGAACAACATGCAAGAACTTTGTGTAGGGGTTATTAGAACAGTGTGTGTAAGTGCAAGCCTCTTAAACTAGTAAAGTAACAGAAATCACCTGCCATCAGCTGTGCTGTTCATCTTTATTGCGCTTATCTTCCTTATGTGAAATTGAATTGAAATGTTTTGATGACACTTAGGTCTGTGATTCAGCATACAACCCTGTCCATAGCTTAAAATGAAATGAAATGAGAAACTCTAAATTACTAGCTAGATAAGCTAAGTCNATATACACATATATATATAAATATGCTAGAAATGTATACATAAAGGTGGTGGTGGTAAATGTAATCTACAGCAATTGCCATCTCTGTGAGAAAACGCCATTGTGCACAGTTTCCATTTTGCTAATATATTAAAATATATTTTAAAAATNAAATGTTTTGATGACACTTAGGTCTGTGATTCAGCATACAACCCTGTCAATAGCTTAAAATGAAATGAAATGAGAAACTCTAAATTACTAGCTAGATAAGCAAAAGTGAGTACCAATTTGCCGCCACCAATTCTGTTTCTTTTTTAATGAATGAGAAGAAACATGGTATCTTGTTCACTCTGTCAACATGCACTAGTTTCATAAAATAAAAGTTTAAAACTTCAATGTTTATAGATTCCATTATATTGTATTTTTATGGAGAATGTAGTCTTACTGAAGTATTTTCCTATTTATTTGTAATTATAAAGAGTTATAGCATATAAAAGTCCCTTCCAACCCAAACTACTCTCTGATCCTATGATAAACGTGTATTTACTGATTTTTATATATATATATATATATATATACACACATATATATATAAATATGCTAGAAATGTATACATAAAGGTGGTGGTGGTAAATGTAATCTACAGCAATTGCCATCTCTGTGAGAAAACGCCATTGTGCACAGTTTCCATTTTGCTAATATATTAAAATATATTTTAAAAATGTACTGTGTTTTTACAGGGGGATTGCCGGACAAGGGAGGAAGCTATGATATTTGGTGTAGCTCTTTGTGATAATGGGTTTATGCACCATGGTAAGTAAATACACTCTGGATAAGCTATGTCTGCACAGTTGGAAGGAAATGCAGAGGCTGATAAAGATATTACAGAACAGATGGAAAATTCTTCTATTGTATCACTAAGGAGACTGATGCTACAACCTTCGAGGAAAAAATAGCCATTGTATACTCTGAAAATTATATCCAATTTTATAGCATGTACTGAGGAATTCATCCTCTGCAGGATTTAGTGGGGGCAGTTTTATTAGTCACTTTGCAAGAAATGTCTTAAGAAAGTAATATATGTTGGCACTGATGAGGCAATAAAAATTATGTAGGAAAGAAATGTGAGATTTTAGGGAGAATGAATAAAGTATGGAGGAGTGTGACTTCAAAAAAGTGAAGTGGTGACAATGGGAGAAAGTGGATCGGAGAAAAATGAGAAAATAATAAGAATAGCAAAGAACAAAGAAGGGAGATGAGACCGGGGATATATGCAGCACCAAAAATTAGGTCCCATTTAATACCATCAGAGTGAAGATTTCAGAGAAAGGATTGAAGCAGTAGGTAATTTACTGAAATGAAAAGAGGAAGAAAGTTTTTTTTATCAGCTTGTATAGACAAGAGGTGAGAACATTCTCTCCGTTATTGTTCATTCTTTTTCCTTTGACTTTTGAACACACAAACTGCATCCACTGGCTCTTCTGCTTGCTTCCTCATCCCCACCAAACCTGTTTCTAATTCTGAACCTGGCATGCTTCACCATGTGGAGAGTGCCAGAACTTGGTGGTGAGCATCTTTAGCAGCTGTCCAGCAAAACTTTTCAAAATCATGTTTTAAAATCCCTTTTAGGAAGAAACCTTGTACATGGTATTTTCACTAAAACCATTATAG
>WEIT01015967.1:596-11185 GCA_013389985.1 Dryoscopus gambensis | reverse complement strand
TGCATATCCAAAAAGTGGCACTTACGAGACCAACATACAACTTTAACCTTTTTCTTGAAAAAAAATTAAAATAAGGAAAAAAAAGTCTTTTATATACACAGATCCTTAACGAAACAGTAGTTACTACTGCCATAATTATGACTATGAATTCTGGGCTCTCTAGATAGACTCCAAACATTTCTAACTTACCTAAACCTTAGAAGGATATTCTTCTACCTTTCACTTCCTCAGAGATAATTTGATTTCAGCTTCCATCTCCAGAAGGCATTTGATCATGGTGCCCATGGCACCCTGTTTAAGAACAGCTGTAGCTCCCTAGCCAGCTGTCTTGTGACCTGCTACATCACCAGTGTTCATGAAATTAGGCAGTACACTGCAGTAAGCTGACAACCCAGATCTTCTTCTCTGCTGCACCCACCTCTGCAGTAGTCTGAACTACAGTGCAACACTGAGAAGGCATTCATAGGACATTACATATGACTTTGATTTTAGGGNTGCTTAAACTAATATGCCATTTAAAAAAAAAAGCAACAAATAAAACCCACAGACATAGTCTGTGAAGAAATCAGACACACATTCAGACTGGTTCTGGAGTCATTTACTCATTCCTTACTAGCTTCAATTTTTTTCCTAGGAGTCTCCTGCAGAAATTTTTACAGGATACAATACAGAAGTATTTGTTTAGTGACTGAAGATAGAAGAGGTTTTTTATGGCAGTGCTTTATATCTGCTTACTGTAAAGCTTAGTTCATATGCAACGTATTGTGATTCTGAATAGAGAGATTGGCAGGGAGAATAAGTTCATGAAATCAATATATATGAGTGAGAATCTAAAAGTATTTTTTGTGTATTTAGTCAGTTTAGAAACAAAAAACTCTTAATTAAATCAATGTAAAATAAGAAATAATTTTAAAATACAAAAAATAAATCTATCATCTTGTCTGAGTAGTTGCACATGTTGCTTCTGTATAATTTGGATGTGAGAGAGACAGTCCCTTGCTTAGGGCTACACCTTGCAGCCTCAGCCATACGGGATGTAAGCCTTTCACAGCTCCTTGCTAGTACTGAAGTAGTTAGTTTGGCTCTTGATCACAGAAGTGTCTCTATGAACATCTCAAGATAGTAGTTGTGTTGTGTGTCTTGTGTTCATTTGAGTTACAGTTTGCATGAGAAGTCAATGGTGGTTGAGCCTGAAGAAGTTTCTTCTGTGATGTTACGAAGCTCAGAACGCTTTTCAGCAGTATTAAGACATTTTTCTGACCCAAAAAATGCCAGTGACTCAGGTGGAAGTGTGTATCATCACATGGGTAAACTTAGAAGCCTAGTATCATAAAAGATACATCGGAATCATGTCAAAATAGCATGGTAGTAGTGAAGTCTTTGAGGAAAAAATAACCTGTGTCATCCTCTGATATTCATCAATGCAGCCATCTGAAAAGGATGAAAATAGAAATGGTAATTGCTGCAAGGAACAGTTATGCCAGTCAAGTAGAACCAAGCCTGTTGTTGTTGAGACTCATATCCATAAGGCACAAAATATCACAGCATGCTTGCTAGAACTTCAAAGGATAAAATAAGTGAAAAAAGGCTCAACAGGTTGTTACATCTTGTCTCTCTAGTGCTGTACTGTAAAAGAGAACTGGTGTTTCTGTGGCTGGAGTAGGTGTTCTGATGCTATCCATCCCTGTGACCAGCCAAGCAGATCATCTTGCAGCATAGCTGGCTGCTTGAACTACCTGAGATGTCTCATTTTAATACCTAATTGATGGGAAAGAAGATAATAACAAAAAATATTCAAAATCTTTTCATTCCATTATATTCTAATCTGAGAGGCTTTATGCAGACATCTGATTGTACAACTGATCAGCCTAGTTTGATGGTGGGAGGTTAGTTCAATAAATACAGCGATTTCAAAGCCTATACTGTCTTTATATTTCTAAAATGCCAACCATAATAGATATTTTCTGTACCTATCCGATACCTAGACAAATTTAAGGTTTTGACTGAGTGAATACTCTGATTGATACTATCTGGAGGCAAAAACCTAAACTGAAAAACTAAAATTTTTTGTTAAAATGAGAGGCATAGATTTCCCATCAGGTTGAGGTTGTGGGCTTCCAAAGGTTTCCTGATGACAAACTCAGGATTGTAAACATGTAAGTCTTCAAAGCCTTATGCTCCTTCTCACCCACTTAGTTATGAAAATGGGTTTTTTTACTCCTCTCTTGAGTTTGCATTTACTCTAGGTGCTGCTTTTCCTGCAGTTTGATTTAAGCATTGTCATTTGATGTTGTGCTAATATTCCCATGAAATGCAATTTAAATAATATGTATTAGCACTAATGGATTTGGTCAGTTTGAGAAAAAATTAATAGCTAGGTAAGCATGTGCCTATCATATTAGCTACAGGTTAAATATTGACCATGCAAACTATTTGTTACAGATAATAAGTTAAATCTATTTTTGATGATGTACCTGTGTATTTTGTCATATATAATTAGTAAGCTGAAAGGTCATTTTAGGAGATTAAATGAAAAATGTAACTATATATTTGAAAAGAGACACATTTTAAATACAGTTACTATGCCATAGGTGGTGAAGCTATCACATATGTTCTATTCTAGCAGCTAGAACAGTCTCAGTACGAAAGCAATGTACCACTGCCAATTTGAGGTAAGTGTAAAGTCACAAAAGTACAAAGTACTATACACAAAATTAAACTACATCAATCATTCTGTCATAGGAAAAAGTCTTCTTCAGATGCACTTGTATGATCCTACTGAAAGAAGTTCATTTTGTCAGCTGCTAAAAACAAGCACTGGTTTTGGCAGGACCAGATCTATCTAGTGGACAGATAAATGAAATCTGAGGTTTTTCACTGCTTTGAAGAATGGTTTGGGGTTTTGTTTTGCTTTGTTTTAAATGTCTTCAATATCTGTCATAGCTCCCATGCAGCCAGATGTTTTTGTCTCCTAAGTTAGTTTCAGGAAAACTGTGTGCTGAACAGATATGTTCAAACCATTTGTGGACAATTAAACTTTAAAATAATTTCCTCTTTAAAGCAGAAATGCTTCTCATAATGGAGAAACTGAAGTTATTTACATTTTTAAAGCCTTTTGAAATTCCTAATTTTTGCACAAAGTAGTAGTCTATATCACTTGAGACTTTTCCTGTAATCTTCTTCCTTTTCCACCTAAATATTGTTTGTTTTTCAGACTTTTGCCTAAAATAAAACATTTATATGTAGTCTTTTTAGGATGATGTTTTCTTTTGCTATTTGGATCTAATTTTATAATATTGTTTAGCTTAGCTTTTCCAAACACTTGAAGTTACGTTTTAATGTGCATTTCATATTCAACAACTCATTTCTGTAGTTAAATTTCTTTTGAAGTCTTTACATATGGATTTTCCACCATCTTAAGACAGTATATATATTCCAGTGAGTATTTGTGTTCTCATACAAGTTATTTAGACAAGTTACCACTCCTCAGCTGGTAGATTTTTCCTGTGGCATCTGATCAATGCTTGTAGATTTGATAGGATAACTAATTTTTTATATAGTTGTGTACATGTTCATTTACATTTTATCTGCAATATATCTGCATGTAGACAGTTTTTGCAAATCAGCTGATGGGGAACCTGTTTGAGGTGCAGTTGAAACCTCCAGCTGAGGGACAGTGGTTATTTAAATTGCTGTGACAAAAATGTAAGTGTCTACCTGATGATACTAGTCATTTTTTTAAGAAAATACATTTCATAAATGTAATCCAAACTTGTCTATCCATGCTTTAAAAAAATAATTATCTCCTTTTAGCTTAAGCTTTTTCCTAGTTGAACCAAGATGGTAAGATGGGTTTATGAAGACAAATCTGTCAGCAAAGACATGTCCTTCAGGACATGTGATGGGTTTCAGATCTGAGCTTTAAGCAAATCAGTTTTACTTCTCTCTTAAAGAGGCCCTAACTTGATAGATACTGGGTTTTTTGTTTCATCAATAGGGTTTAAAAGTTTCTATAGAAGTCTCCATATTATTAAACGATAATGCATCAGCTAGTTGTTCCTTCATTTTGGTAGAGGAAAACGTTATGTGCTTCCCTTTGAATTTTTAAGATGAATGGGAGAAGAAATAGGATATTTGTATAAAGTCTGAAGCTGTCTTCTGTCTCTTAGGAGAATGGAAAAACTGGGAAGATTTTATTTTCCTGCTACCACCTACCTTTTGAAAAGATAAGGAAAAGAAACTTCTTGTTCACCTGCATCCATTCAGTTTCAACTTGTCGAGTCTTTCCTGAGGGCCATTCTTTCCTTATTTATCATATTTAAGATTGCTTACTCAAAAACTTCTAATCCATATTCCAGTGCATCTTGGAAAAAATCCAGTAAAGTGTTGTTAATGGATTTATTCACATTTTTAAAAGATCGTATTTCCTAGCTAACACACCCATATTGTGACATAAAGTTTTTAGCCGATAATGCAGCCATGAAATACAACTTATTTCCCTGGATGACAGCAGAACTAATGCTACTATATGTATTATATAAAGGTTGAAAAAACAGTAAAATTATCCATGATGGCTGAACAGGCTTTCCAATACATATTTTTGCTGAATAAGCACAGATAGATATCGTATATTTCGATCTCATCATTCAACGCAGAATGACATGAATTTTAGGTTTATGCCATTATTTATCTTACTAGAAGAAAAAAGCTCAAACTGTTACTCACAATGGATTTTCTTCAAAAATTGCATTGACTGTTGTTAAGAGAGAGTGTGGTTCAAGCAGCAACACTAGAAGATGAATTTAGAGGCAGCATTTTGTCTGAGGAAGAGTCATAAGCAAGATAAGGAAAAGGCAGATAGAATACCCAAAGGAACAGCTTATTAAGGCAGGTTTACAGGTTTTGACAGAAGACACAGGAAGAACAGCACTGCTTACAAGATTTTGCTTGCCTAGCCTATGGGTCAGGCAGTCACTCAGACTGAGTCTGTGCATTATGGGTTCAGCTGGCTGCAGAGATACCCAGTCTGGGCTGAATGCAAGAACTGACTGGGGGGTCTGCTATGTGCCCTGCAAGAAAACCTGTGCTCATGCAAGGTGTGTGTGTGCAGTCCTGCACAGCATGCAGTGCTACAGTAACACATCCAGAAGGCAGAAAATGACAACTCTCGGCAGTAACTTCCTAATTTGGTTCCATGGATCTGGCCAGTGTGGGTGCTGCCTGTGACATCCAGGATCCCAGGCTGAATTGTAACCACTCTCCCAGTTCAGCGCGGTATTCTGGTAGGCCAAATTGTGCAAAATGTTTGAACTCTATGAGCCCTGAAATTGTTCATCTTGAAAATTTAACTATATATGCCTGTCATTTCTGCTGTTTACTTGCTGCAGGTTCTCTCCAGTTCTTGCATAATTTGTTGACAGTCCCATTCCAGAGATTCCTCCAGCCTTCCCAAAAGAGCTATATTTACTTGAAACAGATCCAGATTCACTGGGTCCAGGCTTCACTTTTTCTAGCCCACTTCTAAAGTCCCTCTCCCTAAAACCAGAGTCTTCATTAAGGCTAGTCAGTTCTCTCTTTCTAAAAATGTTGATGAACAAAGGCAAAGGACAAGCTAGTTTGAACAGCAGAGAGTGAAAATTTTGAGCACATCTCAGCTATTTACTGCTAGGAACTGCATATTGGTTCCATCTGGAAAACTGTGCATTCCTGTAATGAAGCTCGTTGGGCATCCCTACATCTGTTTGACATGCTAACTGTCTCTCTGAACCAGAAGTGTTTCTTCACATAAACAGAGGGAAGCCCTATTAAACATGCCATGATACCACTATACTGTAGGATATCTATTACAATCCTGAGTCCTACCGGAAGCAGTGACCTGTGTTGAATTTGTTGCAGAGTATATTGTCTTAGAAAATGCTAGGGATATACTTTGTTGTTTCAAGCTACTGTTAAATTTTATCATCCTTGATAAACGTTTGTCTCTTCACTTGGGATAACATGGTGGGGGGGAACAAAGGAACATGAGTCCTTCATTGCAAACTCCCCTTTTCTCCCCACCCCAATTATCTTGTCAAACTGAATTTCTTTGCCTGAACTTGCTTTCTAGACTCAGTGGTCTAGGCATAAGCAGGCTGAAAGAGAAGTACAGGTGTGTATTGAGATGTGGGTATGTAGTGGTACTGCCCAGGGCACATGAGAAGTGACACATGAAGCACAACCTGGAGCAGGATGGTGAAGGCTCCTTGTGTTGAAGCAAGTTGGTAAACCTACTGTGACCCTGTAAGTACATTAACACCTAAAAAACACCTATGCCCAGCAAACCAGGCGTGGTAGAGAAAAAGGAAAAGGTACTGTTATGGTTTAGCCATGGCTGGCAACTGAGCACGTCACAGCCGCTCAATCACCTCTCTCTGCAGTGAGGGGGGAGAATCATAAGCCTAAAAGCGAGAAAAAAGCTTGTGGGTTGACATAAAAATAGTTAAATTATTAAAAAGATATAATAAGAAGAATTAAAAAAATTCTAAGGAAAAGGGAGAAAAAACCTCAGACAAATGAACCAGGGAGAGGAGAAAAATAAACGCAAGAACAAGTGATGCAAATGGAAACAACTGCTCAACACTAACTAAACAGTGCCCAGACAGTCCAGGAGCAGCATCCACCCTGCCAGCCTCTCCTCCTCCTCTGTTTTATCACTGAGTGTGATGCCATATGGTGTGGAATATCCCTGTGGTCAGCTGTGTTGCCTCCCAACTTCTGTGCACCTCCAGCCTGTTCATTAATGGGTGGGGTGAGGAGTAGAAAAGCCCTTGACTCTGTGTAAGTGCTGCTCAGCAATGACCAAAACATCCCTGTGTTATCAACACTGTATTCAGCACAAAACCAAAACAGAGCCCATGCAGGCTAATATGAAGAAATTTAAATCTATCCAAGTCAAAACCAGTACAGGTACTAAACCAGTGCTGGCATACAAAGTTTCTCCTGCTCTTCTGTTACACATATTCACAAGGCAAACGCTTAAATTCTAGCTGTCTAAATCACCCTATTCTCTGGTCATCTTTCTCACTCTAGTTGTATCAGTGTTCTTAATTTCTTTTTCACCTGTGAAAAAATTGGTTGCTCTTGAACAAACCAGAATTCTCAATTAAAACATCGGATTAGCAGCAGGATTCATTTCAGTTTGTTGCTGGGGAGGGCAGTATAGTTCACTGTCTTTGTTTTACAGCTGGGTGGTTTGGACCAAGACAGCCTAATAGGCCAAACCATTCTATGTGATCTCTTCCAGAGCTTACGCCCAAGTTTTTCTAGGAGTCTGAGCCAGTCTATTAACATATGAACACAGGCTCCACTACTCCCACCAACAGCTACCTGCATAGAAAAGGTACAGGTTGTCCACAATGCAGTGGCATTAGACCCATGCTCCTATGGTGTGGAAACTATTGAAATAGGGAAAAGAGGGTATGGAGCACGGAAATCAAACACACACAGGCTTGTAGTTCTTCCAGAGCCAAGACTGCCTCTTACAGTTCTTTCAGAGCCTCTTGGTTAATTAAACTGCGCTCTAGTACCAGCTAATCTAACTCAATGTAGTATTTTGAAGTCAAGATAGCTGGGATCAGGTAGCTGTGCTGACAGAAGATAAAGGCTCTGTTGACCTAGGTTGTACTGATATCAAATATTAGGTAGGCCACTTCTGGTATAGCAAACATATAGCCAGTGACAGCATGATCACAGTGTGATGGGCTCCAGCTCAAAGTAGTAAGGTTGAAAATCATGGATAGGTCAGAGTAGAAAAAGCATACCATGCGAACAATACAAGACATATGTCTGAGCCGGTTAACAAGAAGGATAGCATTATCTGAAGTGAATAGTCTCTGGTTAGATTTTAGAGAGTTAATCAGATGTGTCATTATTGATATGGTCAGATGATAGCAAGTAAAGGTGTCTGCAGGTTAAAGTTATCCCAACACTTATTTGGAAAACAGTTGATGTAACAGAGTAGGTTTAATGCTACAAAATGTGATTTGGGGGTACAAAATATAATCTGGTCATAAGGGCTAAACCAGTTTTGCTATCATGTAACATCCTGACCTCTGTTTAAGCCTTGTGATCATTTAAGTGCAAATACATGAAGGCCACCTTGGACAGTTGCAATTACTAGTTGTCTACTTTCATTTTTGTTGTAAACATTATTGATGAATAACACAAAATGTTACAGGAAACGATGGCGTAGATTCAATTCTGCTATAATAACCAGCAGCAAATTCCACTTAGGGGATATTCTAGCCATTGCTCTTGTTCTTTGGTGCAGTTGTAACAATAGTAAAAGACTCACTTAAAAATCCAAGTATTTGTACTCTATGTTTTCATCTTATGGCAGACTGATGTAAATAGACCAGTAGGAATAGGAATAAATATTTAATATCTTTTCTTACAAAACACGACTTTTCAGTAGAGAAATGTGTAAAGATTTTACCCTTATCCTTTTCTGAGTATATGTGGGAACAGTATTCAACCATAGTTTAGTTCTGCAATTTAGAACGGAAAACTTCCAAGAATTTTCTGAAGCCAAGGTTCATTGGTCCTTATCACTCTCAGTCCAGGCCTTCTTGAAAGCCAAGCTAGAGCAGTTAGTGCTGGTAACGTCATTCAAAGCTATTGAGTGCTGTCAGTTTGTGACTACAGTTTAGGGCTGTATCTACATTCTGAGGCTGTTCATATCTGGTCTGTATGAGTTTTGTTAAAAAGACAGCTCTCAAAGTTTGAATATGGTCTCTCAAAGATTTTGGTAGAAGGGAAAGTTGATGTCAAAGCAGAAACGTTAAGATATTTGAAGGAGATAAGCAGGGCTTAATCTTGTGTGACAGGAAGTCTATTATTAAAATAGAAATCTCTTTAGAAGAGTTTCTAGTTCTAAATTAAGCCCAGGATATAAATTCCTCTGTATTTTATCACATGGTAATTGTTGCAGACTTGATCTTTCAGAGCAGTAAGTCAAAAGTCGTTATTGAATATTTACTGGGTTTGAATCTTGCTGAATGTACAGCATTCCTAATTTTACACAAATAACAGGTTTAATCTAGTGAAGAACTTTGTCTAGCTTTTGCCATTAATTTGAGGACCTCATGAAGTCTTTGGTTTTCTAAAAAATGTACACTGTATATTAACTCAGAATGTGCAAGCAGAAGTTCTTCCATGTAGCTGTGAAGCAGCAACTTCTATTATCCTCAGACTGACTTTAAATGAGGTTTTAAAGGCTGTTGTCTCTCAAAGAGTAAAGTGTCATGTTAGATATTCTTGTTCCTCATGCAGATCATTAAAACCTGCTGTTTAGAAAATTTTCTAAGTATCATCTACCTTCTGTCTGACAAAGCCAAGGGACCTTATTTTAGCTGACATCTTGTAGGAATGAAATAGGGTGTATTGGGTTTTGACTTGAAGTATGGCATGCTGTAGAATTACTGTGCTGTATAAAATGAACTACAAGCTCTAATGTAGCTCTGACCTGTGGGGAGACATCTAACTGAAAAGTTGCTATAGAGTTTGCTTAATAACAGCAATGATAGTCAGTCTAAACAACATGATTTTATCTTACTGCAGTCTTGGTTCATTTAATTTTTAGTATTTTATTATGGAAAGTTGTGCTTGCAAATACTGCACAATTGACAAATTAAAAAACTGTATCAACAAAAATGCTTAAATCCACATGAAAAGAATGCAAGTTAGGTGTTTAATATATGCACAGTTGGTGACAGAAGTATTTTAAATGTATACCGTGGAAAGCCACTGTATTACTTCCATCTCTACTCCTCCCCAGATTTTCCAACTAGAAAGGTCATTTGAATGTGCGAATCTGCTTCAGGCAAACCAGGGTGCCAGCAGCATGGCATCCAAACAAATGAAAATTGGCTCCTCACATGAGACATTATTAATTTCTTATCAACTCTGTGATTAGATCCCCTGAATGTTATTATAGTCCATAGTTATGTAGTATTTGCTCATAAAAATTGTAGAAAATGTTTATTTTAGTTCTGATATAACTAGAAAGCTTTTGAGTGTTCTTATAGCTATTTTCCAAGGCAAGTTACTTTCTGATCTTTTATTCCATTCCCATTGAATAAGTTCATGTTCAGCAAGTTGTACTCCTAGGAATGAGGACTATCTTGGTAAGTCTTGACTAGAACAAAGTCCCCTGCCTTCAGAACTTTGAGGCTACGAACCCATATGTGCTGTGAACTAAGTTTCAAACATCTTGGATATCTTTTCTGAATGAATTATAGAATGGTTGAGTCAATCTGACACAAAAATCTGAATTCAGCTGAAATTTTATCACAGAAACCTTAACAAGATTCTCCGATGGGAAACTTTTTTTCTTTTTCCTTTTTTCTTTTTTTATTTTTTCATTTTCGAAAGCAGCAGCAAATCAGGAGCTCTCAAGGTATCAGTGATTATACTTTCAGAAACGCTCTTCCTCAGTGTATGTCATTCTAACCATGTATTTTCACAGAGAACATCCACAGTCTAGCTAATTTGTTATATTCTATTATTTTTATATTGACCAGTCAAGCATATTCAACAGTACATGATTTTAT
>WEIT01015966.1:157-13842 GCA_013389985.1 Dryoscopus gambensis | reverse complement strand
AGATTATTAAAACCTTGGAATTGGAACTGTGATACAGCACAGGTCCTTTTCTAATAGGAAGATAAGGGAAAGCATTTTCTTTAATTAAAAGAATTAATTTGAAAAGAGAATGTAATTAACCAGTTTGACAGTGCAGATTTTCCTGACATCATTATGGGACTTCTTTTAAGTTACTTGCTTAGAGAGAAAGCTTCATCTTCATGGATATGGGTGAATATCTTCCTGAATTAACTGCACTGAGAAAAAATTAACTGCACATTTTGATCTTCCCATTCCCATTACGTATTACAAAGTTGTGTATGACCAGGAAGGTAAAGACCATAAAGTCTTCAGTGTTGAAATTTTATAAAAACTGTAAGATCATAGAGGAACACTTTATATAGGCAATATTTCTCTTTATGGAAGGGAAATTGGTCTATTTCCCTACCTGTTTGCAGAAGTTTTTTTGTGTGCTTTAAATTACAGATCAATACAGTGCTTTCATGTAATGTAATTTGCTTTAATGTAAACTAATGCAGCAAAAGAGAGGAAACCCAAGGGAATTACTGATGATAACAAAGCTAATGTGATTTAGTTCTCAGATTCTAAACACTGAGACTAATATTCTAGTTTTCCCCCACTCAGATTTTTGCCTTTTCTCTGTTTAGTTCTGCTCGTGTTGCTCTAAGACAGATGTTTTCATAGATAAGCTCCACAACTGAAGAGCGTAGCCCAAAATGATTGTGAGGCAACAAGTGGACAAAGGAGGCAAAGAATGGAGAAGACCAAAATTGTCTCAGCTTCAGGATACAGTGTCTGTTAGAAATCTGGTGGAGTATTGTTGTCCCTGCTTGTTGTGTGTTCCTCACCCCCTGCAACCTGCCACCTTCGCTGCCTACACAACATTTGTCTACTGCACCAAGAGATAGACTGGCAAACTGATCTTGATTAAAAATGTTTGATTTGAGGTTTATTTACTTTTGGCCCAGGGTAGAGGTTCCTCATTCAAAGCATTGTCTGCCATTAAATTGACTAACATGAGAAATAAATTGGTGGTGAAATTTGATGAGTGGTCTATCTAGTCCTGGGCACCAGGCCAAAATGACAGAAAAGGGCAGAGCTTGCTGCTTTTCCTTTACAGTGTCTGCATTAGAGTCCTCTTGGGAGGGATGCAGACTTGAACTAGAGAACAGGATAATATGTTTATATTCACACAACCTTTAACTGAGCAACACATATGAAGAACCTCTTTCAGAAAACACAAACATAGCTTGCTTCCCCTGAAGCTCAAATTGAACATGGAAATTTACCAGCTTCTATCTCGCTGTTTTGAGCTCTGCATTCACTGCTAAATAGTTCTGCTTGAGGCAAACCCATGCTGCACCTCTCTGAACTCTGTGTCCAATAGAAACAAATGTTGAGGGAGAACAAGGCATCAGACAGCATGTAGTTGTGGCAGGATGTTGACAGTAGAGGAACACAGAGCTAAATTCCCTTCTGAAAAGTTCCTGATAAAATAAAAACCATCTTTATTACATGCCATTTCAGTGTTATTTTTTATGCATATATGTGAAATGTAATTTAATGCTGTCTGAAACTTCTCTAATGTTGCATGTTAGTTTCTGCAGTCTTCCCTGACATGCTGTGTGCTGTTGATTTACATGAATGTGAATATTATATTCATACGATTAGCTTAAGTAGTTTGTGAAGGATTAATAGAAGCATGCAATAGCATTATACAATGAGTTTGGAATTAATCTCTAAGTAAAACCCCCAAAGTTGTATTTCAAATAACACTGATTTGTTGCAGTAGAAACCCAGACATTCACCAAACTGTCCTTCAGTTATGAATAAATTTTAAGCAGGCTTTTTAAAATTTGAAAAAATTTATTTTGGTCTTCTGCAACCTTGTTGCTTCAAACTTTTATAGAATGAATGACAACCCAGTTTGATGACATTCAGAATTTTTCTAAACTCTATTTTTCTTTTCATTACTGAATTTTTTGAAACATTGGAGAATAATTATTTCATCATAACCTGAAATTCTTTCAATTTTTTGAAATTCCTGTGTATCATATGATTCAAATTGCCTGTGATTTATCAGGTAAGGAATAACTTTAAAAGTTAGGTGGAAGAAAATGGTGAATGAGCAGAGCAAGCAGAAAAGCTTAGGACAGTTATTTTTATTAGACTCTGTGGCAATATAGGAGGAGAGAGACAGCAGCAAAAGAAAAAAATCTGTATTGATATTAAAACAGTTTGATTCAAACATGAATCCCATTATATTAAATGTCTTCAAACATTAAAAGACCATCCAAAAACCATCCAGTACCATTCAAACATTTTATTGACAAGAGCTGTTCAGGTATGAAGATGTTTTACCCAATCAGTAAATAGCAGAAATAGACTGCAAAATACCAGAAATAGACTGCAAAATTAGATTTCCCTCTAACAGCTCTATTCAAGCCTCTTCCAAGGATTCAGCAGCGCCAAAGTTACTACAGTGACACAGCTGCTAAGATATTCATCCCAACTGAGATAATCCTCCCATCAACCTCTTTTCTCTGGTTCCAGCCTGTCTAGGAACTGTGTTGGTCTTTGTTTGGCTGAAGCTGAGAGACCCTTGGGAGCTATTGCATGGTGGTGTCTCACCGAGTAGATAATGTATTTCATGCCTCTGTCCAAGAATTTTCTCTAAAGAAGTATGCGAATGATTAGAGAGGAACAGATACAAGTCATTAGATTCAAAATAACATTTGGGTTTCTTTCTCCTGAAGTTGAGAGCATTGCAATTTAGAGTCATTAAAAGTATGTGAACAGACACTTCAGTTACAATTATATTTGCAAGTTCTTTGCAGTCCATCGTTGTCCTTACTTAAGTCCTCTTGCTCCAATTTTCTATCTAGTGGTATCTAACAATCTCCTGACAAGGCATGTCATGTGGCATGTCAGAAGAAAAACATCTACTGGAAGAGTTTAATGATCCATTATCCCCTAAATTCCTTCATTGAGCTGAATAGGATATTAATCAGAATGGATTATATTCCACAAGATCACATACTTTTCACTAAAAGGGCGAGTAGCAGGGAAACTACAGCAAGCTGGAAAACTTACTGACATTTATTCAATGTCAAACATTGCACGTTCTCAAATTTTCCAGATAATGCTTGCTTAAAGTATTAACAAAGCAGCAAGAAAAATAATGGTGAAAAACTAATTTTCTGGACTTTAAATATCTACATAAGATAACATGGAAGTACAGAAAAGAGTAGGAGAATTGTGGGTAGCTTTTCTTTTTACCCTCATGCACAGACTCACAAGAAGACCTTGTAAGGTTATGCAATTAAGAAGCACTGTTATGCTCATGCCTTCTGGGGTTTAGCTTTCAGATAGCCCACTTTTCAGGCCAAAAGAAGAAATGGGTTAGACATTCAATCTAGTCAAGCAAAAGCAAAGCAAAAAAATATGTATAATCTCTATTTAATTCATTTTTCCCAGAAGGCTAGGAAAAAAATCATAAAATAGCATGAGAGATTGGTTCATTTTACACTGATCTTGAAAGCTCATTAAGGTATTTAACTTCCATGGATTGTCTGAAGGATCTAGAGTTGCTGTTATCCTTTTGTTTAATTACACTGTAATCTTCAGTCAATTACAGTGACGATAACAGACTTCTACAGACATAACAATAAATTAGCCATCTGGGGATAAATGACATTACTTAAAGCTTACTTCACTGAAATATCAAAGAAAAATTAATATGGCTATATAGGACAAGGCGTGAAAGTAAATTGCATTATGTTTCTAGAATTCAGCATTCCAGTGTATTTTAGGGGCTTAATAGCATAACGTATTCTTGAATTTGCTTCACAAAAAATAGTTGGTGGAGAAATATCAGGAAAAGCACAGGGAAAGCATATTTGAAAAAGACACAGTGCAAAGTTTTGTGGACTATGCTTCATGAGCAACACTACTCCTGATGTTTTATTTCCCCATACCTTGCCATCTTTCCGTTGGATGTAAATGTTTCTTGTATAGTTTATTTCCAGAAACAAGAATAGATTCATCAGGTTTTTACTGTTATTGCTGAAGAGAAGAAAAAGAATGCAAGATAAAAATGTGGTACGTGAAAAAGTGAGATGTAAAACAAGAAACATCCCAAAAATAAAATGCAAGTCAAAATTCTCAGCAACATTTATCAAAACAATTACAAAACAATCCTGCATCACCCTGGACTCTCAAAGAGAAAACTTGCGACTCTGGAGCAATCAATTATAAATTTTATGTGCTCTTTATGAAAGCACTGACATGGCTATTTGAAGGTATAATGTCACATCATCTTATTTCACTGCCGTTACTTAGCACCCGCAGACACAATGGTTCTATTCCTCTCTCAGTTTCTTTTTGCCAGAACATTATTCCTTTTTAGAAGACAAAAGGTATTATATAGTATGATTAAACTGACCTGGGCAAGAGCTAACAATTACTGAGGGGAAGACTGGTACCTTAAGTGCTGTTTCAGCTGCAACTTTCCACCTATCTTCTACAAGAAAATCACTAAACTAAAATTAAGCAAATTTTAAAAACTCTTAACAAGATAAAAGAAATTCCAGTAATTCAGGTAAATAATGTTATTTTTGCATACTAGGTAAAATATGACATAAGTAATATGTAAAACAATCAAAATATTAGGTTAAGTGTTAGGTAGTATTAGGGGTTATGATAATGTTTAGGTAGTGGGGTGGCTGCCTCTACAGAAGGAAGTGAGGGGCTGGCCCTCACGAGACAGAGACAGGTCCACTGCAGGGGACAGCTGAGCCCATGAACCACCCTGCTGGCACCTCTAGGGGAACTTATTTAAGAAAGGGTAAAAAATGTTGCACCATAATGTCAGGAGTGAGGCTAAAAGCATGAGAAAAAACACTGTGAATGCAAAGGAGAGAAAAGAAGAGGGAAAAGTTGTCCAGGCACCAAAGCATCTGTGGAGGAGACCAGGCTGGAGCAGGTATTTCTTCGCAGACCATGGAAGAGGCATACTGAAGTGGATATCCACACTGCAGCCTGTCAAGGACCCCGCACTGGGGAGTTGGAAATGTCCTGGAGGGACCACGGCCTGTGGAGGACTCTCACTGGAGCAGGTTTATCCTAAAGGACTGCAGCCCATGGAAAAGATCTACACTGGAATAGGAAAAAAAATGAGAGGAGAAAGGAGTGACACAGATGAAGTGTTATGAACTGATCACAAGTCATATTCTCCATCCCCCTGCACTGCTCAGTGGGGAGGATGAGGTAGAGGAGTTGGGAATAAAGCAGTGACACTAACTAAGCCTTGGAAAAAGGGAGGGGTGGAGGGAAGGTGTTTTAATCTCTCTTTCTTTCCCACTATGCAAACCTGTTTTATCTGGCAGCGAATTAAATTAACTTTCCCCAAGTCAATTCTTTCTTGCCCATGACAGCAATTGGCAAGTGTTTTCTCTGTTTATGTCTGGACATACACATTTTTTAAATTTACTTAGTCCCCTTATCCTGTTGAGGAAGGGCGATGAGAAAGCAGCTGGGTGGACATGGGGCAGATGGCAAAAGTCAACCCACCACAGAGAGAGACAAGGTTTTATCTTACAAGTTAGTTATCAGCTATCTTAGAAGATGGTTATCAACCTAGATCTTTCTTTTTTTGTTGTTGTTGTTGTCTGCATATCCCCATCCTACCCTCTCTTTAGCAATAGCAATTTCAAAGGACTCATTGCCTGAAGCTATATTTTGTTATTCTGTTGACAAACATAGTCAAAAAACTTCATAAGTGATACTGAGTTTGCGCACAGCTAAGAATATAAAAAAGGAAGTCACAGAAATCTCATGCGCAGAGTGTTGTAACCTTGTACATTAACTTTTCTTTGTAAAATTAATATGTTAGCATGCAACAGATAAGAAGCATATTTTGGAATGAGTAAATTCAGACATAAAATGCATTTTTAAATCAAGTCAGGGTCCTACATCAAGTGGGACTGTGCTTTCATGCTTAAGTGGTTAATTTTTTTTCCCTGTTTGTGTGAGTGTAAATTTGTACACTGTGAGAACTAGAAGTATACTCTTCTTTATTTACAAGTGGGTTTAGTATTAGTTCAGCCTTAGTTTTAGTTAAATTTATGTGTACACATTAAACTTACAAAATGCTGAGCACTTTTCCCTATTTGTCTTCATTCCAGTATTTAGGAGCATATTATGAATCTAGGTATAGCTTGTAGAGAGTTTTGGAAAAGAGCTCTACCAATGCCTCCCACAAAGGAGAAATTAAGAGGTTCAGGAAATTGCAGGTCTGAAAAATTCTTCCTTGACTAAATAAATCAACTATGAGCATTTAGCATTGTCAGAAAATTAGGTCACAGATAACATAAGCCAATTTTCTGCAGAATTCCATTCCAGAATAAGTTAATTTTACATTTACTGCTCTTTTTAAGTTATAGTTGCAATGATAAAATGTCCATGGTCAACAGTGGCTTCATCTTTTGAATCCCTGGGATGATTTGAAATGACTTTGTGTTTCTTTTCAAGCTGTTCCAATGCATGACTGGAGTTCTCATTAGAATGATCTTCATGCAGGGCCTGACTGCTTCCCAGCTATCATCCACCTCCTGCTTTCCATTTTTGTCTATAGTAGAGCTGCATCCGGCAAACACTTTGAAATACGCTTTGTGGTTACTAATTACTTGGACTGATTTACTTAGTTATGTGTTCCAGCACAATTAAGTCTTTTCTTTTCCTATTGTATCTGCCTCATGATTAGTTACAAGGGTGACATTTATACTGTAAATGGGATGAAAGCATGAAAGGGGAACTGTGTAAGTGTAGTGTCATTGTGCAAGGGATGAATAAGTAGTGAACTATTAAGGCTAATTATAATATATGAATATGGATTCAAAGGTTTTGTTTGTATTGTCTTCAAAATATTTTTGAGGAATGGTTTCAAGGTTATAGACCTACCCACAACTGTGTTGAAATATGTGTGCACATGTCCACAGGGATAATAAGCAGCACATAATATGAAATGTACTTATGTGAAATAATACGTATTAAAAATGTCTATATAAGCATAAGGGATTATTTATCAAGGGAATGACATTGTAGAAGCAAACAGTAATAACCAGGAAATAGTGAAAATGCCTTTCAGGGACTATACTTTGACAAGGTAGTTTGCAATCCTCAAATAAGTAATAGAGTAAAATTAGCCAGACTTGTATATTCTGAAAACTCACATTTATAAATGACTTGGAAGTATGTGTGGGCAGATTCTCTTTTTTAACTGGTGTTTCTCTCTCTCTATCAATTACCAAAAGAGAAAAGTGGTATTTAAATATTCAGTTGGAGGAATCTGCTGCCCAATCTCCCCCTCTGCCCCCTACAGAAAAAAAAAAATTTTAGTTTAATTGTAAGAATTAATTTAGTAATTAAGGAGTGCCCAGATATTAAAATACTGTATCTTTTGCATACATAGATATGTTTTTAACGAAGAAAAAACAGCTCATTTCCTAGGTCACCCCTTTGTCAGATGCCAAATCTTTGCAACTGAATCTTTTATTTTCCCCACACTTGACTTTTTCTTAGGTCTCCTATCACCACCACACAAGTTGTCTGCTGCAGTGGTTGAGCCTGCAGCAGGAGTGACCGATGAGCCAAAGAGCCCTAAAGCAGTGGAAGTCCACTGGTGGGACAGCTCAGAGGTCTGAAGTCACCCTTGACGTGATGGCGAATTCCCCATCAGACCTTGCTGTATTATGTTAATCCCTCTTAGTTGGTTGGCACACCCCTTTTATCCCTTATTAGCCTTTGTTCCAGTAAGTTCTCCCGGCCTCAACAGCCCATCGATTTTGGGTTCCCCTGTTCCACCCCTTGCCTCTTCCCATTGGTTACAGTTTTGTCACTCTACCTTCTCTCCACCCTCGTGAACTCAGTGCGTTGGTCCCTGATGCTTTCTCCGCCCCCTATGTAAACCTAAACCTTTCTTTGTGCAATGTTCTTCGTTCCTGAGCTCTTTGTGGTGTGGATGTAGTAAACCCCCATGGAATACCATACGAAGGATCCCTCCTGCCCTTTTGCCTCCGGCGACGCTAGACAGCGATCCTGCTCTTGTGTGTGTGTGTGAGCGCGCCTCTGCCTGCACGGTGTGTCAGTGTGCTTGTGAGCGTGCCTGTGCTGCACCGACCGAGTGGCCAAGGGACGCTTCTCGGGAGGGACGCTGCACTCTTTCCACCAACCCCACACAGCGTCAGTTGACTTCACAGAACATGATGTTAACTATAAGCAGCCATGCAGGAGAATTACTCCAGAGAAACACCTTGTTTGTTTGTCTGTTTATAGCATCTTATGACTTCTAGAACTAGTTCCATGAGCAGTTGTCGAGCATTTAACTACGTATTTCAGGAGAGTACAGGAGTAGAAGGATGTCTAAAGCACTCCAGAAACTTACTTTTTCATGCACTCATAGATTTCCTGTATCATATCGAATAAATCTGTTAATGAACCCTCTCATACTACAGTGGTTAGGATGGAGATATTACTAAGAAAATGAGGTTGCACATTAATATTTTTTAATACTATACATTAACAGCAGTTTTGATCTGCTTTTTTTTTGGTTCTGGAATTTCGCAATCATGTTTTACACTTAGATTTATAGGCTCTTTCATCACTGTTGTATTGCCATGATACTACACGTAAGAAGAAAGGAACTCCTGGACTTGGCAGTGAAAGGTGTTGTAGAGGAAGAGAGACTCTCAGTATGATGGAAGATGGAAGAGGAAGCATAAACCAGCATAAATAGTGTTGAAAATAATACTATAATTTGCCAGTTAAGAATTATATTTCTTTGATATATCTTTCTAATAACATTTTTCATGTTAGAAATTTTTCAGCTCTAATATTGCTCTTGTTGAGATGTTTGCTGTTGGAATATACTTCACTGAACCGATAGAAGTAGAAAAAGCAAAAACATCATCAGATGCCGTCTGGTAAACACTTTAGGAGGTGAGGTAATATGCAAACCTCAGTTTTGAAGACCTGCCTGCAGCTCAAATTGACTTAAAGGCAAGGGGTAACAAAAAGACTCATTCTAGGGCAATGGGAGTTTTTAAGTCAAGCTTTGGTCTGGGGCACTTAAAATAATTAGATCCATTAGCCAGTTGGAGTTGGCAAACCTAAACAACACAGGTTTATTTGTAGACCATTTATTGTTTAAAATAGAAGAAGGTTCTTGCCATTAAAATACACTGATTTTTGCTTTGAAGAAAAGTGCAGGATTACTGTATTCACCATGGATGACCCGTCTTCTTTCAAAGGAAGGACTCCAATTCCAAACCAGTGAGAGGTTTTGGATGAGCACTTCAGATGAAAGTACCTTACTATTGATCTGAGGACTACTGTTGATTCAGGGATGAATAGGGCAGACTAGTGAGACCTGACACAGCAGAGAATGTAGTAGAAGTGTCATTTGCCTTATAATCCTGAAAAAGTCCTATCTGTTCCACTCTTCATCTGACTTTTTTTTTTTCTTAAAGGTTGTCACCTCTTGTCTGAAGTAGTCCTTTACTCTGTATCTGTAGAAATACTAAAAAGGGTTAGAATAACTTTTAAAGAGGTCACAAAGAGCATAAGCAAAACAAAGTGCCTATTTTTGGAAAGGATGGAAGAAAGCCCTATTGAATATGCCTGGTGGTAAATGGCGTATTTTCATAGTGCCATATACTTGCATTTTGCTCTTAACTGGGGTTATTCTTCCTTGAGTTTTCAGTTTTTATTTCTGTACAAAAATTTCTTGAACTATTTGTTCCATTATTCATTTTGGATCTTGTTTTTCTGGCAGCCATCACAGACGTTTTTCTGAAATTTTAGCTCTTACATAATTCACTATAAAATTTGTTGTGGGATTAATTTCTCTCAGATGACCCTTTAATGCTCTGGCAATGCTTAACTCAACCTGCCATTCTATTAAATCTTTTCAGAATTTACTGAAATGGTCTCCATTTTTTTTTTTATTGTAGGTTTCATATATACAGGAGAAGTTGTGCATCGAATGCTAACAGCTACTCAATATATTGCACCCTTAATGGCAAATTTTGACCCCAGTGTGTCAAGAAATTCAACAGTCAGATACTTTGATAATGGTATGTAGCAGTCCTTGATAAATAAATGTGTCTGTATCCCTTGGCTCTTCTTATTTTCCTAAATAACTATTTATGAAGGAAACAGTGAGGATTTTTAAAAATGTGTTTATTCTTTTCTTTTTTTTTTAATTTAGAGGCTGTATAAAGCATGTGACTAGACATCTATAAGCAATTATTAATTTAGAACATGGTAAAGAGTTATGAATGCTTTATCAAGCAGATATCTTATGGATGTTGAAGTACATAAACTCGAACTAGCAATGCATTTTATCAGTTTTATATAACAGTGTAAATTCCTGTTACTTCAAAATATATATAGTGAATACCATCTGCCCACTACCTAAAATGAAAACAGCATTTGTGGAGTGCAATAGCAAGAATACACAGAAGCAGGGCAGGGATAAGGTTAATAAACCTGTCAATGACTAAGTGTTCATGGAGTCCCAGAATTGGAATCCAATACACTCATCTACACCAAGAGTTCTCAACAGTTCCTTGTAAAAAAGATTGAAAGTGGAAAAGGCAAACTGCAGTGTTGTACTTGAAACTGTGTGAGAAGTTTCAAAGCCCTTGAATGTGTGGATATTTTTTTCCTGAAGTCAGTTATAATCAATATTTTAGAAACATAGCCTATGTGGTTAAAAGGCATCTGATGCCTTACCTCAGGCCTTTAGTGATCAACTACAGTGGCAGTTAAAACTTAGAGAGTTTAGTACCATGACTTAATATCATGAGATCCATGACTCCTAAATTGTCCTGGGTACACCTGTGTCATTTGATGTAAGCTTATTTATAGTGAATTTAAGCAAAAATTTCCACCATGTTCAAAAACATTTAATATTTCCAATTTTAGTTTTTATTCTTTAGATCAGTTATCAAAATGTGTTCTCTAGCTGTTAGACCTAGTCATAACCTTTCCTTACAGTCCAGTCATTGCAACATTTGTTTGTTAAAAATCCAATAAAATACTTATATGAGAAAATCCTACTCCTTGCATGAAGAATTTTGAAACAGAAAAAGATATAATTTTCACTTTTTATATTATTTAACATTAGGGCCTGAGATTTGTCATCTTTTCTTGAAGAATCTGAGGATTCTGGAGAAGATGTTGCTAATTCTCATTATAGTCCTGACTTCCAGCCTTCCCACCAGGTGTATCAGGCTGTATCATATGCCTTTCATGACAAGGTTGAACAGTTCTTTGAGATTTTGGATTCCTTTTCATGTGCAATACATCATCTTTTGAGCTCTGTTGGCTTTAGGACAAAGAATTTTCTATTTTATCACAAGCAGAAAGGAACTGAGCAGATTGTATCTTCAGCACGTTATTTCTTACTCACCCATGCTTTGTCCGCATGAATAAGTGTTCTGCCTTAAAACCTTCTGTAGAGGGCAAGCACAGAATGTGGGGATCCATCAAAGTCTCACTGATGGAGCTAACTGCAAGGAACTTTGGTACACACAAATCTACATAAAAGCCCCTGGAATGAGATGATAGTTTGGGTGGCAGCTGATTTGCATTTTAGCTGGGGTTCTGAGGTGCACATAGATCTGACGTACTCAGTGACTGACTAGAATAAATTCTGGCTAATTTTGCTCTCATAATTTTAGAAGCTAATTTACATTTAAAATAACATTTAATAGAATCAAATAAATATTCAGAAAGTAGTTAATGAATGTGGTCACAAAGGAAAAAATGCACAATTTGTGTGCTGTGTGCACAATTAATGAGTATCCACTATATAGAAAGACATGAGGGACAATAATGTATTGGACTTGGTGCAGTGTGGACCCAAAATTTGCATGCTCATAGTTTCACGACAACCACTGTCAAGATGTGCTCATGACAGTTACAACACAGATGTGTAACAACGGATTTTTCAAGGATATATCAAAAATATATTGAGCTGAATATGTACTGTATCATGAACATTCTAGGAAGAAAGGAAATTAAAGTGTAAATCAAAGCACATAACTCCTATTACTGCCAAAAAGAGATGGTTCTGAGGAAGGCATATAAAGATGACATGTTCTTTTCAGTAAACACAGTTTTGGTGATAAGTGTCTCAACATCTGTAAAACAGGCTCACAGGGTATGCAAGTTGCTTGAAGAATATTTTTAGTGTGGTAAGTGGATATTCAGCCACTGAACTCCTGTGAATATTAACAAGGCTCTTGCAACTAAATTTCTGCATACCAGACTCAATATTTACCCCGTCTATGAATTCTTAGTGAGTTTGATTTAAACTACATTTACTTATTGCCAACACCTAATGTTTTTCAATTTGCAGAATATCAGCAAGGGCTTGCACCATTCATAAAAAAATATAATGCTATATAATTAATGCATAGTTAATTGAAGAATCTGAGTTCTTGAAATAATAACTTTTACTAAGCAGGGAATGGTATTAGCACTTCACATTTCAAAGTCATCAGGATTTATGTATATTGTGTAAAGAAAGCCAATGAAGAGAAATGGTCATGGCAGCACACCTGAACTGCTGGATACTGCCTTTAGTGGTTGTTGATTTCTTGTGCAATTTCAAACAAGTTACTTGACCACTCCTGCTTTAGCAGTAGTTGAGGTGCTTGTGTGGCACTGTGGTGTCTACATTTAAGAGGATTTCAGTTGCAACTTGTGTTTGTAATATCTTTGGCATTTCAAGGCATGGAGCTGAAAACTGCTGAGAGACAAAAATCACTATTCATGTTTCAAGTAACTGCAGTTAAGTACTTTTCCTACAGTCAGTTAATGTATTGCTCACATTTTTTTCTTCCTTTTGCCTCTCTGTCCCCACTCTGGGGTTCACAGGCACAGCACTAGTTGTCCAGTGGGACCATGTACATCTGCAGGATAATTACAACCTGGGGAGTTTCACTTTTCAGGCCACCCTTCTGAATGATGGGCGTATCATTTTCGGCTACAAAGAAGTAAGTTGGGTCTGAGAATTGTCATTTAAGTGGACAAATTCATATGTACATGTCAGGAATTTCCCTACAATTTTTGGGGGGGAAGATATCTGAAAGGTCAGTTATAGAAGATCATTTCATTATACTGCTTATAAGATCACTATTTTGATTAAAATTATATTCTATTGTAAAAGTGATGTTCGTGTAATGGACTTAAAAACCATCAACATGACATAAATGTGCTAATCCTGGATTTCAGCTGGGCTTTTTTGGGTGGTTGTGATTGTTAAGTATTTAGTAAATTCCTGGGTTTTTAGTAAATGTTCCTTGGTCTTTGAAAGATAGGATCTAATTTTTTGAATTAGTTTACCCAATTTTAACGTGTTTCAAAATACTGTAGAATCAATGGTTATTGTTAAAAGGTCACCTTTTTCCTAGAGCTGTCGTTTTTTGGCAACTCACATATTTCAAAGTTCATATATTTGAAACAAGAAATAACTGGTTTGTATTGCTAGCTCTGAGGTTTTCCATCTGTTTGGTGATAAAAGTGCTTAGATTGAGGCCATTTGGTTTGCCTTCATAGCACCAATATGTTGTCTTGACTGGGCTCTTGTGCATTCTCCAAGTGTTTCAGAATTCCAG
>WEIT01015965.1:4025-18436 GCA_013389985.1 Dryoscopus gambensis | reverse complement strand
AAGGAAAATACATAACCACATCTGACCACATGTCTTTTTCTTCTGTTGTTCCTTTTCATATGACCTGTTTTACCTAATTCTTGTATTTTCTTATATTTACCTCATTTACCATCCGTTTTCTTTTTCACATTCAGGATAAACTGAACGTTCTGCAGTGCTGCTGTGTCTGCTGAACCACTTGACTTGAATCAAGTCTTTTCAAGAGGTGAAATTTCAGGCATGGACACCTTGCTGGACTAATTCCTCCTGATTTTAAAGGGACTAAAGGTTCCTCCCTAGGCTGTGGGAGCAAAGCATCAGGCACCTACAACAAACATGAACCACAAAAGTAATGGAAACATTTCATTTTCCTTCTTTGACCTTTTCCTTGTGTGCCAATGGCACGGTCAGTTGGAAGTACAGTATTCATGGTGGTGAACAAAAGCTGTGTATTATGAATGGATAGGTGTTTTGCCTTGCAGCATAGTCCTGCCAGTATCCAGCACGTCTGGACATTCAGTGAAGCAAATTTCTCTCAATGCCAAGGACTAATTCAAGACTTACCAAAGAGAAAGGTCTCATTTAAGATATATTTAGAGATGGTAAGGAAGACTTAAATGTTTTGCAGACTTTTACTGATCTTTCACAGGGCCATGAACTTCACAGGGCCACAAACTTCACCCTCAGGCAATGGCTGGCAATACATTTAGTCTGACTTTACAGCTCTTTGCACCAGATCAAAAAATCTGAGTTGAAATATTGATCTATCATCTTACTGTGACAGTTCAAATGTGATATAAAATGTTAATGTTCTGTCAGGCTGCCTGTGAGATCAGGTGCATCTGTCCCTAACATTCTAATCTGAGTGGTTTTTTGTGTAAAGTATTTCTTTAAAACTTTTAAGTCAAGATGATTTTATGTTCCACCACTCTGCAGAACCTTCATCTGTACTTTTTTTTTACTGATCTGTTGAAGTTTTCCTGGAGATAATACAAAACTCAGATTTAAATCGAAACTTTGCCATGGCTCATTCACAGCTGAGTGCCACATAAAAATCTTCATCTTGTCTCTAGCATTTGTACACATATCTTTCATGGTACCGTTTACAAAATAAGACAGAATAAACATTCTGCAATGGACCAAATTATTTTATTGACCCAAGTGGAATAACCAAACCCCTTAAATTGACAAAGAAGAATTTGTGAAATTGTCAAACTTTGATAGCGTTCTGCCTTTTACACCTCACATCGCCAACTTAATGGAGATGACTTATACAGGTAAGTTTTCCCAAGGTAATAATTAACATCTTTCGCTCAAAGGTTTGTTTTTTTAAAGGTGGTCACCACATATTGTAGTCCTCAAATGGTACACAGGTTTCTCATTATCTACTCACTTATTTTTCTTGTTTTCTGAAACCTCAATGCATGTACATATTGTAGAGAAATTTGGCCCCCTGTAGGAGAGAAGGAACATTTGTGCACTGGTATTTTCTTTGGCAGAATGCTTGGCTTTCAAATTTCAGCATATAGTGAACGGAAGAAGACAGAAGTTAAAAAGTAGATCAGCATACCAGAATCAGGCAAAAGCTTCCTCAAGGCTCTGATCTTCTTTCACATCAACTCCCACTAATATTAAAAATTAAACCAAATAGCAATTCAGGGGATTACTGAGGAGCAAATAATGATGTATTGTATTAGAAATCAAGCTCCTTAAGTAAAGAAGAACTCAGCTAGACAATTACTTTATTGCCTAATTTGTATTTTGTAGAAGCTGGTATTTGATATCTATGTTTGCAGAAGTACCCATTCTACATTCAGGACAGGTCATAGAGGTGTTTAACTCATTAGGATGCCACAGATTAAAATGAAGTTGATCACTTTATTCCGGAGCATACTGCACATTTGTTTTCATTTGATGACTGTCCACTATTCCATTCGGTATGACTGACTGGCTTTTCATCAGGAAAGACTGAAGACTTCTCTGGACTTATTAGACACAGGCTTGCATTTCATTGCCAAAATCATGGATAGTTGCACAAACACTAACATGATTCATGGTTGCTGAAATGTAATTTATACAGGTCTTTCATTTACTCTTACTCAGCAGCACCACTCATGTTCAAAAAACTGTCATCACATGAATGTTAAGGAGTGAAGGTTTTCCAAAACTGCTGCTCAAGCATCCAACTCATGATTAAAGAGCATAGTTGAGAGGAAAATATCATGGTAAAAGAGGATAAAGAATTTCTCAAGTCAAAATGTAAACCAGGAATTTCGGGTCAAAGTAAAAGAACTGCTTTAGTAATTTTGAAGCATTTTTTGCTTCAAACCTTTAACTCTCAGCAAAAATTAAGATATATTTCTTTAAAATGCTATTTCTCATGAAAAAAATGAACTCTCTGTTTTGAGAGATCAAGATATGCTACTCTGAACTTTCCTCAAATATTTTTTTTAATGTTTAGAACAGACAAAAATTGTTCCTTTTCTTAAAAAATCTTTTGGTTGTTTTATGAAGAAAGCTTTTTTTCTGTGGGCAAAAAATTCAAATTCTTTACCTCTAGGAACACCAGGTCAAATACTGGGGTATCCAACATGTGTGAAAACCAGAGCATGCATTGTGAATCTAAAGGATAAGCAAGCAAAATTTGAGCACCTTCTGTTTAAAACCTCAGGTCTTTTAGGACAGAGCAACAGGAGAGTACTGATAGAGAGGGGAGCTATCTAGAAAACAACTGGCATATTTCTGTTACATAAAAACACCTGGAACAAAGCTCTTTCTCGCCCCCATTTCTACCTCTTCTGGAGAGTTTCTTCACTGAATTATAAATGATGACACTTTAAATGTCTTGTCATTCTTGACTGAGACCCTCTGGCTACATCTCTATTATCTTCCCAGAGTAGTTCTGAGGCTGAAATGATGCATAGCCACTAGTGATGGATGACTTGATGATTCATGATTTTCACTGTTGACATTGAAGAGGATCACTGAAGATGGATTTACCACTGATCAGCTTTTACATACAGGGTTGGAGCTGAGGCAGTAATGGAATCTATAATTGGCATTGCAGGAGAGGTTTCCTGGCCTGGAGAGGTTCCAGCCCTTTTTTTGTTGGGCTCATCCCAGTGTAGGCACGTGAAAATACAGGTGGTCTGGCATCTCTGGTAATACTAGTCATAAGTCAAAATGGTGAGATCCCTAACTCCACACAGACTGTGGTTTATAATATGAATGTCCATGTGAGAAAATGCCACAGGAATTTTTTTCTCCCCCAGTAATGATGAATCATGTTAAATTTAGTTGTCATGATTATGAAAGACTTTCAGTATTGCACTAAATCAATCTACTCTTTTTGTCACCAAATCTCGAAATACAGACACATGACATCTGACAGTGATTAATTACTATTTTAATAACCGTGAAATGAATTGTTGATAGAAATGAAAAATATCACATCTGCCAGAGAAAGCAAAAGTAGCAGGACATTTCTAATTTTCCAGTGCTGAACTTTGAGTGAAGAAATTATCTAGCTCTCTGTTGTGGTTTGATGCTGGTTTAAATGCCAAACACACGAAATTCAGTTATGTGCATAGGGGAATATGGATTTATTGAGGAAAATGTAAAGAAACTTCGGGGCAAAACAAGGTCTACATTTAAACAGTTGCAGTATAAAAGAAAGTTTATTACTAACAGAATGAAAAAAAAGAACTGATAAGAAATTAAAGCGAATCTTTAAACACTTTTGCTTTCCCAATGCCTTCTCCTTTACCATAAACCTTTCACAAGTGAAAACAAAACAAGAACATGGTATTTTGATCAGAGTTACATATTTTTATGAATCTATTTATGCTGTAGGAAAAGAGGTTCTTCTATTGTGTCATAGAGTTTTCACAAACAATAGTCCTGCCTGGAGAAAATCTGTTGAAGTGAAAAAGGTATCTGTCCCATGAATCTTTCACAGTCTTCCCACACTGCCAAGTAATGGGCCACAGGAAAAAAAAAAACNACAATAGTCCTGCCTGGAGAAAATCTGTTGAAGTGAAAAAGGTATCTGTCCCATGAATCTTTCACAGTCTTCCCACACTGCCAAGTAATGGGCCACAGGAAAAAAAAAAACGGGGTTTTAATTTTTTTAAGGATGCGTTATCTCAGTCTGAAAGCAAAGGTTCTCTGCTTCAAGTCTCTAACAGCTGTTCACAACTTCGATTTGGCCTGGAGTAGGCTTTTCTTTAAAGTCACAGATTATACCAGAATTTCTCATCCCCCTCAAGTTTTCCCAAATGGATTAAAACCCTTCCTATGGTTTTCCAAGAAGCATTTTTAAGCTTTGTGCCAAAGAGCGCAGCAGCCCTCTTTTCCCATTGCTACTTAGCTGCCTTCCCATGTGGTCTCGTCCCTTTCCCTCTGTTTCTGACCTTGAGGGCACCATGTTCAGCTTCTTCCCATGTGACTTTACTTTTCTCTTCTTTCCTCACTGACTTGAAAGAAAAGGTGTCTGTGTTGGGGTCACCAGATGACGCGGGGGGACACAATAATGACGCATGGACAGGAGAGATGTCAGAAGGGTAAGAAGAAGAAGTAGAAGTAGAAGTATCTTTATTGCTACTTTACAATATTTAGAGATTTCTTATAACTACAGATGATTGGAAGGTGAGGTTAACACCTTCTCCGTCACATTGGATGGACCAAGAGTCCATCAACTTTATCTATCATGGAAATGGAACGTACAACACAAGAAAGCAACTAGATAAACAACAGGTGTTATTTACACGAAACTGTGAGAATCTCTGATTCTCTGACTCCAAGATATGCAAACAATTAGAAGGCTGAGAGAACAGCGCAACAGGTGTCTTTGTCGGTTGCGGTGTGTGGTGTTTCTTTGGCTTTGGTCAGAGCTGTGCTGGATGCAGGGGGGCCCTGCCGGTCCCCACTGCTCCGTGCTGGGTCTTGGCGGCTTCAGATCATCTTGGCCACGCGGTCTCAGTTACTGGTTGCCTGCAGAGCGGGGACAGCTCTCCCCTGAGAGAGGAGGCCAGCCCCATGCCACTGCCGTGCCAAAGGGCCGAGAAGGGGCCTGGCCTGGCCAGGACCTGGGCCCGGGACCCTCTCGAGGGGTCGAGGGGAGGGCCTGGCCCAGCCCCGAGCCCGGACCCTCTGGCCACCCCTCACCTCTTGAGGCAGGAAATAAAGAGGAATCGCCCCCACCTTGCACGGGCTTTTTAATATGCAAAATTGCAAAAGCGATTGGCCCAAAAATCCGTCAGTCAACTCAGGTTCAACCTACTACACTCTCTGAAACAGTTTACTGTACACATGACAGAAGTAATGCATCTCCCATTCTAACTGGAGTCTCAAAAACTTGGGAATATTAGTGTATTTATAGAATTAATTGACAGGAGATGAATTGCTACCATTAACAACATGACTGACTAAGACTGACTGTCTGACAAAAATTGTTCTCATTCTTCCTTTTCAATCTAAAACTTATCCTTTTCTCTTGAGTAGAGCTGAATTCACCCTTTTTGACTGAATATTAAATAAGTGACAGAAATTAAGCTGCATACAATCTTTAGGGCTTATATTAATGCAAAGTGAATAATGAAAGTGTATATCCTTTATAGTAAGGACAGAAGAATTCTGCCAATTCTAGGTTTTCATAGAAAAAAACCTAAGTACCAGAAAAAGGTCACCTAAAAACATTAGGGTATTCTGAATATGACATTTACCAACATTAGTGTACCTGTAATTATGTGGTTTACGAATGTCTGAAATATATAAAACACTTTTAAAGCATACTTGTAGAGAAAGTGCCTTATATAACCAACTTGTCGGTGAGAATTTACTTTGTAAAAGCAGTTTTTTCTTTCAGACAGCAAAAGTAACTTCTAATGAAGACTAACATTAAAAATATGATTATGAACAGTGATGCAGCTTGATTTACAGATGAACACAAAACATTCTGAAGTCAATTACTGTCTGAAAATTAACATCTGAACGTCCAAAAGACAACACATAAGTTGCCTGCACTAAGTCTCTAGACTTTCCTCAGGACACACTGGATGTCACAAAACCAATGAAAATGTAAATACAATTTAGAGCTGCAGTACTTTCTGGCTGCTATTGGTTATTAATGATCTCACTGCATTTTTGCAGTTAATGAAATGCTTGTCTTTGTATCAGACTTTACATTGTCAGTTCCATTTCATTCACTCTGTTTTCTAGAGTATGTTGTCCATTAAATTCTTTATATTTTTTTTTGGGGGGGGGGGATTTTTTCCCCCTTTAACCACGTTGGATATAGTCTAAATAGTCTAAGATACTCCTCTTTTTATTCTAGAAGTAGAGACTTATTTGTAATGGATAAGGCTGTCACTTCAGTTCTTGTTTAATGCATACAATAGCCCTGCACGTTCCTCCTTGGAACTGTAAATACAGCAGTTTAAAACAGTCAAATCTGGTTTTGTGTTGCCTTTAATCTACTTTTCTTTGGTTCCTTCCAAAATGGACAAGATAAGTAAACTGAGGAAGATGCAGCAGACTTTGAGTGTAGTACAAGAGCCTCAAGTTCAGATTTAGAACTGAAGTATCCCTGGGTGGCCTTTCAGCTCCTTAAGGTGCATTTCAGTCATACCTCAAAATAGCTGCAAGGCTAGACACATTGATGTAAAACTTGAAAGCTTTAAGTGTTGTTTACAGACTTGTCCACAATACAGGCAAGATCAGCTCTCTTTCCACATAGCACAGCTCAGAAGAGACAGCAGACTTTGATACAGTATTCTTGGTGATCAGTGATTACTCTGGCTGTTTTCCATAGACCCTGCTCTGCAGAAGTCTTTTGCATTGGCCAGAGGCAGCTTAAAGCCAATTTGATCCCTTATTCTCCTTTTAACTTTTGCCAGAGTAGATGCCATCATTTTACCCTAGACTTACTGCAGCTCACTCCTGACCTTTCTAACCAAGTGGCACATCTCTAATAGCAAAATAATGTTGCCTAACCCTGAAAGTGAATGGTGGAACATAGCTCAAGTCAGGCTGGTTAGGCTTCCTTCTTCCAGCAAATAGATTGTCTTCATCCATACCCTTTCGTGACCCCCACATTGTCTCTCTGGTCATGCCCCTAAACTGGGAATACGATATTTGACTGTCATAGGATAGCACAGTTTGAAGTTTTACTTAAGGAAAAAAAATCTTCCATCAGCTAAGGAAGTGATGTTCTTTTGCAAGGAGTTGTTGTAACTTCCTCCAAACTTAATAGGACCAATCAAGTAGCTAATTTGAATATTGACAGCTCCAGTAAACCATTTAAAAATTGGAACGCCTCTGTAAAAAAACCCCATTTAAAGACACCCAAGCCTGGGAAGAGCTCTCTTGCTTCCTGTCTGAAGGACAGGTAACTCTGGCGTGCAGCCCACTGGGCCTGCCAGCTGGGCCTGGGCTGGGCCCTGCCCCGTGAGTCCATGGGGCCGGGCCATGGCTCTGCTCCGTACGAGCCAGTTCTGTGGCACGGCTTAGCAACATCATAGCCGCTCCTGTTCCTGCCCCCCTGCCCAGAGCTCGGCAGGGCCAGGCCAGGCCATAACCTTGTTTCGTCGCAGCTCAGCTGGATGGGTCCCTGGCGTGGCAGCACAGGGCCGGGCCGGCCGGGACAAAACCACATAGGAGCTCCAAGCAGCTTTGACTGAAACCAACCCCAGCTGAAGCCTGAAGCCAGGACCATGCAGTGTCCTCCAGCTGCCGCTTGGAACTGGTCATGTGACCAACAGAGACAGATAAGCAGCTTGTTAACTCCGGCCCGGCTAAGATTAAGCCTTCCAACACTGTAAGTTCCTCTCCTGGGATAAGGAAATTGGTCAAAGACACAGAAATAGGCACCAGGATTAATAACATCTAATGCAGTGAAAAAGAAAGGACTGAAGCCTAGAGAGAAGGGATAGAGGAGATGCTAGTAAGCTGGAATTCTTCTGCAAAGTTATGGAAATATATCAAAGACTCTCTTGTAATTTCATGATAGGCATTGCGGGGTAGAGCTTCTGCTATAAGCAAAGTGCCTGTGCTGAAAATAAGTAAATGTTGATGTTGCTGTGATCCAATGAGAAGCTTGAAAAGAGAGGCTTCCTATGGAAGGACTTTAAATTGCTTAGCATTTGCTCCCAGAGAAGAAGAAGACCTCTGTTTTTAGAGATGAAAGATGATCCCAGAGGTGGATGAAGAGAACTTTTGCTCTTGGACAGCTCAACGTTAAAATAATACCCCAGTAGCTAGGATTGAACTCTCGAAAACAGTTGTGGGGAAAGCTGAACATCGAGGGAAGGGATTCACAGAACCAACAGGGATCATTCCGGGCAGCTGTTTGTGCTGTGACATTGAAGCCATGAGAAGATTTCTTCTTGTGTGGAAATTCCATAACGTGAGCATAAGAGACCCCTCTTCCTAAATGAACTGATAGAAGACTATTATAGAGGTTGTAAACTGACTGAAATAATTGCAAGTTTGTGTCTTTATGTTGTAAGTGGAAAAAGGGAGGAGGATGGGGGAAGGGTCTGAAAGTTTATTCTAACCCTTATTACCTTTTTTTTCCTTTTTGTTCTATTAATAAATTTCTTTATATTCTTTAAAGTATGGAGCCTGCTTTGCGTTCCTCCTGATTCTTATCTCACAGAAGGTAAAAATGTGAACCAAACCACTACATTGACTCAAGCCAGATAATCTGCAAATATTTAAATGCTGAAATTCATCATAGGGTAGTGCTTGAGACTGAGCCCAGTGAGTTTCTTTGTGAAGATACAGCCAGTAATTGCACAAGCACCAAATTCAATTTACTAGTAAAAAGAGAACTCAGAACAACTGAATCCCCCTTGCAAATATCCATGATACCTTACTCATGAGAAGAAAGATTGGCCACTGCAGTGATGTTTTCTTTTTGAGAATCATTATTTTAGAATTCAAGAGGAACTGCAGGGTTTCTATTACTGATACATTAAACAAAGCAGAAACACACTAAAACAAAGAATCACTCATTCATGGTACACAGATATCTAACCCTAAAGAAACTGCACGTGAAATAATTCCAGTTAGCGCATTAAAGTGAGGCAGATAGAAAAGACCCATAAATATTTACTCATTTAATAATCCAAATATCGTTAACATTGGTAAAAGTGGTTGATTTAAAAGACATCTCTTACTGAAGAAAATTACTTTTTAAAATTTTTGTCACATCTTTTTCTAATATAATAAACCTGATGTGCTTCATAAAGAAAATAGTCTAAGTGTATAGGTCTCAGATGAATAAAGTCCATACTAGTGAGGCTTCTAGTATAACATTATTTGGGTGGTGTCAAATATATCAACCATTCCATTAGAACACAATAAACTTTTACTATCAGTACTAATCTTTGTAAACAGATGCTGTTTGGAATTGGTGATCCGTTGCTAATTAATGGATAGGTATGTCAAGATGTTTGTTTTGACTAACACTATAGTAAGTCATATTTTTTATTCTGGGTGAATATTTAGTAATAAAGTTACCTCTTGTTGTTTGCCCAACCTCTGTTTCATCCTGCAGCATGGCGAATATTTTGGTTCTGAACACATAACTAAGGTTAGCTATGATAGTTCAAACTTGTATTACAAGGAGAAGGACAATGAATTTTCAAAGTACCTGTTCAGCCAGCCTTAGTGCAATAAAGGCTTACATGAAGTCTTTCAGGACTCCCTTCACTAAAGTAGATTTATGGGTAATGCATAAAAATGTATTAGACTTCCCAGTGCAGAGAGTTAGTGATCTTTCTGACTGTGTAATTTCTACTCTAGGTCACAAGAAAATTACCTTGACATTTACTTTCAGCTTGTGAGAAGAAGAAAAGTACTTCTCTGTCATTCTCTTGCCCATCTGAATATCACAGCCTTCAAGACCTTCATGAAGAATACTCATTTTTCCCTATTAGTTAAATTTACTTGCAATATGACATTAGGGATCCTGAATAAAAACCCTTGATGAAAACTTACTTGAAGCCTCTAGTTACATGCTTCTGGATATGTGTATATATATACTCCATAAACAACATAGGTTTTCATCTATCATTTTCAATGTTTTAAGGTAAAGAACATGATTAGAGAAAAGAATTTCCAAAGGAAGTGTAATATCCCACAAAATCTTCCCAAGAGATAATATTATAGCGTGCCACTTCCCTTCATGTCTCATTACAAAAACAAGGAGACAGGCTAAGTTTTGGGAAATCAAATGCAGACATTGGTCTTCTATCGTATTGTGATGTTGTCTAAATAGGTAAACTTAGCCACTTCACTTTGTCCTTCAGTAATTTGATTTCTTCTCCTGTCTTGTCTATGTAGATTGTCCTGTCAGTCAAATGGAATTCCCCAGGTACCTGTCTTTTCCTAGGTAGAATAATGCAAGACATATTGCATTCCATTCTAGCATTTTAAGAATATTTACAGCTCCTGAACTAGCTCACTATCTGTATTTTCCATTGCTCTTCAAAAAGCATACATAATTTGATTTTGTCTCCTGTCTCCTGCAGTCCTGAGCATAGGTTGGCACTCCTCCAAAATGAATAATTTGTGAGAAACAAAGATCCTCTAAATGTCATACGTTCAATTATTTCAGTATTATCTGCTGTTATCTAGCAGATGCACTATGATCTTCAGCCATCCTGGAAACTGATTTTATCTCACTTTTTCACTACATTATTTATTTAAAGGGATTTCTGTGGTGTTCATTGTTCAAGTACTAAACATTCGTAAGTTCTATTAGAAATGTCTGAATAGGTCTTTATCTTATTTTCACTTCAGCTAGAGGATATGTTTCCTCTATTTTAGTGAATTACAGGTTATACAGCTTCTCTGAATTGCAGATCTCTTTCAAAGCTCTTGGTGAGTAGAATATTCTCTGTAGTACATAAGAAGATATCTCGAGAAGTACATATTGAGGTTAAATATACTTGATCTCATACTTCCACAAGCACGTTATTGCTTCTCACGTGGCTTCAGTCAAGCCAAACATTTATTAAACTCATAGAAATTGCATTAATAATTTGAACAAAAAAGTGTTTAGATAAATATTTCAATAAAATACCAAGACCGGTTCACAGATTTTCTAATTAATCTTAATCATTAAAATATATAATTAATCAAGATGTGCATATAGCAAATTTCGCCTTATCAGAATGAAGAATGTTTATCACAAGCACAAGTATCTTTTTTGCGGGCTTGTAGTCTTGAATTGACTTCAGTGTTTATCAAAGATGTCTGAATTATCATGCCAAAGAAACAAAAGTATAAAAATAAAAGCAAAATAATTTCTTTCAATATTGCACAAGAATTTTCTTAAGGTAGATTAACGTTAGCATGGAACTGGGAAGTAGATATTTGCTTTAGTGATTGTAGTGGGTTGGCCTTGGCTGCATGCCAGGTGCCCATCAAGCTGCTCTGTCCCTCCCCTCCTTGTCAGAATGGGGAGAGGGAGAAAATAAGATGAAAAAAAACCCTTGAGGGTCAAGGAAAAGGGCAGTTTAATAAGACAAAAGCAAAGGCCAGACACAGAGGCAAAGGAAAACAAAAGATTTATTCTCTACTTCCATAAACAGGTGATGTCAAGCCACCTCCCAAGAAGCAGGGCTTCAGTATGCGTAGCAGTCACTCCAGTAAACAAACATCCTAATAAATAATGCCACCCCTCATCCCACTCTCCCTCCCATTTCTCTTAGCTTTTATTGCTGAGCAGATGCCATAAAGCGTGTAATATCCCTTTCTTCAGTTTGGGTCAGCTGTTCTGGCTGTGTCCCCTCCCAAGCCGGCTGGTGAGGGGAGAATGCTGGAGAGACAGCCTTGGTGCTGTGCCAGCACTGCTCAGCAGTAGCCAAACACTGGTCTGTTATCAACACCTTTCCAGCACCAACAGGCCAAAGCTGTGAATGAAAATTAAACTGAGTAAAATTTGAAGATTGGGCATGTTTTGACTGATTTACAGAACTGAAACTCCAGATTTCTGAGCAAAAAATTATTTAAGTCTGACTGCCATAGGAAAATTAACCACTTCATTGTTACACTGAAGAATATCTGTACTTACTCATTTCATAATTCAGTTGAACATTTAGGTGGCTGGGCCAGTATAAATGTGGCCTTAATTAATGTAATTACATAAAGTAAGAGGGATTAGCAAACTAAATAAAATTTTTAACCTCACTAGTTATTTCCTCACAAGTGCAAGAAAAATAACCAAAATATGGTAGTGTCCTAGACCCAGCCAAGTGCTGTTACCACTGGGTTACATTCAGACCTCATCTAGTTCAAGTTTTTTTCCCCAAAATATTGAATTTTAATGGGTTAATGAGCAGAAATGAATATTTCAGTAAAAGCAATGAAGGATGTCCCAAACAACACAATCTCCTTTGAACTAACCCTCCCTTTTGATCCTGCACCTATGTAGCTAATACTTCCCAAATGGGCGAGTTCTAGACTTAAATTTCTACATTTAGTGAAGTGTATGGATTCAGGTTTAGCACTTTGATATGGCAATATTATACTACTAGAATATGCTACTATCAACCTCCTCCTTGAAGCCAGGTCTTTGAATGAAAGAGACTGAGGCTGTCCAATTCTGTGCAGAAGTGAGTTGGGTGAGATGTATTTTAGACCATCTACTAAATCAGGGGATGCTGCTAATTTAAGACTTGTTTTGTTGCAAATCTGCATATAATTGATCTGCAATAGAATTTAGGTGGGAAACGGATTAGCAACCTCTCAAAACGGATTCTTTGTTTAGATATAGACTTCTATATTTGTGTGTCTAGAAAATATCATGATCCAAAATGTTGATGCCAGCAGTGCACAAAGCTCTCAAGCATCTGGTAGCCTTATAAAGGGCTTTTCAGGATCACAGTGGATTCTTTCATTGCCTAAAATATTTTTAGGGCTCAATGAAGATTCTTGGAATCTACATTTTCTCTGTGCTATGTTGAATTGGAGGTAAAGTTTCTCACCGTCAGAGAGCTGATCTGTGATTGAGAGCATTGCTATGAAGCTTCATAGAAAATATTTTCTTCTGCCAGTTAAGTAAGACCAGTGACAAAACAGGTTTCCCTTTCAAAGATAACCAAGAGTTTTAATACAATTATCCTTTTTTGTTGGCCAAAAAAATTGGTAACATTTTAGTTTGCAAAGAAAAAATGAGGTACTCCCAAAAAAAGACTTAAAAACATTATTTCTAACTTTTAAAAATATTTAAAAAAATCTTCACACTAAATTAATTATTCTGGATTAATGCAGACACAAATACTAACAAGAATATAGGTAAACCGTCATCTTACCATATGCAGTAGAGATAAATTCTGCTTGGAAATATTTTGTAACATATTTAAATCATGGAAATTATTGGTGCACATTTTAAGTATTTGTGATTAAGCAGAAGCTTAAGACTTTAGTAATGCTGAAACTAAAGTATTTGAATCAACCTTCTTAATTTTCCTGGGCATGATTTCCCTGTTACCGCACCCATAAGCAATACAATAGAGATGTGTAAGAATATAAGAATAATAATATACTTAGTACATCCAAAATCTCAAGTATTAATAAGTGAAGTGCAGTGGTCAAAGGCAGCCAATCCACGCATTCTAAACAGATAATCTATGGAACTGTGAGCAAGGTATGCTCTTTGTATAATTAACACTAAGCTGTTGTGCTTGTCCTGTATACTTGAAGGCTACCATTACCATTCACAGATTATATTTTCCCAGTAGTAATATAATATTCACAAGACATTAATCATGTAGGTATTTTTGGTAGCATTTTGGTTTCTAATTATTATTAATTCATTAGAAATTTCTAACATCTTGACAGCATTATTGTGTACTGAATTTAAAAAAGATTTTTCTAGTGATTTTTTTTTTGCATACTGTAGGATTTATTAATTTTTAAAAATTAATTTAATGAAATTATATAAATTTTTCTTGTATTTTATTCAGTATCTACTTATTCTATCTGGCAAAACATGCCTAGTCTTCAAAATGTGTCCTTTGACTAGTTAAACAGCTCAGATCTAACCCATAGCTACTAATTGTGTCCATTACCTTTTATCCAGTCAACAGGATCGATGATAATTAATTGAAGCAGGAATACTGTAGAGTATATGGGCAGAATTGGAGGCCAGATTTGTCTCTAGGCACTGCTGTTAAAGATAGCAAAATGGCCTTCCTCTAACTTCTCTAGTTTCCCTATGTTGATATTGTACATGTAATTGAAGAATAAATGTAAATGAAGAATAAATGCTAATCATAAAGCAGGACCAGTTTAAAGAGTGAAAGCTACTCCTGGTGAGAGACAGCCTTTCCTTTGACTGCAACAAAAGTAAGAAATGTAAGTATCTAGGACTGCATGTCCCTCCCCCTTTTTTTTTGTGTTTGGTTTTTTTTTTTTGGTGG
>WEIT01015963.1:45306-136907 GCA_013389985.1 Dryoscopus gambensis | reverse complement strand
ATATAACTCAACATTGTATAATTCCTTTTGAATTGATTTTACTTTTATAGACTCACCTCTCTAATCTGTAAGGGGAAAAAACTCCTGTTGGCACAGAGGATGAATTGACATTTCTATTACTGAGAATTTCATTCCCAAAAGTTATGAAACTCCTAAAGCTCCAGACAGGATAAAACATTTAAAACTGAGCAATGCAGTGAAAAAAATCTTCCATTAGCAAATGAGATTATTGCAAAGTCTTTGCCTGCAGCTAATTTTAAAGTTTCTGTGAAACCTTATTATATGTTCCTTAACCTACTGCACCTATTGTGCTAAGAACCACCAAGGGAAGGAAGACGACTCTGATGTGTCCTGTAGGAAAAGAAAAGTCTTGCATTTGGTGTCTCAGTGGACTTCTCTCTACAAAGACTGGTTACATGAAGATGAGCATTTAAAACAATTTTTAAAGGTATTGAAACAATTTCTGTGATGCATTTCAGCACTGTTTAATTACATACTGTGTCTAAAAAGCTCCAACAGCAAAATCTATAAAACATATTTTTCCATACTTAGATCTTCTCCATAAAATCTATAATATAAAAATGATTAACATGAGTCTTCTTTAAATGCCTTAAATATAGTCCTTTGAACAGAAATCCTGTATCGTCAATACCATCAACATTAAAAGCATTAACATATGTGATCATATGAAACTTATGGAACTCCCATGGTCTCTAGAAAATGGGAAAAGTTAGGAAGGTAAGAAATAAAACTGCAAAGATGTGGAGGTTCCTTGGACACACCAGTCATGTCTGTCAGAACAGGATCTGCAGTTGGTCCATCTCCAGAGGATCATGGACATAGAGAGTCTTGAGATGTCTGTAAGAGATACTACTTTGACTGAGGAGTGAAATCCTATTCCAGAGTGTTTGCTGGGTGCACATGGAGAGCTGCTTAGTTTTATGTATTTTTAATAAACAAAATTTTGTTCCTTACTTGTTATCAAAATTCTTCTCATACTTCTGTATGGGTTCCAAAAGCTCTTATAATTCCCTTGTAAATTTGCAAATAGTGTTGTTGTTGCTAACGTAGAATGTATCTGGTTACTGACTTTTTTTCAGTATATTTTTTTCTCTGCTGGTTGAAAGATGAGAGTATTTTAGGAGACTTTGCAGTATCTTCCACTTTTCCTGATGAGACTCTTTGTCTGCAACTGGATATCTTCTTAAGGGTCTTTTATCTCTGCAGTCACTTGCTCAAGACAAAGGCATGAAACATTGAATGAAATGCAGAGAAGGTCTTGAGCTTCCTTTTTTTTTAGCTTAGTTTTGTTTTTTAAGTAGGGCACACTGCACATGGAAGAAGAGACCGTAGGATTTTTGCTGTTTGTCACTAGATGTGTGTTGATGTTCTGGAAAGGGGGCCTCATTTCAGGCATCAGTTCTGCCACACTGAGTTGCACCTGTCTGGATGCAGGGCTTTCTCACCATGGTGGCGTGTGACTGTGCACTGTCTCACAATTCCTCTTCTGGAAGCTTGTGTGCAATATTAAACAGCACTATGGTTGTAGTTATATGTGAAAAACCAACATACAGGGCCGTAAGCTAAAATCATTCATGCAGAACTCTGTGACTGTGGGGGCTGAAGCAAACCTGGTGACTCAGCTCAGACATATGATCCTTGTCTTCTTAGAAGGGAAAAAGAAGGCTCCACGTGCAGATTCGGAAAAAGCGTAGAGAAAATATTTCCTAGAATTTCACTCATGACAATGTCTTCGCCCAAAATTAGAAGTAAGGTTTATTTATGTATTAGTTTACAAGTAGGGAGAATTGTGGGAGTTTGTGGGAGACATCAACTCAGTTTAAAATGCATGCAAATGTGAGGAAAGGTAAAGTAAAATATTTGCCATCTTAAAACTCTTAATCTAACAAACCTATTTGTTGTCATTTTGCATAAGTGATGATGATGTGGTGTGTTGTCATGCTTCAGAATCCGACCTAACCCTGATTTCATGTGATAGCCACAAGTGGTGTTTTAAATTTTCCTGTTTGTGGACAAAATAGTACAAGCATTTTGCCCTCTCACTTGGTACACAGTACTAAGACTGTTTCTCCAAAGGCAGGCTGAATATTGACCAGTCTGGAAATTTTAAACAGGAACATTGTCTCCTTACATGTTTTGCATAACTATAATGATAAAACTTATTTTAGTAGGATAGTGCCTGAATTGACTTAGACCACTGATGTGATGCCTTATATTTATGTTTGACTTGTCAGATGTTTACAGATACTGCTTTATTTTGTAGACGATATACAGAAATGTGTTAGATGATGTGTATGAGTATCCCGTTCTTGAGAAGGATCTGAAGGAATTTCAGAAGATACTTGGGATGCATCGCCGTCAGTAAGTATTGATTATATTTGTGATCAAGTCTTCTTTTATTCAGGGAGTAATTTATTTTTGTTGTCATCTTTCTGAAATTCAGTAAAGTCAGGAGTGATACAAGTGGCATATTCAGTTTTACAAATCATCTCTTCTTTAAACTAAAGCTAGATTATTCAGTTTTCTGTGATGTTTGTTGGGCAGTGTTTGAGATTCAGTATTCACTCCCATCAATTTCATTTGGGATTACTTACAAACAGAGCAATAGGGGAGAAGCTGGCAAAAATTCCCTCAGAAGCTGCAGTGTATGACTTCAGATGGTACCTTCTATCTCTCCGCAGTACTGAGAAGCAAATCACTTGGAATAGTCATCTCAGAGTTATTATTTTACTAATAGTTATGGCATCTGTAAAAGATATTGAATGGGCATGTTTTTCCAACAAACGGAGGTTGTTTCCATGGTTTGGCCATTGGGGAAGTGGAAGGAGCTGTGCTCTTGAGGGTGACCCTGATTGCTGTGTTTGCCTGCTCCAACAGCTCATGGGCTGGCAGCGTTGCTTTTCACTACATGGATTATGCAAGTCAAAGGAAAGTTCTCTGGCTGAGCTAGATGCCTTTAGTTTTTTCTGAAGAACCTCTGCAGCCCTTCTGCAGTGACCATTTAGTGTTAAAAACTTTCTGATGTTGTAAACTTTGTAATAGCTAAAACTTCCTTTTCCTAAGCTTTGACTGGAAAGACTAATTGGGATTTTCCTTTTTCTTTCAGCACTGTAGATGAGTATTCACCTCATCGAAAGGTAATGCCAACCTCGTTGCTGATTGCTAGATAACTTATCTCACTTTTTTCCCCTCTGCCCACCTCCCTCTCTTTTCTTGGCTTCTTAACTGAAAGTGGCTGGTGACCAAAAACATGACAGGACATATCAGTGAGGTTAGACCTGCAATGCTGCTTAAGGAACTTTTTTTTCCTTTGACTGCATCCTGGATATTAGCTGTGTGAGCTAACCTGGAGTGGCTGTGACAGTATTAGCATCTTAACAAGATGCTTTAAGATGTCAGAATTCAGGAGAGGCCTGGGAGTGTGTCCCCCCTCAGCTAGAGGGATGTGGCAAGCTGGGCAAACCAGGCTGAACACAGGCATTTACATGGATGTCAAGTAAACAGAGCAAAAGGTGGATTTGTTGTGACAGGGACAGACAAAAAGAGAGGAACTTGAATCTGTCTGTTTAATTGGAGGGAGAAGTTGCAGCCAGAGAAAGTTGGCGTACAAACTGCTCAGAGGTGAATTGCTGTGCTCGTCAGTTTTACTGGGCTGAAGCTGAAGTGTGTAATAAGCTTAAAATGTTCCTGCAAAAATGTGGAAGGCAGAACATGAGATTGTAGTGAAATTGCTAAATAGGCTGATTGGTACATAGGAAATGTATATAAGAATCAGTGTATGAGAAATGGGCTCTGAACATGACTACAGAAAGCCTTGAATTGTGCAGGCTGCTTAGCCTTGGCAGCCTGCTTCCTCCAAAATCCCCATCTTGGCCATTATTTAGTAAGGCAACTCCCAGTTTACTGCTCCAAGAAAGGGTGGGTGTACTTCCTATACAGAAACCTTTTGGCCAGACATGTGGGTTGAATGCTGTATTCTGTGAATTACTGCTTTGTAAACAGCAGGGATGCAAAAAATCACTGTTGTCTTTTTTATTTGTCTTTCCTTCTTTTCCACTCCCTCACAGAACAAAACCTTTTTCCACCAGTTCAGTGTAAAGGAGAATTGGCTGCAGCAAAGAGGAACCATGAATGAAACAGAAGAAAGTGAGTATAAATGAAAGAATGGAGGAAAAGCTCAAAAACTATAAAATTGTTTCTCAAGGACTTCAGTGTAAATATTCTTTAACGGACATAGAACTTTTGAATAGGACCTTAGGGACACAAAAGAAGAAATATTTGGCTGTGCAAGTTTGCCTTCCTTCCTCCTGGCTTACGGAGGTCAACGGTGCCATGGTATCTCAAGGGCTTTTTGCCCTGTCTGGTTCCTCCAGCACCCCTGTCACAGTCCTCTGTGCCTCCCAGGTGTGCTGGCAGCCCCTCCACCAAGCATTACTTGTGCTCCATTTCATGCTCTCGGTCTCTTGACCTATATCTTGGTTGTGAAAGGTGAGTGAATAAGCCTGTCACATGAAATGCGCTGGGATCTGCTAACTCTGGGAATGTGCCTTAGTTCCTTCTCTGCTCGAAAACATCTCTGCGTGGAGTGCAAGCTGCCACTTCACTTTAATGTCAGCCATTTCAAAAGGCGATTTCCCTCCATTACTACGAATGCTGGAGCGCAGTGAGGCTGTCACCCTCCTGCACTGCCTGTACGAGGAGGGAGGCAGAGAGGAGAACACTGCATACGCAAGCAGGGAACGGCAGAAGGGCCTCCTACCTGGCAGCCTCGCTCCTTGACAGTATGTCTTCATTCCTTACTGGGAACAAAACTCCGGAAGTTCACTTGAAGTCAGTGTATTTTTAGTGCTCATTTGTGACAGAATAAAAACTGAGCTCGTTCGATGCCAAGTTGAAAGACTTGCACAGTACGTGCTGTTGATAGATAATCCTCTTTTTGTGCTTCAAATGTAGGGGGGTTGGAGGTTTATGTTTCCAAGGCTTCTTCTAAAAATGTTATTTCTGGATGAGAACCGCCCCCCACTCATTCTTCTTTCAAAGTTGGACACAGCTTGTGGGTGACTGGAAAGGAAAGTGTACTGGCACAAGAGAGAGGACAGACTGTGTGACTGTGGTGCGACAGTCACCAGGACAGGACCCAGCAAGACCAGTCCTGACTGAGTTGCTTTTGTCTCACTCGTTGAGAGCAGGAGCCATGATGAGATTGAAGGAATGAAAAAGCCAAAGTAAATTTGGAGAAGGGAGAGACAGATTCAGAGGGTGGACATCTAATCCCGTGTGGTGGAGTGCTGTCTGACTGATGGTGCTTGTGGAGAATTGGTCTGTCCAAGATGCACCATGCCACTTGACCAGAGGTGTTTTATCCTCTATTGCAGTCATTACCAGGGCAGCTTGCAGCCCATGGCCACTTCTTCCCCCTGGCATTCCCTCCTTCTCACAGAGGAGCAGCATAGGCTCCTGGAAGAGATTACATGGTCCATCCCAAGAGATGGGATACCACAGAGAGAACGTTGGAAAGGTGTGAGGGGGAGAATCACTATGGTAGTTGTGCTTGAGCACCTGACCTGTGGGTTGATTTAGTTCAATGTTAAAGAAAGGATAGCTCTATAGCCCATTTATAAATTGACATTGCTGTCGTTGTCCCTTTGCAAATGACATGGAGGACATTTCAAACAAATTCACTGTAAGCAAGGTGTATCACTCTGCATATGAAGTCCAAATATTCCTGTCAGATTTTTTAAAATTTATTTTTCTACTTAGTAATTTAAAGTGCAATTTGATGTCTCTATCTTCGTGATGTGTATCTATTCTGATGAGAGATTCTGCCATAGAATGAGCATCTCATTTACTCTCTGTCAGCAGAGACAGGTTAAAAAGGAATTATAAAATCAAGTTACTTTTTTTCCCCAATACTCAGTGTTAAGTTCCTCCTTCATTCTCATATTCACTTTTTCTTTACTACAACAGGAAAAAAACCCCCTGTTTTCAAGGTCAGAGTTCTTAACTGCTTCTGGCATAGTCTTCACTAATGAAAGTGCCCCGAAGCCATGAAGATCTGTAGGACAAGCAAAGAGCTATTGCTGCATACATCTGTCAGTAAAGATAATAAAAAACCTCAACAGTTCTGGAGAAGAAAAGTTGTCCTGTATTGGCATGGTAGCAGCCTGTCTATAATAAGAAGTGCTAGAGTAGAAGGAAATGGAAAGTTTAATTAAGCACTGAAGTGAGTGTGAAACCAAGAGCTGTGACGATTCTGATTAGCAGATGTAATTTCCAAAATATTTATGCAAGTCTGCAGCTCGTTTTCTTCCGCTTTAAGTGCGGCAGCCATATTTCAAAGAGCTAGCTAGGGCAAACTCTGCAAAAGATGTAAACCTAAAATTCTGGCAGGCAGAGAGAGCTTACATGCCTTTTTGTAGCAGAAAAAAGTAATCATTGAGCTGACCACAACATTCCCAGAGCTGAACCAACTCATGGACCTCAGTGGAAGTAGTGAGCCCAGGGAATGTCCCCAAACCAGTCCCATTTATATGTGCTGCTTGTGATTCAGGAAATGAGTTGTCAGAACTGATTGTATGGCTGTGTGGGCAGTCTCTGCTGGTGCTAAAATACTCTGGCAATGCGAGGAGTTTAGATGTCTAGACAGATAAACTATCAGGAGTGGTTGAAAACCTGGGAGCACTGTTCTTGCAATGCTTCCTGTTCCAGGTGGAAGTGGAGGTCCAAAATAATTTCTGCAGCAGATATGAAATATACTGAAAGGACAGTGATTTATCTGAACCTAAAAAGAAGGGAGAAAAGATGGCGTCAGCTGAGTTTGCAGAGAAGATAGGCAGTGAAGGAGGTTGTCTGTGACAAATCCTCAGGGTAGGAAGTCTTAAATAGATATTGCTGTGGGAGTCTATATTTCCATTTGCATGCCTCTCTCATTTCCCAGGGACAGGAGGTGGGGAGGGGGAAAATGGTGATGTTTATGCTTAATTTCATGTCCTTCGTGTCTGGGTGCAGTGATTGCCCCTCCTGCAGCAGCCAGGCAGCTGAGGCATTGCTGTGGTGGGGTCTGCAGGTTTGTTCCTTGCACTGTTCAGGTATCCCTGTCTATAGCTGAGCATGTCTTTCTTCCTCTGTGCAGTTTTCTGCCGTGTGTATATAACAGAGCACTCCTACGTCAGTGTGAAAGCTCAAGTGTCGACTTCAGCTCAGGAGATACTGAAGATCGTGGCAGAAAAGATCCAGTATCCAGAGGAGGAGTTGGCGCTGGTGACAGTCTCATTCTCTGGGGGTAAATAATTTCCTTCCATCTGATTACTTACCTTTTATTGCATCAGGTAAGGGAGGGCTGATGCAAGGATACAGCTGTTCCCCTGTGGGCCCACAGCTGGATGACCAGGGGAACAATGAGGAGCTGCTTCCCAGAGACTCGTTTCCATGGCAACAGCTCTTTCTTGGGTACTGTGGGATGTAGCATCTTCTGGCTGGAAAGGGAGTGTAAAGAACTCTCAATCTCCAGCAGTATTGCAAGGTTTTCGTTCCTTTCCACAGACGAATCTGCTACTTTGGAATTTAAATTAATTTTGAAAGCAATGAGGCATGGTTTGCTTTAAAAATATAGAAGGGAATAGCAAATACTCTATGCATGGCTGTTTCCTCATTTATGGAAGGGGTAACAAAAAATTCTTGAGGAGAAAGGAAGAAGATGTGTTTGCACAATTGAGATACTGAGAGCAATCTCAGCAATATTTTGTAAGCAGTCTTCCTTACAACTGACACCTTTTGCCTATTGTTTTAGTGTTAGTCATTAAACAGAAGGGCTTATTGTCTTTTTTAAGAAAGACCAGAATGACTGTGGAGTGATACGGGACCAGCCAAAGTCCCAAGATCTCCTTTGGTGTTTGGCAGGTCTCAAGCTCCTTGATCAGATTGTTTTGATTGTTGTGGTGGTTTTTGGAAGCAGTTTAACTAGGTGCATAGAAACGTGAAGCTGTGTCTACAAAAGGACTAAGAGTGTAGAATATCTTGGCAATATTCTCAGATAACATTAGTTGTTGTTGATCTCTTAAGACAAAGGATGAGTCTTTTAAGTTACAGCACTCATTGCTACTTCTTTGTCAGGCTAGTTAAATTAAATATGCACAAATACTGACTTAGTCTGTTTATATCTTTGATTCAGAACTGGAAGATCACATTTTTTCCCGTATGCTGAGCTCAATTAAATCAACGTATTTTTGAGTGTGCTGGTGTGGGTGGCAGGGAGATGGTGCCCTGATGTGGTTATTGAGAGCCTGGCCATGGAGCAGCCATCGGGAGCATTACACATGGGTGTCCTGGCTATCCAGGCTACATCATTTTCACTCTTTTTACTCTTATGTGTGCCCAAACTCACCTCCAGTGCATTTCACAGGACTGCAAAATCACTGTGCTGCTGCTGGTTTTCAGGTCTTTCTCTCCTGTTCAAGAACAGGCCAAGTTTTGCTCTGATAGCCATAAATCTGGTTCTAACTGCCTGCTTAGCTAAAGAAAACCAACCATTCATAAATAATGAAACATATTATATTGGTTCCCAGGAAAGCCACAAAACAGAAGTGGTTGCCACTTGGTTGTTCAGTGAGAAACAATAAATAAAATGCAGGTATAGTAGGAAAGCCATTTGCACATAACCTTTGTAACCCCTAAAATGTCATTTAGTTACATTTCCTGAGTTAATTGGAAATAAAACAATTTCAATATCTTTCTTCTTATGCATCCTGTACTGCAAGTAATAAACACCAACCTGCTATGCTTTTTTTTCTGCTTTGTGTTTTTGCTGTTTGTGTGACTTAGAACTCTTGTCTTTCATCCACTTGGAGGGCAGCAGTATGAGCATTGGAGAACCTGTTTTTATTGTACTCCAGTAATGGATAAGCAAGCTCCTTATTCAAAATTACCTTGAAAAAACATAATGATAGTTCAGCATAATGTGTCTGTGTATCAATGGATAAGTGAGCATGCATAAAAGGGAAAACTGACTGAAATTACATCTGGCTCTTAGACTCCTCCTAGCCCTACTCCTCATGGGCAGTGCAGAGTCCAGGGTAGCTGTCAGTGTGCTTGTAGTAGTTTTGGGTCTCCCATGTATCAGGTCTCCAGAGGATTACTTAGAGCCCGCAGGAAGTGACTGTTTTTGCAGGGCAGTTTTTAAGCTGTGTTTGGGGTTTTGCTTTATTTCCCCCCCCCTCACCTTTCTCTAGTTTATTCAAGATTCCACAGAGCTGAACCAGTACTCTGGAGTGGAGGAAAAGGAAGTCCTTTCTCTTTGCTACCAGTGTCCTGCTCCTTTACTCCGATATTTCCTCTAGGTCTAGAAGAATTACTGTAAATACTGTGTTATAAAGGACTCCTCAGCTCTGCTCTGTGGGGTGAATTTCACGGTGCTGGGATCCTTTAAACTTCTTTTTCTGTTGAATGGCTGTGGTTACTGATTTCATCTCCACCCCTGGTTTTGTCTCCAGTGACACACAACAGCTCAGTCTCTGGAGGTTGAGACACTCTGCTCTAACAAAAGTCACTGCATTTATACTAGATACACTGGGTTGAAATGAAATGTTCTATAAGGCATAGGAGGCTAGACTAGATGATTTCAGCATTTCTTTCTGTTCTATGTGAAGTGCAGTTTGAAAGCAGAAGCAGGAAGCTTTTGTGCTCTAGTCCATCAGAGATACCTTACCTTTATCTTGCCTAAACAGGGTCTCCCCAGAGACTGAATTTGATGCTTAGTTACCTTTTAAGGAGTTGATGTGGCATCACAAATGCAATTGTACCTTTATTTCTCATATACAGCTTTAACTCCTGTTCTGAAACTTCTGTGTTTTGTTTGCTTTTTTTACAGAAAAACATGAGCTACAACCAAATGACTTGGCTATCTCAAAATCTTTGGAGTCATCCAGTCGTATGTTTGTATACAGAAAAGATCTGACTGATTCTTTGGTAAGGATTGGTATTGTGTGTTTCCATTTTTTGTTCGTCTGACTCCAAGTCAAAACCTTAGTATTCCTCTCAGAGGGCTTTTTCAATGCAGAATTTATTGTTTGCTTCCTTAGTAAAGCTTACCACTGAGCTGCTCTATTCCTAAAAAAGAAAAAAAAAAATCTTTCATTAACAGCAGTTATTTGACTGAACAGTAATGGAATTTGTTCATCAATTTTAAATAAACCAAAGCTTCTGTACAGCTTAAATCTTTCAATCTACATCAGCCTGGAAAAGCTGACCTGTCTTTGTACCAGCATGGATGGGATGAGGATTATTCAGAGCTCTAGTAACTCGTCCCATCCCCCACTGCCTTGTGCCTCTGTAGCACTTAGAGTGGCTGGTATGTAATCATATAAAGTGGTGGACAAATTCCATGGAATTACTACGTGTGGAAATAGAGTTTGTGTGAGTTCCACCAGACCCTGAGTTGTGGCAGCCACGTGGCTAGCTGGTGTATATCACTGGTGGTGTGTCCTCCTCGCTTCCCTCTGCCTGTCTGTCTCTCCATCCTCTCGCTGGGGCTGGGAAGGTGAGTAGATCAAGAGGCAGCAGATCTCTCTCATCCTTCCCTCTGTCTTAAGAAACCAGGATTACAAACTCCCTCTCTCCACGTTTTCCCAAAATCTCAGTGAGGCAGGCACAGTCAGGCACTTTACTGTTTCAATAGTTTTCTGCTAATTATGCACTCCATGAAAGAGCAGGGACTGCGTTGCAACTGACTTCTACGTGTTGTCAGTACCTCCAGGATCTGTGCATTCATCCTCAGGATGAGAAATGTCTATTTACATTTTGTTGGATCAATGTGCCCTGAAGAACTGACATGCCACTATCATTGTAATCTGTCATCCCCATTATCTCCGGCGTTCGAGCCACCTCTAAAAATGTGAATATTAAGGGAAGGTTTCCAGTGCAGACAGGTGACAGCCAACCTAGTTTCATTAGTTACGTAATAAAAATTGCAAAACTTGCTGTAACTGTCAGAAATACAGCACCAAAGTAATGGCTTAACTGGTAAGAATAATCTTTCATTTTGGCAGATGGTTCATGTGCCAAGTTTCAGACTCATGAGGTTAAAAAAGCCAAGAGAAATGCCAAACTTTGAAAATCCAAGCTAATAATGGAAATGTCAAATGACCCTGAACACCAGTAGTACCACAGCACTCCACAGTAATATACTAAGTAACTTTTACAAATCAGAACCCACAGCCAATGATTACATTTGGGGTAGATTAATCACAAAATGTATGGATTTACATTATTTGTAAAGGTGGACTGGAGGGCAAGTTATGTGTATTTATTCTAAATCCAATGTGTTTTCAGAATGACTCTTTTATATCAGAAAATTTACTGATGTCTTTATTTAGATTTTATTTTCTGATAGTTTCAGGGATTTTATTTTCATTATGCTGTCTGCTTGTCCAGTGTTTTATATTCAAGGTTGGGAGAGGGAGAGAGAAGGAGAGGGAGAAGGCCTCACTCTCCAAAGCAAATCATTGATCCTATTGACCCATTTTCCATTTCAAGCTATTTATTAAATAGGTTATAGCTCCTTCATTTTGATTAGTGGGAAAAAAAGCCCTTGGAGTGCACTTAGAGAAGATTACTTACTCAGCTCTGTTTGGTAACTTAGTCCAGTAACTGTTTCATTGCAGAACCTTTGGCATTTCTTGAGGAATTTCTTTTGCTCTTATCTATTCATTTAGAACCCATTTTCTGAAAATGAGGAATTGCAGCAGAGATCTGTGAGGATTTTGGGAATTAACACCTGGGATCTTGCCTTAGAACTAACAAACTTTGACTGGAGCCTCTTCAATGCAATCCACGAGGTAAGAAGCACCACATCCATTTCCAGGTATATTCCTGTAATGCGGTGTTGTGCCATTGTGATGCATTTTGGAGCATTGGTATTCCTGGGTGCTTGTCATGACAGCACGATTTGGCAGCTCTCAGTAGTGGGGACAGGTCCAAGAGTTATCTTGCAATCCTTGAGACTGAAAAGAATTGTCAAGGGTTTGTAACTTTCCTGTGTTCAGGCATCTCATACATTCCCTGTATACCTGATGTGTTTTATTGAGATTTGCCTCAAGAGAGTAAAAGACCGTGATTATTTTTTAAGAACCTTCTCTGTGAAAATGTTACATGTGCAAAATATCTTAGGCACTTGATAGTGTTTCAGTAAATTTGGGATTCTACAAATAGCTGTCTTTGCCACCAAAGAATTCACAGTTTCAGCATCTAGATGGTCACATTACTGTTCATTTTAGGCTTCAGTGAGATGAAAAATACTGGACAGACATTATTAAATGGGATAATGGTGCACTTCAAGGCCCATTGCATTGTTTCAATAACTTTGATAGCCTCTGGTTTGAGCTGCTGAGTAAAACACACAGTTAACAGTAGAAAATCTCTCTTGAAAATACCATTCACTGAAAAACATGTTGGCTTTCTGAGAAAATGAAATTCCCTTACTTTTCATCAGATGCTTTCCTTTACTTTCATTTTGGTTTCTTTTATTCATTTTAGACACTTTAAATTTGAAACTGGCCAAGTTTGGGGGTTTTTCTGAATGGAAATCAAGACCCACACCTCTACTGATTAAAAACTGGCTAATACAGAAACAAGTCTGAATAGAAATTTTTCAGATTCTGCAGTGGTTTGGTATGGTTACTTTTCATACTGGAACAGAAGTGATGAAATACAGAAATAGACTGTTTATGTCTTATACCTTGCTATAGCCAGAAGTGGAACTGCAGGAATTTTTACAAGAAGAGCAAATTTTGCAGGACTTCCAGTCCACCTGCCTTCTGTAATAAGTCTCTAGATTTTGCTAAGCCAGACCTCTGAATCATTTGTGATTGGCTCATGGATAATGAAAAGATAACCATTTGTGACCAGACCTCATTTCAAAAACATACTTCTAAATAATTTATAGTTCATTTTTATTTAAATTGTTTTTATATCCCTAATGATGTTGTCAATGTCTTCCAGCAAGAGCTGATATACTTCACGTTCAGCAGACAGGGCAGTGCTGAAAACACCGAGAATCTCAGTCTTCTGCTTCAAAGATGCAACGAGGTCCAGCTTTGGGTCGCCACCGAGATACTGCTCTGTAGCCAGCTCTGCAAACGTGTGCAGCTAGTGAAAAAGTTCATCAAGATTGCTGCCCAGTAAGTTATTAGTGTTGCGGCAGAAGTTTTTGAATTCGTATGGTTTGTTTGGCTAGAAATAGGTGGAGAAGCAAGGAAAGAAAACTAATTGGTCATCCTGTGCTTTGATAGTGTAGTAAGCACACCTAAATAAAACAGTCCATAGGTAACAATAGCAGGCCCTGGTCAAAACTAGACATGGTGTAGTATGTGCTGCTCAGATCTCCCCTGGCAGCTTAGCTGCTGCATTTGCAGTGTCAGCTGCAACATCCCTGATGGTGCAGAGAGAGCTCCTTCCTTAGCTGAGATAGTTCTGTCATATGGTGCTCAGGTTATTTCAGCAGTAAAATGATCACACAAGACTAGATGGAACCAAAACACTCTGTTATAAACTTGGAAGTCCTGCCTCTAGAGAGGAACCTAACTGCAATAAGCTGTTGCCCCATGTAATCCTCTCTGGAGTACTCTTTTACTTATTGGCGGGGTAGGTTTCTTCATGTATTAGATTTGACAGTCTACTCTTCCACTGTTCCTAAACAGTACTGCCATTCATTCTGTGCCTTGCAACAGAATACAAATATATGCTATACACAGAGATTTTTTTCTCTGTACTCACTCTTTGTCTTAGTAACCAAGGAAATGGAGCAATTTAAATATATGCAATCATCCTCCTCACCTCTCTCTCCACTTGTTGGTCTTCTGCAATATTTGAATATGCATGTTCATGGAAAATGTATAATTTGTTCCCTTCATCGACTGGGCTGATTTAATTTGCAAAGCACTTACATACAAAGGACTGTTCTCTGCTGAAGCAGAGCCTTTAGAGAAATTAGTTCTTCTAATCTAATCTAGTGTAACTCATAAATGTGATCTGATTTAGTTTGCAAGTTGTGTGGTATCCAGTAATATGTTCCTTTTCTGCCATATCAGTGGCCGAAAAATGGTTGGTTCTATGCACCTTGCTTGCACCACTGTAGCATTAATTTGCATCCCAGGAAGAGTTTTGTGTCTGTCCCATATGAATAAGAATATATTTGTTACCAGACTGAAGTGTTGCTCTATTTTTATTGATTCCATTCTGTTAAGTGAAAAGCCAAAGTTACGGAGACTAAATACAGTTGCCAGTAAACAGTAGACAGGCTCTCCCAGTGTATTGCAGAAGCACCCATCATTGGAGAATGTAGGTGGTGAAATAAGTGAGTGTGTACTTTCCACAGGATTATTTTTTAATCATAAAAGCTGCTTTCTAAATGAGCGCTCCACTGTATCTCATCAGTTCTGGAAGAGCTGGTGACAGAGGAACAATTAGGGTGGAAGGATGCTGTGCAAGGTGCAGGGCTCTCAACGTGAGACGCAAGCCAAGCAGCCCTCCTGTTTTGTTTATGACTAGGGCAGAGAGGTAGGGAACTATGAACTGCTCTGGCTGCTCCCTGTTCTCTGCTCACAGATTCAGTCAGGAATCTTTGCCTGTGATTTTCCTCTGATCAGAAAAGCACCAGGACTAAGATTTCATGTTTGTCATCTGTGTGCTTTGCTGTTGAGGAACGCCTGAAAGAAATAAAAGCATTTTACAGAAGTGTGTCAATACATAAAAGGGAGACAGAGTTTTTGAAAAATAAATCCATACACTTCTGTTGATGCTTAGTCTAAACGAGAAAACAAGGGTTCAATAAAGAAAATTAATTAGCATGTTATTAGACATTAACACCCTGGGGAGTTAAAGAAACAAGTCAATGTAAGGTTAGAATAAACAGATTATGAAACAGCCTTTTTGCTCCCCAAGCAAGCAGCGGCTGACTGTAAGAGACATTCCNGGCTTTAATGATAAAAAGAATATAAGCAACAAAGTTAGGATTAACTTTAAGACAGCTGAAGTGAAGTGAGAAATACACTGTCTCAAGATAGTACAGAGTGATAAGGGCAGGATTTATAAAACTTGTAGCAAGTTCTGGCCATTTTCCAGGCTAAGGCCTTGGCATGTACATTTCCCTGATGATAAATCCCAGTGAAGCCAGTGGACTCATTCAGACTTAAAATTATCTTGAAAGAGGATTCTCACTCTCATATGCAAATGCACCCATATATTTATATGATCTTCAAAAATCGGCAAGAGACAGGACAATATTTTTGTTTGAAAAGGACTCAGGATTTCAGGATTTCAAGTTTCCTAATGGACCAGAAAATGGACTAGAAATAAGCATGGTCTGATTGTATATGGTAAAATGTCAAAAAATAGAGGTATTGAGCAAAGTCCATCAGGACCTGTACTGGAACCAGTACTAGCTGCAACTGGTTTATAGGCCTATGTAAATTGAACACTAACCAGATTTTCAGACAGTAAAAATGATGAAGGATTGCAAATGCACTGGAGGATAGATAGGAAAAAAAGAATTATCTAAGGAGTCTAGTGGCATGTGCAAACAACAGTAGGATAAGATTTAATTTAGATAGATGCCAAGTAATTCAGCTACAGAATGCTAATACTGAACTGAAGAAATAAATGCATGATTGTAAAGAACAGCACTGTGACAGAGGTCCTTGGGTGATAATAGATGACAAATTAAAAGAAAGGACAAAATGTGGTGCTGTTCCAAATAAATAATTCGCTGTTTATTTTATGCTTGCATAAGAATGTAGAACAATAATTATATTTCTTCTTCCCTCCCCACTCTCAGTACATGAGAAAGGTGTGAAGGAAAGAAGAAAACACATGAGTTAAAATAAATTACAAAGAATTCAGTGAAGGATGATAGCAATATGGAAACGCAGATTTCAGGCCACAACCACAAAGAGAAATTGAAGGGGATCCTATGTTGTACAATTTACAGAAAAGATGAAAAAGGGGATGAAAATATTTATTATACAACAGAATAGAGGTCAAGGAATTATTCTGTATGGTAAAGGACAGCTGGGAGTAACTTGAACATTGAAAAGGGAAGATTACTTTTGACAGCAAAGGGAAAAAAATAACCTGCCAACAACAGGGTTGATGAGACAGTAGAACGTTTTCTAAAAAACTTCTTAGAGACCCCATCACCTAGACTGCAGGTGGTTATGAGAGGACATTTAATGAGTTCATTATGTAGAAGATGATTGTATGTTAGTGCTGAGGGTTGAAATGAGACTCAGTAACCTAGGATACCTGTGCATTCCATTTATCTCTGATTCTGAGTACAAAAAAATCGTATTTTTATTCCTCAGCTGTAAAGCCCAAAGAAATCTGAATTCATTCTTTGCAATTGTTATGGGTCTCAACACTGCATCTGTCAGCCGGCTGTCTCAGACCTGGGAGGTAAGACACATCTTTATATCTTTAAAATGCTGTCAAAACCATTTTGCACAAAGGTTGAATACTGGTGAATTACCTTTTCTTTCTAATTATTGGTTTTTCATGCTGAAATCAAACATGGAGGGAATGTTGGTGGGGAAAATTCTTTGTGACCTGAAACCTTAGATACACAGCTATTAAAAAAAACCCTAAATGTGTCCTTCCAGAGTGTTAAATAAGAACAAAGCATGGAGATCTTATCCTCTTGAAACAAAATAAATTATTCTAGTATTTTAAGTAGATGTCAGAACAGAAAGTCTTACAAAGGTGGCTCCAAACAAGCAATATCTTATTGTGGAATAATTTAATTAAAAAGCCAAAACAACAAAGTAGAAATAAACCTTCTCTAGTTGTCTTTCATCAGGTTTTTTTTCAGGTGTTCATCTTGAACAACAAAGTTAGGAAATGAGCCACGAATAAGGAGTATACTGGAGAACAGAGATCATTTGCTTAAGCTACTGGTTGCTACACAGAGCATGAGTGTGTTTAAAGGAGGCTCCTACTGGGATCTATATTTATGTTATGGATTTTTTGTTTCCATCCAAGTGGTATCCATATTGAGTCATAGTACCCATATTGAGTGATAGCATCTGCAAGTTTACAGTATCTGCTGGTGAACAAAATATTGGAGAAGGAGTAATTGAGCAGGATGGGTTGAAGCCTTATCCCTCCTTCATGCCCTTAACACAGGTGGGCAGTACACCAAAAATATCAATCTGTAATACAGAGTGACAGAGAAGGGCTGTGATCTGCCTTGGAGATACTCTTGAACACCAACAGCTGAGACCAAAAGGCCATTAGAGACTTACAAACCTGTCCAGCACTGTCCAGAGCAAAGTCTCCCCCCTTGGCTGAAACCATGCAGACAGAAACATCACTTGTATGTCTGCAGCTTTGACACATGGGGAACCAAGGACAGTGACTGTTTACAGGGACTCAGGCAAGGAAGAGCTGACTTAAATAAGAAATAAAGTAAAAGTTTTAGAGAAAAATACATACCTGAGGACAATGATACAGAAACCCCTTGCCTCTGGTATCTCTAAAACACCTCTCTAGGGAACATTTGCCCTGGCCTCCTCCTAAGAGTTGCCTTCATTCCACTTCTCTGGGCTTTGGTAGGAGAGTGGAAAAGACCAAGTGTGGTCTCAAAGGCAATGATACAGATCTCTCCTGCACAGAGACACGCAGAACTCTGCTCTGTGCTGAGGCCTCTAGAGATCATGCACTGCCGGTGGACTTCGCTCAGGAAGAGCAGAATATGTTGCTTGTCGGAACAAAGAGTGCATCTGCATATGTACTGCTGTAAATATGTCACGTTTCTGTGTGTAAAATATTTATCAAGTCACATCCTTTCTTTTTTTTATTTGTAAAACTTCATTGCACTGGAAGTTTCAAAAGCAGAAGGTTATTTGCATTAGTAATGTGAGTTTTAGAAAGTAGAGCAATGTTTTTAAATTAATTATAATTACTTACACATGTAAATGAAACAACCTAAATTTAAGCAGCCATTTAGACACTAAATCATATTGGCTCTGCACTTGATTTCTTATATGTAGAATATAAGTAGTATGCTCCCAAGCATATTTGACTTCTTTTTTTCTACAGTATCCAGTGTTTTAATGAGCCTCACTTTCCCTGATTTAAGATAGAAAAAGCATGCAATTGCAGTTCCATGTTCAGTCATTTTAGCATTTTAATCGTACACATCCACTTAATCTAATTGTTCTAAATCTCATTTCTCTTGGTAGTGTCACTGTGCCTGTCAGGATCTAAGGACAAAGACAAGACAGGATTTGTACTAAGAGGGGATCTCTTTTACTAGACTAACTACGATGGTTGGAAAAAATAAACAAGCTTTAAGGTCCTCACACCATTCTTCAAGTCTGAAATACCAGCATGAAAATTTAAATTGCAAAACAATTGCTTTGAGTGTAGTGATGTGAATCCATTAAAGCATCTTAGAGACAAAGGAAGTGGGTGCTTGTGGAGTAGAGCAGGTGCTGGCAGGAGGGGCAAGACAGCAATTTGTGCCTGGGCTCCCTTAGAAAGTGTTCTGTGCACCTCTCTGTGGGATTAGGGTCAGATACCAGAGACAGAGTAATCAGTTTATTAAGGAAATGTCTCACTTTGGCACCAGATTGTGCCAGTGTGATCAGCACTGGCATGATGTATAAAACAGTACTGAGTGTGACACTTGGTAATTTCTAGAACTCATGTTCGGGGAAGATTGATTACAACAAATGATTTAACCTGGATGTGATTAGTTTCTGAATTCTCAGCCTGTGTTACTGCTTCTAGCTTGATATGGATATTTAGGTAAACGCAGCAAACATGGAAGATGGGGAAGAAAATAAAACCAGCTGCTAACAAGCAGTTTCCATAGAAGAAGGATGCAGGTCCCCAAGATGAGGCTGCGGGACCCAGTGCCTTGCCGGCATTACACGAACATGGTCTGTAATTAGGGCTCTGGGAGCTGAGGAGCAGAGGTTAACTGCATGTTGGTGCTTTCAGCAGGCACTTCACCCAGAGCAGTCTCGTGGAAAAAAAATGCCTCAGCATTTTCCTGCCTAAATCAAATTATCTTTTTTTTTTTTCTTTCCCGCTCTGTTTTCCACACTTCAGAAAATTCCTGGGAAGTTCAAAAAACTTTTCACTGAACTTGAAAGTTTGACGGTAAGTATGATGTTGACAGTAAGTATGATGTTGACAGCAGAAGAACATTGCTTGCTTAACCTGCCTTCCTTCTTCCTAATTTATTTGGAGTCTGCCAGTTACTGTCTGGAGCGGGGCTTGTCATGTCAGATCCATGATTTGCTGGCAGCCATGTGGCTCTCCAGAGCTCCGAGATGGTCTGCAAACATGAAAAGGAAAGAGGCTGTGTTCCTGACAGAGGGAGGAAGGGCAGAGAGAGGAGGAAGGGCAAATGTAGTATTGGTTCACCAGCATCAATCTGGGAGCTGTTCTTTTGCTCTGGTAGCTAATCAGCCTTTATCTGAAACAATGTGCTGCAGATCAGGAGGAAAAGAGACCAACTCAAGTTTTAAAAAACAAATGTCAAAATCTGAGGTTTGAGGGTCTTTGTCAGCATTATCAAAGCAGAATAAACAAATGTTTCCTCTGGCTGTCATGGAAGTGGGTGCATGGTAAGATCACTGCCTGGCATGGGGAGCAGGAGATCCAGCCTTTTCCAGCTGTCACGCTTCTGTGCTTCTAGTTCTTTATAAATGAATGTGTTTTAAAGATTCTGTGTGAGCTGGTGTACAAAAATGTTTGTTTACATTGGAAATTGAGATGACTTTTTGAATTGCCTAGACAATGGCACTGAAACATACTACCTTATTTTCTTTGAAAGTATCCAGTGTGTTCCATGGATCTTAAAGCAGTTTTTGTTGGGATTTTTTGTTGCTGTTTGGTGATGTTGGTTTTGTTTTTTAAAAAAAGAAATTAATTAGCAATAGATTCTGGGATATATTTTGTGCTATATAGTAAGAGATTTTGCTAATAGAAATTTGTGGGGAAATTACAGAGCGGTCCAAGTGAATCTATTCTGCAGTTTCCTCTCAATTTAGCACTGCTTCATCTAGAAGAACATAATTGCTTTTGTTCTTTTCACTGTTTATGTTTCCTGTTCAGTTTGGCATGTCAGCTAGCTTAGAAAACCTTTAGCTACCTTGTATCCCAAAGAAACCTTTTATATCTAAATCATGTTCAGATCATAAGCCTGTAATGGATTTAGAATTGCTCTTTTTATAGCCTATTGATTTTTCTGTCTATTACTCAAATGGTTTTGTAGGATCCTTCTCTGAATCACAAAGCTTACAGAGATGCATTCAAGAAAATGAAATCTCCGAAAATCCCCTTCATGCCCTTACTTCTGAAAGGTAACGTTAAAGCTTGGCTGCTCTTCACTGTTGTTAATTAAAATAAGTGTAAGGTGATTTTTCCTTCAGGTGCTCTTGAGACGAGTATGTGACAGATTTCGTGGTATCTACAAGATAGCACTTGGTCTGGATAACAAACAGCCTCCTTTTAAGACAGGGGGAAGATGCCAATTTTCACACAGGTCTTAAAACTTCATACTGTCCTGTCAGGTGTGGATAGAGCTGTGTGCTTTTGCTTTGCCCACATCCTCTTCAGTGGAGAAGTGTGACCCTGCAAGCCCCTGAACCAGTGGCCATGGTCATACTGGTGCTCTGAGATGCCTGTTGGGACATGCCTCCCTGCTTTGCTGGGATGAACCTCCCTGGTGCCACCCTGAAAGCAGAACCTGCCCTGTCTCTCTGTCCTGAGAGGAGGGGATTTCCAGGTCTCATAGGTCTGAAAGAGAGAAAATCTTACTATCTAAAATTATTTTTTAAAAAATCCCCTGAAGTACAACTACTTGCTAATGCAGTGAGCTGGGCAGATAATTAAGTGGCAAGTATTTCAAATATTGCATTGTCTTGGAGTCATTAATTATTAATTGCCTGGTCTTTGAACATGGCAAATTCATTTGTTTATTCCTATATTCTGAAAGTGTTCTCTTTAGGCTGTTTATTCTTACCTGCTGCTGCTGCTGTGAAATGTTTGAAGGCAGTTCTCCAGATCAGTCCGTGACAGTTTGGGAGCCACCAGACACTTCCCCTCTTTGCACACATCAAAGGAGTTTGCATTAATTCAGATGGATACAATTATCAAGGCTTCAAAATCAATATTTTTAAAGTGTTCTGGAGCATGTCTTGCCTGCAAACAAAGGCAGCAAACATAAGTCACTCGTAGCAATGATGTTTGCACAGCACTACAATGTGGTGTATAAGAACATGCACCTAGACAACATTTGTATCTTTAACTTGTATTGGAGATAGCAAGGAGACTTTGAAATTAATGCAGTGATGTCCTTCAATACAGTGGTCCATAAAGAGATGTTGCCAAGGTTGGTAATTCTGAAAGTATTTCACAGTGCAAAGGAATTTATTCCATATCAGGCGTATTTGTATTAAGGTCATTTCCAAGAGCAGTAAAATAGGCATGGGTAGCATAGAAATCATTAATAACTCAGCAAATTGCTGTATTTCATCACAATAGGAACAAAAGTAGTTTCAATTAAAAAAATGAAAATTCTTAAATTATGAAAAATAACTTCAGAGTGTCCTTTTAAAAGTTAATTAAATTTAAATGCAGAGCTCTCAGCACACAGGCACAGCTTTTGAAAATCAGGCAGATTTTTCAAATGTGTAATAAAATACTGTGATATACCCTTATAACCTAGTTCAGATGCAATTTTCTGCTCCACTGAATTTATCTAGACTCTTAGTTGTTGGCTGCAAAGCAAATTTCTGTTCCTTCTGCCCTCAGAGATATACACATTGCTGTCAATGACTTAAAAAGCTGTGTGGAAATTTCTGCTTCCAGTATAGGTTTTTCATTAGAAGTGATGGACAGTTTTTAACTGCATTGATATAGACACAAGTACTGCCTGTGTCCTGAAGTCGTGTCTTTTCTGTGTCCCTTTCCCTGGGTGCCCCAAAGCAGCCCAGCAGAGGAGGTGTAGAGGGTCTTACTCCCTCCTTTCCCTCTGATTTTCAGGATGGATCCCAGGGTTAGGAGAGGTGCTGGAGGTATCGGCAGCATATGCTGTGCTTTCTTCATGTCCAGGCTGGCATCCTGCCTGCCGCAGCCCGGCCATCCTAGGGCCCCCTAAGAGTCCCAGCCTCGGGTTTCCTCCAGCATTTGAAGCCGTTTAGCATTTCAATTCCAAGCAATTACAAAATGCCCCTAAGGCACAGAGTGAGCCTTTGAAACCCAAGGAAATAAATCAGGTTGGCTGTTTTGAGGGAGGGTGAAGGTGGAGGCAGATGGGGGTGGGGTGTGTGTGTTACAAAGCATCTGTGCAGGTTTCCAGTCCTAAAATCTCCCAAAACCATGGGGTCCATGTGAGTATCAGAGGGAGTCCTAGAGGTGAGCACAGGAGAAATGCTGAGGTGCACAGTTAGACTGGTGGGCTGGAGGCTGGCACCTCTGCTGAGAGGGAGACTTGTCCCATTTACTGTGTGCCATTCTCCCGCTGGCATACACAGCTGGGAGGTTTAAGGAGTAAAGGTATTGGAGTGGCATCTCATTCTCTTAGCGTTTTCTCGTCATGGATCTCCTGGGTACCCTCACATCCAGGAAAGAGCTGATGGGGGCATGGTTGTGGTGGTCCTGCCAGTATTTTCAGTAACCTGGAGGGTGCACTATTGAAGTCAGAGCTTCTGCTCCCACCCAGGAATCTATTCATATTCTTGGTACTTCATGTGAAAGGTAGGTGTCACTTCTGACCTAATACGCAAAAAAACCTCAGAGAAAATGGCCTTGACCTACTGTTTTAACTGTAATCTTAACTTGGCAACATTTATTTTGCCTGATATTCCCTCCTTCCCGTTCATTACACTGTGTTCAGTTCTCTTCCTGGAGCCAAATATAGACCTTTTCTTCTGACCTTTTTGTTGCCTTTGCAAACTCCCTCGAACAACCCTGCATAAAAGTGATTTTCCCTAGCCACGATGGTTATTTCAAGGCTTTGTACTTCACTTTGGTGTCTCGTGTTTAACCTCTCTGGCTGTCCACTGATGTAGCCCATGTCTTTGGGAGGACTTCAGAGTCATTGTGTCCCACAGAGGGAGATGAAGGAGTGTCAGAGCCAGCTCCAGCGTCTGGTAGCTCTGCCTCTGTGGAGCTCTGGGCTCAGGGACAGACCTGTCCCAGCCTGGGCGCAGCCATGGGCAGAATGTCTGGATCAGTGCTGCAGGATGTGGAGAGCAGATATGACACGCAGGGCCATCCCTCTGGATGCACTTCCCTACTCCCATACATCCTCTGTATATTATGCATCCCAGAAGTACCACAGAACAGGTTTTATAAGAAATCCTTGCTCCCACTTGAAAACACTCTTCTTAACAATCTGTAAATATTGTTGTTATCTAATAATCTCTGCATGTCACCATTAGGCCAGGTTTTTGTTTCACTGTTACAAGGTATTGTGTCAGTTCTTCATGGGTTACTTTCCTTTTTTTTTTCCTTTTTGTTGCTGTTCAGTAATTTTATTTATTTGCATTCAGAAACAAAGTTGTGAATAGTAATTGTTTTTCTTTTTTTGCTTTACAGATGTAACATTCATCCATGAAGGAAATAAAACGTTTCTGGATAACCTTGTTAATTTTGAAAAGCTGGTAAGCTAATTTTGTCCTTCCTGTTTTTCAAAACATTCGTGTTCTCTTCTTCCCTTTGCCCTTCTTATCTTGTAAGACTAAAGATTTTCTTCTGGCTGAACCAGGAAGAAATAAATGGGGGTAAAAAAGAGCAAGCAGGATAAAACAGCCAAGTTTCTCTCCTCTGCCCTTTTCCTCTGCTCCTCTTTCTTCTCATTCCTTCCTCTTCTACTTCTGTGTAAAATGGCTAAACCAGTAATGGCCATCATCACTGCCATACAGTCCACTCTTCATTTAAACCCTGTGAGATCAATTCCTTTGCACCACCTCGTGGGCTGTTTCTTATGTCTAAGTTCTCCCGCTTCAGCTTTCTCTGAATTATGTTTCCTTTTCTTTTCTTTCCTCAAGGCTTCTCTACTTTATCACTTAAGGAAAGATTCCTCTAGTTTATCGCCTGCCAGTGGTATTGTAACTTTAGGGATCTTAAATGAAAGTGAAACTTTTTGATCTAGGTTAGATGAGAAAAAAATAATGCCTGAAATATGAATTAAACTGATTGTAAATATCACTATTGTAGCTTTTTTATGCATAAGGGCACTTGATGACATATTTTTGGCCACATTCACTGTACACGTCTAATGACATCTACTCTGGCGTGATATTACTGAGAGGTTTGAGTTGCCTAATTTGCCTTAGTTTTTGGTAGTTTGTTTGGTTTTTGTTGTTGTTTTTTTGGATCAGTATTTTGAAATATTTCATTTCTGCATTAAACATCTCACCCAAAGGAGGACTTGTCAGTCTGAACCATTATTTTCTCCAAGTATATTGATTGGTTGGTTTGGTTTGGTTTTGGGGGGTTTATTTGATAATATTTTCATGAGGTCACTTGGTGTGTTCAACCTGGAGGAGACCTCATTGCAGTTACAACTTGCTCTTGAAGTGGAGGGCCAGGCACAATCTCTTCTGTGTGGTGACCAGTGACAGGACCTGAGGGAATGGCCTGAAGTTGTGTCAGGGGAGGTTTAGGCTGGATACCAGGAAAAGGTTTTTCCCCCAGAGGGTGGTTGGGCACTGGAACAGGCTCCCCAGGGAAGTGGTCACAGCACCAAGCCTGACAGAGTTCAAGAAGCGTTTGGACAATGCTCTCATGCACATGGTGTGATTCTTGGAGATGGTGCTGTGCAGGGCCAGGAGTTGGACTCGATGATCCTTGTGGATTCCTTCCAGCTTGGCTTATTCTGTGATTCTATGGCACTGAAAGCCAAAGTCTATATATCTGAAACAGTGGTGGAGTAGAGAAGCCTGGATTTTTTTTTTTTGTTGGCCTGTACTATTTGACCAAGAAAGCAAAATGTTCTTTGCAATTGCTCCAGGTGTGCCATGTGACTGTTAGTCCAGATGGCTGTGGTTGGTGAATTGTGCCCAACTATTTTCTCCATGTGTTTACACTTGTTTGGGAAGGAACACACAACCATGGAGTTATTCATGAACCAGATGTTGAACTTATTTTCACATTCTATCATTATGTATGTTGTCTTTCAACTTGCAAGCAGATGTAGACTCTGACTTTTGAACCTGAGCTCCTTTCTTTCATGTTTTCTATTTGATTTCTGTACCTTTTCTTGTTGCAGAGTTTACAAGAATACTGATTTGCATTTAATGAAAGGTTTTCTTGTCCCAAGTCCATTAACTGTTTGACCTTTAGGTGTTTGCATAAAACTCATTAGCATGTTCTTCTTCATTGCCTCTTGGAAGTACATCCAATTAACATGTAAATTAAACTAGCCCTTGATGTACCATAATTGTTACTAAAATCCCCCCACTGGCCCATATATTTATTTAGTGAATATGTAGGATCTAATTCTTGTCCAGTCTTAGCGGGCTGTGTTCATTTATTTGTTTGTTTGTTGTGTAATCATGTATATGTTTAATGTATGCTGGGCTTCCCGGGTAAGAATCCCTTTCCTTTCTGTCTCCATTGTGTCTCCAGAGGCAGTGGGAGCTTTGCTAATTGACTTCAGTGAGCCGGGATCTCACCTTTTCCATTCAAATGGATAATGGGCATTTTAAATGGCAGGGTGGGGGAGAGGCTGAGGTGATGTTCAGATTGACACTTCCTCCAAATTATCATTCAGATCACGCTCTCAGAAACATGCTGTCTCATGCAGCCCTGTACATATGAATGCAGGCAATAGTGCAAGCTTAGGAAGTGGGGGCTTAGGAGGGATTTAAATACCAGTGTAGTAGAAACTCAGGCTGCACACTGGAATTACACTGGCTCAGTTGGACGTCAAGGGATTTAGTCAATGGCCATGAACTAACAAGATGCATCACATGTGATCACATATACATCAGTACACGTTTCTTTTCTAATTATAAGGGCTTTGTCCCAAAGAACAATGTCCTCCTTGGTGTTCTGTACTGAACACTGACATGCTGAGCACTTTCTGGCCTTTGCTGAGAAAAATTAGGATTGACATTGACTCCTGCTCGATTTGGATCAAGCCACTGAACCTCACCTGAAAATTTGCTGTTGCAGAAAAAGAAGAAAAGAATTATTCTACCATAACAGATTACTGCTTTGGGGAAGGAACTTACTTGCTGTCATAAATTAGTAGCATTTCCACTTATGAATTTCAAAGCAAAGATGGTTTCTTGTGTCTCCGTTTGGATCAGTATTTTGAAATATTTCATTTCTGCATTAAACATCTCACCCAAAGGAGGACTTGTCAGTCTGAACCATTATTTTTCCCAACTATATTAGTTGGTTTAATAAAAGATCTTCTTTCTCCCTACAATCCCTGCATCTTTTATATTCTTAGACCTCAGCAATCCTACCATGACTGAATGTGATTTGACATGACATGATTGCAGTGGATACAAAGTTTATTCAAAATAAGGAAAATTTGAAAAAAAGAAGGAAATTTGCAAAGAGACAAAAAAGAAGTGATCTTTTGTCTCAGGAATGTTACGTGGTTTTAGCAAAGGTGAAGGGGTTGCAGTGGTTTCTTTAATTGCATTTTGGGTAAAGTCTAGTCTATAATCGTGTTAGATCAATATTATTACCATACCTACTTCTTCAACTAAATCTGAAGGAATAAATGAAGATATAGAGATATAGTCTTACACGGTCACATCTCAAGGTATTTCTGTGGTATTTTCTGAGCTGCTTCACTAAAATGAGCCTTCTTCAGGTTTTTCTCTCCAGCCATCAGCTATGTCCTAGCAATGACATGTCTTAGCCACACTCCAGCAAACTCTGTTACAGGTCATTGGCCATTACCATTTTCAATAACACCTGCTTACCTAGAGCCTTCAGCTGTAAGGACTGTGTACGTGCAGCTGTGGGTTCTCAACCCCCACCCCCAAATATCTGTGCAACCCCAAGCCTGAGGCTTTGCTGTCCTCAGTGAAAAGAGTACTAACGATCCTGGGTAGCTGGTAGGCTGAAATGCCTTAAGAAATCACACTAACAAGTATGCAAGCACCTGTTTAAGCAGTCAGGAGATAGCATTTGCTTTGCAGATACATTGGCTGACTTTCTGCATTATGCTTTTGGAATCCAGACAGTTGTAACCAGAGAGAAATGCCTAATTAGGATACTAAAGCCAGAGGATTTGGGATTCTGCCTTAAATGTTACACAGAGGTTCTTCCCTTACCAGAGCATCAGCTCCAGAAGCCAGTCTTGGGATGGACCCTCACAGTGACTGACTACAAAGGAGAGACAGCAAAGAGTTACAGAGTGTGTGACAGTTGGGTCTCTCTGACTTCTAAAATCCAAATGCAAAGGGTTTTGCCTGGAAAACATCACAGTAGCAGCACTGGAGGAAGTTATAGTACTGCCAGCACTCACATTATTGATCGTGAAATCTAGATCATCTCATTAGAACTTCATTATAATCAGTGCAAGGACATCAGCACAAGAGACTGTGTAATTTCATGGCAAATGAAGCACAGCGGGTAACAAGAAAAATTATTTTGATTTACTGATGAAAGAAATATGAAGTTTCCATTAAGCATGCTCTTGTCATAAGCTTTACTGTGGAGGAGCCTCGTAAGCCACTCCCAGGATGCTGAGATGAGCTTTTCTGCATCATCCTGATCTTAAGCATACTCTGTTCAAGACAGTTAATCCTTTTCACCTCTGATAATATTTGAGGGAGATGTGAAACGAGCATCAGCTGTTTGTATGAGCTATCACGTCATTCCTGCTAACTGCAGTTTGCTTCCATAACTTACTAGATTTGGTGAGGAATTGCCTCAGAAAAGGTCAAATTTTAAAAACTAATGGCTTAAGAACTGTATGGATAGTATCTAGTGAAAATAAGTTCCCTCTACTGATTTGTAGTGAATAATCGCAATTTTTGTAAATGGACGACCTGAGCCTGAGTGAGAAAATGAATTTAAACCTTTTGTTTCTTCTGCTTAATATAAGTGAACATCCAATATCCCTGTAAGCACCAGCTTTTTGTTAAAATAGCATACCTACAGGATAGTTTTACTTGGTACATACCTGTGGAGATGTCAGGGTGCTTGCTCTGCAGCATTTAGATTATGGGCTCCTTTTTTTTGTGCTGCTTAGGCTGCAGAGAACTGCTGGGCTGGTACTGGTGCCTGAGTGTGGTAGGCATTACACAGGTGTGCGCGAAGGGGTGTAATCTGCGCCACAAAGAGGCTTACAGTCCAATTATACAACATGTGGAGACAGAAGGAGAGGCTGCAGACTACACAATACCTTAAATAGTGCACTAAAGCTGGGGTTGAACTCCAAAGCACTCACCCAGTCCACAGGACTTCCTTGCTGTAGGCTTTCAGTTTAATAAAAGTCACTCGAACAAAAATGAGCAATTGTTTGGTTATTTTTCATTACCACTTTCCATTGGGTTCCTAGGAAGTTGTTCTCATTTAATCTGTGTGGTATCAATAAGACATCTAGACTAAGCCTGTTTCGTCAAATGGTATCACTAAGATAAAGAGCAAAGTTTCTCCTGCTGTCTTCATTTCCTACCTTACCACAGTTGCTTTTTGCTGTACAGTGTAGGGCAAGGAGATTTTTCAGGCTTTTCTAATGACAGAATCTGTCTCAGGTCTTTGCACTGATGTTTTTTATTTTGTCTTTGCAGCACATGATTGCAGATACTGTTCGGTCATTGAGACATTGCAGAAATAACCAATTTGGTGAGTAGACAAAATTTCCAACTTATTTTGCCTTTGTACATTCTGGAGGGTTTGTTGGGTTTTTGTTTTGGTTTCTTTTCCCCATTTTCTTTCCAGTTGCTCAGGTTTACTACCTGTTCATTCAGCAGCAGAATGTAGTAAAAAATTATTTAACCAATGGGCAAGAGAGGACATCATTGTTGGAAGGTCAACATAGCAGAAACCACAGTTGGAGGAAGCTTTAGTTTACAAAATGTTTCTAGGAACAGCTTCCAAATTTTAATAAATTACTTTCCTGCAAAAATTGCCACCTCTTCAAAACCCTATGTAAGATCTGTGCCAGCTGCACTTAGTAATGGAGGCCTCTGGTATATGCTGCTGTTCCTGCCTTTCCCAGCTATAACCGAGTTAGCTCAGTCTTCTGCCAGCCTGAGCGTTTTAGTAAGGAATTCACAGCCGCCTTGGCTTCCAGTAGCTGAAAGATGGTACTCATCCCCACAGCTTTTCACTCAGCTCTTCACCAAGAGCAATTGTTTGCTTATTCGGGGTTCTTAAGGACATTTCACAAAACTGTAGAAGTCTTAAAGGTATAAAGATCCTGTGGGTTTTCATTAAAGTGGTTGAGTAGGAAGAAATGAGGGGGTTGTTTCCTCTTCGAGGGGAAGCTGCAAATATAGCTGTGCCTGCTTTAGACACTGGAGGATCTATGCTAAAGGCAATGATCATGAGTGCCTCAGCTGCACAGAGGACTTTTTTTGTTTGCTTTTTTAAATTTTTTTTTTTTGTTTCTGCCTTATTAGTCACCAGAGAATCTAACCCTGAGGGACCATGCCAGAAAACTTCAGCTGTCTTTGTTCTGCTGCTTACAGAGGAGAAACCTTGTTTTTCTCCTTCTCAGTGTTCTTATTCTCTGCAGAGATGTTAAATACAGGAAGGGGACACAAGAACTACTTTAGGAAGCAGTTAGTTTTTAAGCCAAAACCACTAAACATGTCGTTTATTGAGGCCAGTAAAACCTCTTTTTCGAAGAGAAGTTCAGAACTGTGCTGCAGCCTTGGGGAAAATAAGAGTTGAATAATATCTTTTTTTCCACTGACTTTTCAGCAGCTGTCAGCATTGACTCCAACAAAAAGAATAATAATCATAATTTTAATTATAAATACAGGTACCTTGGAGAATAATAGGTACTTTTAAGAGTTTTGTTAAACATTTGTTCTTTAGAATTACCATATGTATATACAGTATTACTTTTAAACAAAGGCTGCTCAGTGTTACGGTTCTTGAGTAAGTCATATATATAAAAATGTATGTAAATGTATGTAAGACAGGAAGGGGAGAAGGAGCAAGATGTGCCTTTTTTAATTCAGATATTGAAGGAAATATTGATTAATCCAAACCATGCCTCTGTAAATTAAACTGTCTCCTATTTGGCACTATGACAAGTAGCACTGGTTCCTTTCAGTGAGATGAGGGTTTTTTGCACCTTCCCTGCACATCTTTCATCTTGTTTTTGCCTTTTTATTTTTCCAAGTGATTTTGTAAGACTTGCAGCATAAATCCAAGGTTAATACCTGAGATTTATCATATAATCTGGTAGTTTGAAGTAGGCAATTGTTATTTTATTTTACCACAGACTTGATTTATTGTGAAGCTGGCATTTAAAAAGCAGCTTATACAGACATCCCTGTAGGCACTTTTTTCCCCCTAAAATTCGTTTAGGCATGAAATGAATTCACTGAATATTTATTGAGACTTTATGGACAGTTTCCTTTTCTAGTGGGCTTATTTTGCTCTCAGGAATGTGAATCTTTCTACTGCATCAATTCCCAGATTGGCCTAAGAGCAGCAGGCATCTCAGTGTAGGAAGGAATTCAAACAAAACTAAGCAAGGAATATTATTATTGTTTATGAACTGTATCATGTGTATTAAGCTTGCATGCCAAAGTGTTCTGGATTAGAAACTGGTTAGGTTCCAAGAAATAAGACTGAAATGCCTTTTTAATGAAAATAACATTTATGTCCCAAATCCTGGAAACAAATAATAGCATTTCCAAAGCGAGGAAAAGCAGCCTGAGAAAATAACGTAATTCAAGCTTTTGTCATTTGAGGTGTTAATGAGAAATACAAATGTTTTTCAGTACATTCAGCACAGCTGCTGGGATCCTATTCCCTTAGAACAAAAAGGTCAACTCTGTATCCTGACACAAATTTATCACATTATCCTGTTCTCTCCAACATTGCTCAAGTTAGATGGCTGCTCCGCAAGAGCTCTTTAAAACAGCTGCCCAGGAGCCCCATTAGCAGCCACATGCAGAACTGGCTGTATTCACATCCCATGTTACCCACAGAGCATCATGCAGCAGTCTTCAGAAGCAAGTGGGATTGGTGATTCCTGGAAATGTTCTTGTATAGCTGGAGAGTGTGGAGAAAAGGATGATAATGAAACAAAGGAGAGGGAAGAAGTGTGGGAGTTAAGCTGATTGGTTCAGGGAATTTTGAAGGGTTTTCTTTTTTAATTTATGGTAATATTATTAAAAATTCCTTGAGGACATGGACACTAATCGAGCTTTCCAACCTTTGCTTGTTTGCCAGTAGTCAGCAATGTTGCTTTCTCTGCCCCTCTTGATGAATCTTGGGCTTGGCTTTATTTTTTCAGTTTCTGCTAGCAGCAGCCATGCTGGAGGGTTTCATAGGCAGCGAGTTCCCACAAGCCCATTTTGAGCATGAAGCTTGTTACAGAGAACAACTGCTATTTCAGGCCACCCTTCAGTTTGCCTGTTACACAGCTAATTCCTCTTGCTGCGTAAACTCCCATGAAATGACAGCATGACTCCTGTCTCTGTTACTAGATCAGAAATCAAAAGCATAACAGATCAAAACGCAGGGGCCTGTCAGAGCAGCTTTGAAGAGCTTTTGTATCCATCTGCTGTGCTGTCACCTTTCACCAGCTCTGAAGAGAATCATCCAGGGCCTGCTGTCTTGCGGACTTGTGTTAAAATTTTTAAAAAGTTGCAGGCTAGGTTGCCTACCCCTGCTCAAGGTCCCATTGTGCTGCCAGAGCTGCACAAAGGAAACTTTGAACCACCCTTACAGGGGATGGACTGCCTGTACTGCCAGCAGAAGTAAATCTTCCTCTTGGGAAGAGTCAGCTTGTTGCCATCCTTGTGTCCCCCTCCTTTATGCATGCTGGCTGCCCAGAATTGCCTATTTCTTTTTTTCTTCACCCCTTTTCTCTATCTAGCTGTTACCTCATGCATTGCACTTAAACAGCAAGTCCTTTGGATTACTGGCTGTCTTTCCTGTGGCTGTCTAGCACCTGACAGGTGGCACAGCAGTGACTTTGTGACATGGGACAGAGAAGCAGGCAAGGCACAGCTTTCTGATCCACCCCCTTTCTCCTGTCTTGCAGGCAGTGAAGTTCCTTCGAAAGAGCATCATGAGCTGAAGCCATACGTCCACCACCTGCACGTCATCGACAACCAGCAAGCTCTGTTTGAGCTCTCTCACAGGATAGAGCCGCGAGTGTGAGCGTACACAGCTTCATATAACCTTGTAACTGCAGCACTTTGAATTAAGTGAATGTTTATGCCAAGCATGTTGCTTCCCTATATGAGAACAGTTTACTGAGTTTTATCAGTAGCTCACACAACATGCGCAGGGAAATCAGGCAGGAGCCAGCAAAGGAGCTGCTCACAGAGTTGCAGGGCAAGCTTGGTGCCATTCCTGCTGGTCACTGAGACCTGAGGGAGCGGAGCAGTTTCCTTTGAGCTCAGGAGCTTGGTTTCTGTGAAAATATTGTTTGGTCCAGTGTAGCTTTCAATGCAGATTCTGCCAGTATTAGAAAGAAAGGAATCATCATGTCACAGCAGCAAAACATTTCAGCAAGCAACATGCCGCAAGGGGGTTGATTCCCAGTTCACCACAGTATGTACCTCACTAATTCAGGGCTGCCAAAGTATTGTTGCCAAAAATAATGTGCAATCTCTGCAGCTCCCATGAGTCCACTGGAGCATCATATTTGAGATGTGTGAGCAACCTAGAACGGGAATATAACAAGGCAGCGCAACCAGATGAAACTTAAGAGTGTGTTGTGATGTGGAGGTCAGCAGTAAACAGTTCACTCTGTTATGGCTCCTTTAAGAGTATGCTTTATAAAACATGCTGTAAGAGCCAATCCACTTCTGTTGCAATTTATGGACACAATTGTTTGTATACTGAAAACATGTTATTTTCTTCCTTTTCAGTTAGCTCAGATTTAGCACTGGCTCCTGCAGTTAATGTGTTATAAATTATTATAGCAGGAGCTTTGTTTTCTGCTTGGATTACAGCCTCCTTGGTATCTATTCAAAGGCAAATGCCTAGATCCATCTACATTTCTAATTCCCTCCACTGGAAATACCATTTCACCAAGTAGAACTCACCTAACTTGCACATGCCCCTAGGTTTTGAAGAACAGAAGGGTGCACCTTACAGGGTACCAGTGTAATTACCTGCATACACACCAGGCTCTCAGCATCAGGATCGCTTTACTGCTTTTGTCCCTTTCACAGCCCTTCCCTAGACAATTCTCATGTAGCTAAAAGTACTACATCTGGGCCTGTGTTGAGGCAGCATTTCTAAAGTCTTGTCTACAGCTGACCTACATCTTGAGCGCCACCATCACTTGGTTTCCAGTGCTAAGAAGTTGCCCTGAAATGATCCAGTGAATGCCACAGGCGATGTGCAGTGTGCTCTTTGGCGCGTGTTTGTGCACTGACTCACGGTGACGGTCCCTTTGCAGAGCAGGGAGGATACATTGCATTGCTTGCCCATCTCTGTTTATATGTTTTCCACATGAGGAAGACCTCCAAGAAAATGCTCTTTTACTAAAATGTGGGAATACTGAAGTAGCATGCTCTTCACCATTGTGTTATCTCTGGTTTAAAGGGATTTTAAAAAAAAGCAGCTTTAACAAGTAGTCTGTGGGGGAATCTGTAGAATGCATTCAGTTTTCCCATTTGTGAAATATTGTATAGATCTATTGTAAAGGAAACAGATGTTTCAGAAATGTATTTGCTTGTACTTTGTTATTATCAAATACTATATGATTTTTTTTTTTTAAGAAAAAAAAATCTTTTTACCCAGTAAAAAGAAAAAAAAATAAACTCTTGCTGGCCATGGAGTAAAAATTTCCCATGCTCTTCTGTAGATGTGACTGCATATATTGTAAATAACTCTTTTGTGCAAACAGACCAAAACTGTTCAAATGAAGATACTAGCTGTGGTGGGCTCCTTTTTTCAGTGTAAGAAAAAAAACCAGATACAATTTGTTGCTTCTGTTTTTGCAGTTCTTTCTAGGGCTACAGCACTTGGAGTTCCCACCCTAGCCACATTACCTGGATGGTTTCCTGGGTTTTGAGCTCCCTCTTGTGAATTTTTTTTTTTACTGTGGCATTATTTTTAGGAGCCTGTATGTAGACCAGCCTGCATGCTTCAGCTCATGTGGTGTAACACTCTAGTCCACAAAGTTGTTCTGGAAATCTGTGGGAGAGGGAGCATTCAAAGGTATTCAGGGTGAGAAGGTGGGGCTGTTTGTCATTTCACTGCATTTGGGTCTGTGAGAGTTTTGGTAGCTACCGTGGATGAAGCAGCAGCTCTGTTGGAGAAGAATAAAAGACAAGGAAATGAAAAAAGGGGGGAAAAAAAAGAAGAAAGATGACTCTGTGCTGAGGCTTTGATTTGAAAGCCCGATAGAACTACGTGGAATACTCTTTACTCTGCCAACTCAAAATGAAGCAAAGGGATGAGTTAACTCATACCAATAGGCTTTGAGCCAGCTGAAGTGTTGGCTTTCTGCTCCACTGTAATTTCACACTAAACCAGGTGTTGTCTACCCCTTGCAGCTGGCGTAAAATCAGTCTGAAGGCACACAGCCAAGCATTAACCTTGTTATCTGTGCTGTGACTAATTAGACAACTAGTCACAGCTTTACAGACGAGTTTTTATAGTGATATGTATAACTTGGATTTAAGTTTCAGGTGTGAGGGTCCAACATGGCTGCATCAATTTAATATTGAAAATAGGGCCTTAGAACTATTACCATAAAGGCAAAGTAAATAGCCCAAACCTGTAGCTAATATGTCTAATTAAAAAAAGGCTCTTCAGAGTCTTCATTCCACAGGTGAAGTATTGCAGAGCTTTGCTTCAGTCTGGCAAGCAGTTTGAAGGTGTGGAGGTTGTGAGAAGAACTATAAGTAAACCCTGTGTTAGGGAAGGGGAACACTACAAGCCTCTGCCAGGGTCCAGCACTGGTGATAATTGTGTGATTTTTTTACATCCTTCAGTAGTGCAGCGAGGTTACGTGGTATAAAATCTATAAATCTTGTAAATTCTGTTTATCACAATCACACCTGGGGTTAAATACTCTGCATACTCTTTTTTTTTAGTACCTAGGAGGAGTAATTAGACAGAACAAAGGAAAGACCTGTGTCACTTTATACCTCTGATGTGGGATTTTGTGGCAACAAATTTAGATGTTTCTCTGACACAGCTTTTTGATTCCAGTATCATCTTGGATAGCAATAAAATTCATTTGCATAGCAGTGGCAAAAGAAAGGGTGTTACCAGAAATAAGATGTGTGCTGCTGTAAAATTACAAAGAAAGATGTAAATAGTAAACATTTTAGCAGAGTAATATTTATTTGCATAGCCTATTTATTGCCATCTTATACACTGTTAAACACTGGGATGAAGTCAATGAGCTGAGGTAAGAACACCTGCCTGTTCTCTCTTGAGTGCCATAATGGTGTCAGCTTGCATTAAAAGTAATAAAATAGAAACCCCCAAATCAAGGTATTTACCTAACTTCTCAGGGACTACAGGTAGTAGTTATCCACCATCATGAGACCTGGTATGTATGAAATAATCTGATTTACCAGAATCAATGTTGCCAATATTTTCCTTTGCATATTTCATGCTTGTTTGCCTCTGTACATATTATTGTGTTGTGTATTTATGAGAGCTAGTAAGCAATAATTTCTATGTCAAAATGGCCAAGCAATACAAGGTTAAAACTTGTAGAAGCAACTGTTCCGTTTATCTTGCATTTTCCAGTGTTTTTTAATATTGCTTTTCGAAATATAAAAACTACCTTAATGAAATCTGGGCTCTGTGCTTTTATGCCTACCACACACACTTATTGTTCCTATATGGAGTATTTTACTTCCAGCCCTTCAGTTCCACAGACTCTCACTGCATTTGTGAGATGGACGCGGATGCACACAGAGGCTCACGAGCCTGACCCCTTTCAGAGCTGCTCATCTGTCTCTGGTAGGTGGGACTTGCTGGTACCAATGTTTCAAAGCAGGAATGATGTTAATGGGGCCTCAGCTGTGCCCTGTCATCACAGCACAGCCAAAGAGGGGCCTCGAGCCACCATGAGAAGTCCCTGTGGGAGAGGGGAGGAGTAAATCTATCTTCATATCCTCTGGAGTCTGCTTATTGGCACTTGATCCTCTTACTGAGGACAGCAAATGCTTTCCCCTGTCATCAGTCATCCCTGATGGTGCTGTTTCCTCTCCTTCCTCTGGGCTGGTCTGTAGCAGGAAGGCAGAGCTCAGGATGCACTGTAAAGCAGCTGAGGCTTGCCCTGTCCTTCCTTCCTTTCCACTTGCAAACTCCAGGAACCAGCAAGCCAAACCTGGCTATTTCAAACAGATAAAACTCTTGGTACTTACAGCATGATGTCTGTTCAGAGAGCTTTACAAATAGGCAGTACTTAATCCTCTAAGTGCCTGCACCTTAAGTAGCCTTAACCCTGACCTTAAAAGTGTTTGTGCTAGTGTTAGTATACAGACAGGGTGGATTCCAACCTTAATATTTAAAATAAGCCTGAATTGTTGACACTCCTCCGTTTAAAGATACATTACAGAAAGACGTACTTTTCCAGATCCAGTTTCTCAGTCTGAAGAATTTATGGTCTCAGCTGTTTATCACTGTCCCTTCACTGGATATCACTGCTCCCCACAGTGTAGCCCAGAAGACTGGGAGAGAACCTCCAAACCTGTTGCAGTTATTAAGCCACGCGAGGCTACATGCAAGCAGCTAACTTTGCAGAAAGGGCTCTCCTTCTCTCCACTGCCCTTGCTGGGAGACTTTCACAAGAAGAGTGATGACACCTTTCAGATGATTTGCAAATGGCAGGGTGTGGAGCTGATGACAGCTGCCTTACAGCTCCAGTTGTGCTAGAGAGCCACGAGAAGAGGCTGCTGTGCTGTGGATCCTGTCCCTTAACACCATCTTGCTAAACTGTTCACACAAGGGCTCCTCTATCCCTCTCCACTAAAAAGAGCTTGATTGGCAAAGGCCTGAAACTTAAGCTGCTCAAGGGACTCTGTGAAGTTTAACTGAGGTAATCAGAGGGGCCTGTGATGAGCCATTCCTGCAGGAGCTGTGTGGCCCCAGAGGCAGCAGGTGGGGACAGTTTGCTGGGGGCCAGCACAGCTTTCTGTGCAGAGCAGCACTGACCTGCACGGGGACAACTGCTCTACCCCATGGAGAGGTGATTCCCTCTTCTCAGGAGGAAAAAGCTGCTCAACCTGGAAACCAAACCTCCTGAATATTTGCTGTGTTCCATTATGCAAAGTCCTAGCAGACTTTCATGCCATCCAGAGCATCTGCTGTGGAGTCCTGCTCTCTTCTGCCCAGGGGGTGGCAACTCAGTTACACAGCAAAACCCGAAGAAAATAAGTCTTCCACTCCTACAATGTCCACCATTTCACACTGGAGACTTGGGGGACAGCACCCTACTCTCATGGGTGTAGGGTGTGAAATGCTGTGATAATGCTGTGAAATGCTTGTAGTTGTATCAGAGTTACAAGAATTGATCGGCTTAGTTAAAGTCTGGAGGAGGCCTGCAAAGGTAGGCCAAACAAGAATTGGCCTGGAAGCAAGGAGAGACGTGTTCTCCTGCATTCCCTCTTGTCTGGAGGAAGCTCTGGGGATGGCCCTGACATTAACTCAGCTGGTTAGAGCATGGTGTTAATAATGCAAGGGCTGTGGGTTTGACCCCAGTAGGGGCCATTCATTCAAGAGTTAAACTTTGATGATCCTTCTGGATTCCTTCCAACTCAGAATATTCTGTGATTCCGTAAGACTCCTGTAAATACCCTTGCGCAGCATCTGCCTTAGAGCCTTTAAAAGTATGACAATGATAGTCTGCTTAATTTTAATTTTTACTGCCCATTGCAGTGGTAAGCAGTTGCAGCTGGTGGTCTCCCAGGAGGTTTGTACAGCCACTTATTTGCAGAGATGCAAATCCATGCATTTTGGGAACTGTCTGGACTTCAGCATGGCTTTTTCATCTGTTTTTTATGCCAGGGAGGGAAGTGGCATTATCAGGAAAATCCAAAAATGTCAGAGGTTTATGTCCAAAAAGGAGACAGAGGAGTCCTGAACTTTATTCGAATAAAGTGAGAAAGTCTACTGAACTTTACGCCCGTGGAGTTTTCTCTCTCGATGTTTTGGACGGTGCAGCCTCCTTTTATCCTAAACTCCTGGCCGCATGTTGCCCTCTTCCTTTCCCCATTGGCTGAGGTACTAGGAAGGTGCAGTCTTCTCGAACCGCCTACCACATATTCCCTCCTTGAACCCACTGTTTTACCCCAAAGTCCAGAAGTTCGGGCTTGTGCAGACCCACTTGTTTGTTTCAGGAGCCAAGCTGTCTGGGCTCTGTAACGAACCTGCTGCCAAGAGTTAGTAGAGACATTAAGACCCATTTCAAAGACGCTGACACCCATAGCTTCACCCATAGAATTGTTTGTAAAGACGTTAGCTTTCCTCTCAGCATGATCTTGAAAGCCTTGTAAAACTTCCTTTACTCTGAACAGTTACTGCTGACCTTTTTCAGGTCCGATTTCCCCAGGGGAAATCTCAGGGTAGAGGCAATCCTCCCTATTAAGAAAAACACAACCATCCTAGAGAAACCAGGCAGCTAAAACCCAGGGAAAAACTCATTTTAGGGTTAGGAAAGAGAAGAGCCATTTGGGAGGTCACCCAAATGCAGCAGATGAGAAGGAAGCTCTTCTTTTATATTCTCTGCATGAGTCTGATGTATTTAACTGATTGATTAATTGGATTTTTGGCTGGTGAAGTTGTTACTTTGCAGGGAGAGGTGGATAGTGCTGTGTTTGCATGTAGGTAGGGCTGATTCCTAAGAGGTCTTTGTGGGCTGCCTTTAGTGCTCTTTTACTAGTGGCCCTAGCACCACTAGTTCCTATTCCTAAGGTTTCACCTTTCATCTCTACGGTAAGGAGTCAGAGTAGACCTGGGGGTGCTAAGGAATAGTGAATCAACATTGTTCAGAATGAAATTTTATTGGAAAACCAAACTTCACCCTCTTTTGCAGAAAATGTGATTCAGTTGTGTAAGTTTATGGAAGTATTTGAGCAAGACATAAAGATGCCTTTAAGCAGAATCAGATGAGCTAAACCACGCAGAAGGACAGTCACTGGGATAGGCAGCCTGCCTTGAGTAGATAGGTCTTAAAAGATGGTGTGTGCAAGGAGATGGGCTATAAATTTCTTGTTCTTTCAGACAGATTTTCTTGCAGAAAGCTGTCAGGGCTAAATTTTGCAGGCCTAAAATTTGCAGCTTTTTGTTCTGTTCTGCTGTTGCTGACATCAGTTCAAGTCCTTTCCTGTCTGCAACAGAGAAAGGGCTGGTTCCGTGTGACTGCTAGCACTCCAGATAAGGTTATAAAGAAAAAAATAAAGGAAAGGAAAAAATCCTGCCATTGTCCCAGCTGAGTGTGGGGCTGCCTCTGTAGGAAATGAGTGAAATGGGAGTGCTACTTAGCAAGGAAAAACGGCACTGGCAGAACTCAACTATTTAACCTAAGTGGTGAAGTGTCCCTTGAGAGAGGTACTGCCAGCCATGACAGATGGCTTGAAAGCAAAGAGCTGTGGTTTGCTGGAGGGGAATTTACTAGCAAATGTAAACAGGGATGTTTCAGACCTAGAAATGACAAAGGATGGTGAGGATCAAGCCCCAGATCAAACACCTCCTTGGTAAGTTATGGAGGCTCCTGACAAATGTTTGTGAGAGCTCTCTGTAACACTGGTCAGAGGTGGTGTTACTCCATGAGCAATGAAGCTGTTACTGAGGTCACCATGGGCTTGCCCCCAGCCAAGCACTGGGGTGACTGTGGTACACTCAAGTGTCTGCTGAGAAAGTCAGCTCAGCAGCTCCAGGTGACAATTTTTAGGCCATAAAGCCCACAAAAGTTTGAAGTCTTCAAGTTATGTCAAGAAGCTTGGAAACACTTCCATCAAAACAAGGCCAGCTGCTGTCATAAGTGTGTCTGCCTTTCATTCAGAAAGGCTGTGTGAAGTCAAGTTGAACTTCTATTGATTTCCACTGGGTTTCAAAAACCCAGGATTGCCAAATGTCTGCTGTCAGATTGAGTCTTTACTACGTTACAAAACAGAATATAGTCTCTCTATCCAATTTGAAATACTTTAAAGCAGCAAATAACCCTGAACTGCTTTATCTGCTGCTGATGCTGGGCTTCATGCAAGGCCAATCCCTCTTGTCATGGTGCAGTGCCAGAAGAGGACCAGGCAGGGTTGCTTGGTGCTGGGTGCCCTGTCATACTCACAGTGATGAAAATTGTTGTGGCTGACCCCAGCTGCCAGCACTGAGCTTGGCTCAAGGCGGCAGCTACATGCTCCAGCTTCAGGGCACATTGTTGGCTGGAGGCCACTTTTTAAGTCCAAATAAGTGATGACGTGATAGTAGGAACTAGAAGAGAAGCATGAGACAGAATGAACAAGGAACTGGACAAGTCCAACACAGCAGAGGTAGAACAGGGGAGTACGGTTAAGGGAAAATAACATGCAAATCTGAAAAAAACTCACATGTGTCTGAAATTCATTTAGATCCTTGTTTACTGCTTAGTTGATGAGGTTTACTTAATTTTAAGTGAGGTAATTCACTTTGCTTTTAAATTGGAGTTTCTGCTGAAGAGTATAATGTAGTTTAGTCAATCAAATTTAATTCTGTGCATTTTGTAACCTTGATTGATTCCTCAGGGCAATTTGATTGACTCCAGGGAACCTGGTCCAGCTTTATACAAATGCAAAAGAGGAAAGACTTCAGCTAAATGTTGAGGTTTTCAGAGGACATTGAGAGATAGTAGTATGGTGAAGGTTGGTATCATTTCCCAGAAATAGCTGGACAAAAAACTACTGGAGCCCTGTACTGTGAGACAGACAGAGTTCTTATTGGAGGCATCTCTGCAAAGAGTTCATCAGTATCCTCACCAAGCAAAGGGTTTGGTTGACTTGTGGTTGGCTGGGGTCAGCTAGAACAAATTTTTCCCGTAGTTTCCCTTCTTTTAGCAGTATCTGCCCTTTCAAAAGCTCAGAATACCACTGACGTCTAGTGGTGAAATCCTGTGCCCAGAGAGCCAGTTTATTGCATCAAAACTGCCGGTGTGACCTCGAGGGACTGCAGGACATAATGCAGCAGTGAGAGGCTCCTCTGTCATCTGCGTGGTCCACTGACCCCATTTTATTAGATTTGTTGACTCAGATTCCCGTTTAAGTGGACTGATGGGATTACCTGTTCAGCTTTTTTTTGTGCATGTTCTACCCGGGATTTAACTTTCAGGCTTTATGATGAGAGTGCACATTCACTTGGGACAGATGCTAATGGCAATAAAGACTGCTGCCTTCTCATCTGTCAGTAGTCCCTGGAGTCAGCATCTCACCCAAAGCTGTTGGCTGTAGTATGAGCATTTGGTCTGGGGCAGCTTCTCCAAACATTCTGCAAAGTTGTCTGTGTGTATTTGACAAAAGCAAGCAAATCCCCAGCCTGCTGGGTTAATGGTGTGAGGCTGAATTCCGCCTGTTTAGCCAAAGGATGGGTTTTGTGAGCCCAAGGAGTGGGTTTTCTTCTGAAGATGCTGCTGTATAAGTGCTCCTGGCAGGCTGGTGATAGCGTGTGGCTCTGTTCTCTGTATCAGTGGTACCCCCAGGAGCACAGCTGCAGCCAGCCAGCTGCAGCTGCCACATGGTGTCACAGGGAAGCTACAAATAGATAAGATAGGAGCATTTTGTAGTCATATACAAGGCAAGCCTCCTCTGCATAGTAAGCCTCGCATTTCAGCTACACACACAGCAGGGGTATTTGTGCTTTACCCTACCACAGCTGCAGCTAATGAGTGCAGCTCACAGGGGGTTTCCCCAGACTCGCTGTGATATTGCAACTCTGGTTGCAGTGACAGCCTGGGGTCCATACCAGGGACTTCTGACACTTGCTCTTTTGTGGACTGGGTAAGAAGAGTGCTCCTGAACAGCACCAAAAAGTACTGTCAATATAACTTATTCATTTAGTGCCACTCTGTAGATGCAAAATGCTGCTAGAAAGCAGCTCTTTCTGTCTTGTGAGAATTATACAAATAAAGAAATATTTTTAAGAATTAATGTTATAAGATTTCAGCAAATCACTCTAAAGGGGTGGCTAAGCATTTATCCAATTAGACCATGAAGTAATAAGCTATAAAAGGAGCTGTAATTAATAAAATAACTCTCTCTACTGCAAGAATCCAAGACTGCTGCTTGCTCTTTCTTCTCCCTCCATCGCAGGAAGGACAACAATAATTACAACACCACTCAGAGGGCTTTGAAGGCAAATAGAAAATGCTCACCAGTTTAAGGCACCAGGAGGCAGAGAGGAGTTGCTGTTTCAAGAAGAAACTTCCAAAAGGGAGAGGCAGAGAGACGTGGCCAAGGTCACACGGCACTAGAGTACCATCCAGACTGAGCCTCACCCATCCTTGGGCACTGCCAAACCATTGGTGCTTCTCCTGCGCCTGCTCACTGAACCAGTTATACACTGTAAAAGTCAGTGAAGGCAAAAGAGGCAAGAGCCTGGTGGAGGCAAGTGGAAGCTGAAGGGTGGCAGGGCGCAGCCTCCTCCTGGATGACTGCCAATGGCCTCTCTGTCTCCAGAGAACTGCCCAATTTTCTGCTTGGCGGAACAGCCATGGTGTTGCTCACACAGGCTCTCTATTCTATGGACTTTGAGGCATTTCCTACTTTTGAGGAAATCAGTGTGACTTGGAAAACCTTCCTCTTAAGCAGGGTCCCCATCCCAGATGGTGAACTTTCTACAGCTGCTCCTCCTCTCCTGCCTTGTCCGTTCCCTGTGCTGGCTAACAGTGGCTGGATAAGTGTCCTCTGGGGAAATGAGGCATTTTTATGGGTAGGGAAGGTGGCTTGCACAGAGATAGATGATGCAGTCCACAACTGCAAGCATGGAGGAGGCATTTTGGAAGCTGGAGAAAGGTGCTGCACCTCTCTTAGGCTCCTTGGAGCAACCTGCTTCAGTAGACACAGACCCTTCTCTTCCTGGGGGCTGTTCCCACTGTGGGGCCTCCTCACTGGCCACAGATAGGCACATTTCCAGTCTGAGCCTTTGCGTCTTCCTCAGTGGCTTGTCACTGACGCTGGTTTATTCCCTGGGTCTCTTATTCTGACAAAATACCAACCAACCAGCACTTAATATCTTGGGCTCTAGCAGCATTTAGCTTATTTGGTTTAGTTTTTTCTATTAATCACTTCATTAAAAGAAGGAGGCTTACTTTCTGTTCCGTTTACAGAATCTCAGGCTGAATGCCAACAAATGCATACTGTGGCCAAAAACCAGGGAACTTGACCTAGAGAACTGTGTCCAGTCTTGTGCACAGGGCTGCACCATCAGTTGACTGATAGATTAGGGAACCATGCCACTAAATTTTGCTTTTGAGCTGTGTTCCCCTTTATGCCAGCAGTCACTTCTGGAGTCACAGACAGTACTTGTGGGAGAAAGAACTTACCAGTGATACAACTGAGGGGAAATAAGTGGTTTTAACCTAGTTTCTAAAGAAAAATGACTGATTTTTTTGCCCTTTCTTAGCCCTTATTAGATTTCTAGGTACTTGAAACATATTTGATCAAATCTGGAAGAGTCAGGAAAGGCTCAGAAATAAATATATGTCTGTGAGGGAACTCAAAAGGCAGCTGGAAGAGATGAGGGGAGCTAAAACAGGAGGCTGCAGCACTGCTCCTCATCCCTGTAGTGCTCTGTGGCCAGCAAGAAGCCAACTCTTCCCTGATTCATGTCAGTTCTTGCCCAGTGGAAATTTTGCTGGTCTTAGGAATCAATGTGTGGGCACATCTGAGCAAGATACCATTGGTGAACCTTGACTTTCACCCCGGAGGTTTAGTATCTGGAGTTGATAGCAAGGCACTGATCCAGGGCCATAATCTAGTTCCTGCTTTTAACACCCAAGGCAAGTCTTCTGATGTTCCTTTGGTTCACAGCATAGTCCTTTCCTCCTGCTATTTCCCCCAGTCCTGCCTTTTTGTACACCCTGCAAAGAGGGTGAAGAGTCTCAGGCAGGAGACTGACCATTTGTGAGTTCTGTACATAACAATGATATCCTAATGTTCCTGCTACCCCATTCCTAACAATTTTCTACCAGTAAAACAGCAGTATAATTTTTTTTATATTTAATGAGGAGCAGAAGTAATTTTTTGCTTCCTTCTCCCATGTTTTTTTAAGTCTCCAGACATAGTATGGAGAAGAGAGCAGCTCAGGGCAACATAAACTGAATATCAGTCCTATTTCTATCCTGAATATTTTATGGTGGGAAGACTAATGTTTGACTACCTTACAGCATCTTTTCTGAAGCTCACTTAAGGAATGTAACCAAAGTGCTTTCAGAAGAAAGGAGCTGTGATGGTCCTAAATGTTGTTTGGCCAAGCAAGACAATTTGAATATGCCATAATGGCACCAACCTGAGGCAGAACTGCTGTTGCCCAAAGCAGATAATAGTACAAGTGTACTTTATAATGAAGACATATTGGCTTACCTTTTAATCTACAAAGAGATGTTTCTAGCTGGAGCAAGCTGGGAAGGAATCAGATGGGGTTTCCTGTCTTGATTTCAAATATATAATGTTATTAGCATTATTGGGTTAAGTCTTTTCTATTAATCACTTCTTTGAAAGAAGGGGGGTTACTTTTTATTCCCAGTTTGCAGAATCTCAGGCTGAATGCCAACAAATGCATACTGTGGCCAAAAACCAGGGAACTTGACCTAGAGGATTCTAGACATGAATCAGGGAAGAGTTGGCTTCTTGCTGGCCACAGAGCACTACAGGGATGAGGAGCAGTGCTGCAGCCTCCTGTTTTAGCTCCCCTCATCTCTTCCAGCTGCCTTTTGAGTTCCCTCACAGACATATATTTATTTCTGAGCCTTTCCTGACTCTTCCAGATTTGATCAAATATGTTTCAAGTACCTAGAAATCTAGTAAGGAAGTGAGCTTGAGTAATGTGAACTAGTTTGTGTAGTGGTTGTTTTGGGGGTTTTTGTTTGGTTGTTGTTGTTTTTTATTTTGTTTTGTTTGGTTGGGGTTTTTTTGTTTCTGTTTTGGGGGGTTTTAAGGATTTTTTTTGTATAAAAGGAACAAAAAGGCACGAAATATCCCATCGCAGCTCGGTGTTGGTGAGTGGAAGAGGAGTCTCACAATGCCATCTAGGGGCTCCCTTGCATGAGAGAGGACTACTTATGCTTAAGTCCCACTAGCTGGGAGCTGGCAATGCATTTTAACTGCTCTCACCTGGGCAAGAGCAGTTCTAAACATGGATGATATCTGTTCAGCCCCTTTCGTATGGGAGAGAGCCTTACGATATTATAGAGATATGCTGTCAAGAGTTACAGGCACTTATGCCCAGTCTGTGGGAGATGTCAGGTAATTCCTGCATTTGAAAACCACATAGATCAGTATTTACTATTTCATTAATCTGGCTGCAGACAAGGAAAGAGTAATTTTAGTTCTGGCAGGGAACTGGATGAGACTTTTCTCTTTCTTCATTCAGTAGCAGGGTTTTGAGTGGCCCATTTCTCTCCAGTAAAGGTGGTCTTGACCTCGTTCTGCTCTCGTTTCTATGGCATGGCTTCATATTTGTTTCGCTGAAAACCTGTGTAGAGCAAAAAATCATTTGTGGATGAGGGAACTGTCTATGGCAGAATTAGATTTGGGAAAATGGCATCATCATAGTTTTTCAATTGAAGGAAAAGAGCTGGAGCAAAAGTATCATATCAAATACAGCTATAGCAACACTAGTAGCCGGGGTGATGCAGGTTGTGATGGTTAAGCTAGAAGTGTGTAACATCACAATAAGACACAGGCATTTGGCATCCTGGGTCATTCCTCAGCAACCATAGCAGACGCAATTTTAGGCTTTCTTTATTTTTATACATCAGTGATTTCCCCTGCTTTAGTTCTGTGAGTAAGATGTCAGGCAGCCTTTAGAAAGGTGTGATGTTTGTGGTATTTGTGATAACCAGTGTGACAGCTGAATAGGTGTAACCAGCAGGTTCCTGATGGCTGCTAGGCACCTTCCTGGAACCACATTTTTTCCTGGGAGCCTCTGCATTCCCTGTGTCACAATCAAAGCATGGACATGTCGGACAAGGCAAAAGAGGGCAGATAACGTTCTATAACCACTGTCACACCCTTTCCAACATGCTTTTTATTGACACTTGGTTAAAACAGAGATTTTTCCTTTATTACTAGTGATTTAATGTTAGATTCTGTGAGATTACACACACACACTAGATTAATCCTCCTTAGAAGGAAGTGAAGTGGAGGACTAGCCTGTGATATTTGCCTATATGTATAGTTAAATTCTCTGTCAGGAAATATTTAACCTTGAGCTTAATATGGGATAGACTGTAGCTGAAAGAGAATGAAAAAGATTAATGTTCTGCAGTGACTTGCAGCATGCTGCACACTAGAGAGAAATTCGTCAAATGGAACAGCACAACAATGACACCTTCTGTAAAACACTAGAAATGTCATGTCTTACTGCTTCGGTTTCTTCCCTTGGAAATTCCTAACCTATACCTGGCAGAGGGCTGAAACAGGCATCTCTACAGAGAAGTCCTTTCCCTAGCAGGCTGTACACATGCATCCCCAGCTGTCGTGCCTCAAGCTGTGAAAACCATTTTGGCAATCCTATTCCATGTTTGTTTGGGGGCTTTTTCCTGTCCAAAAGCATGCTCACCCAAATGGGTGAAAAGTTGAGTTCCTCACCTGAATGGCTTCAAGATCATGGCAGCATACATGGGGAGTCCAGCCCCAGGTTAGAAATACTTCTAAGTCACATATTAAAAATACTCCACTGCATTGTATTTCCTAAATGAATTTGTTAAAAGGAGAGAGCACAAGAGGGAGCCAAACTCTGCATCCTGCTAAAGGCTCTTGGCTGTCTGTTTGGAAGCGGTACGGGGAGCCTGGATCTTGGTCCCTGTGTTCCAAGCTCTGTCCGTATTTGTTCAGTGGCTCTTCCATTAGGTCCTGTGGACACCAGGTCAAACTTCCAGGACTCCCCAGCCCCAGGTGATGTCCAAGGACTTGGACCACAAAGTCAAATCTCATGTCTTTCCCTCTGACGTCAAAGGAAGTAGAAGAAGAGCATCCCATTCAGGCCAGGCAGGATGTGAAGAGGTGTAAGATATGATTTTGATCTTCCCAGTGAGGAGGAAACACAACACAAACCTCCTGTTTCATCTCTCCAGCCACTACATTCTCATGATGCAGGTGCTAGCTGAAGAGCACTGGCACTGCTGGAGCAGGTTTATTAACTCTCTAACAGGAGCACAGCTGCTGGGGGTGTGTGGGGGGCAATGGCACTCGCTCTGCAGTGGGGTGCCTGAGAGCAGCTGCTGTGGGGGCATGGGAGGCATGAGCCTGAGCCCTCAGCTTCCTGCTCCATGTGTGGTCAGCACCTACATTGCTCAGGAGATGCCCTCCCCAGTGCCTGCTGCTGCACAGGTGTCCTGGCTGACAGCCAGCCCTGATTTTGGAAGCAAGCCCTAACTTTAAAGCATCTGGGACTTTTACTGGCACTGATTGTAGATGAAAATTACTCTTGCAGAGTATGACAGAGTCAGGAGTTGAATTTCTGCCCCCTGAACTTCAGACCAGGGTCTTTACCACAGGTCAGCCCTTCAGTTGCCATATACATCCTGAAATAATCCTCTGTGCTTCTACTTTCTGTAAAGGCATCCGGCAAAGTCCTTACCTACCATTTTGCTGGGTTTCTGACCATGGCATTAAGCTCTGTTTAAGCTCTGTTTAAGAGTAAGATGTCATCCAGATTCCTTCACATTTGATGCAGTAATTATCAGATATCATGAGGTTAACCCAAGGTTTCAGTGTTTGAACAGCTACCCACAGGATGTTACAGGGTGAACACGCGCCAGGATACAACACAGGGTGGTTCTACGATTGGAATATGGGGCTGTATAACTCAGTGTACGCAACCCATACCATGCAGCTCTTCCAGCACATAGGCATCAGAGTGGCAGGAGCAGCTCTGCTCTGTTAGCACCATTTCTTCCATCTGAAACTTGTCAAAAGGTTTAGACTAGAGTCCCTAAAACTTCTTGCAAGTCAGTAAGTGCTTCTTTATTTTTAAGAGAGCAAAACTAAAACCTTGGGCTCTGCTTCATATAATATATCCTTAGGATTTTTTTCCAGTGTAATTTGACTGACTACAGCAGTGATAGTTCAGATCTTTTTTTGAGTTTATTTTCCAGATAATACTCCTGCAAGTGACAGACTGCACAGTTAAAATGTAGACTCCGTCACAATTTTATCCATATGTATTAGAATTCTGAAGGCTTTACACCATGGCACCCCAGGTAAACAGGTGTCCCCTTGCACATCAAGCAGCATTAGTTGAGTTTTTACCTCTATTTCAATGACCTACACCCTCTTGAGTGTACCTGATATAATGAGAATTAAGCTGAAAGAAAATTGAGAGGAAAGCATTGTTTGAATGATATTTCATGTTATCTTATCAGATGCAGTGTCAGGAGCAAGTTACTGCCATGGCTGCTACCTGAAACTTTATATGGTGTTAGCTTTAAGTACCAGTACGTACAAATTTGTGTAGGTGACTGAGGTGTTGATCAGGTCTCTGTTGGCATCAGTGACACATTTTTATTTCAGTGCCTTTTGAATTTCACCCTTTCACTGCTGGAATTTACTTTGAAACTCAAGACTCCTTCAACTCCCTGGCTACACAGCCCACACCCCGTTGGCCCATTCCCTCCTCCGAAGTTACTGCTCTAGCACAGTGGGTGGTGGATGCCCTGCCAGCCCTAAGGGCAGGCAAGGGCCTGGGCAGCAGGTCCCGCATCTGTTTGGCATCTTCTGTTCATTTTGTTTTGGTGTGGTGGTGATCTTGGTTGAGAAACATTGACAATGTTCGCATGCCAGCTTGTGGCAAGGATATCATCCCATTTGGGGTTATCAACATCTATAACATTCTGAATTTTCCTGGAGATGCACTGTATTTACATCTAGACATGTATATCTCCTCCCTCTCCTAATCTGGCGCACACAGGCACTCACACACCTCTTATCTTCGTGAAGAAAGGGTGAGCTATTCATAGGAGCCCAGCCAAGTGGGTGCTGGGGCTTTTTGTTGGTGCTTCACAGGGTGCCTGATCCCTTGGCAGGGGTAGGCATCCACTCAGCCACACTACCACAGAGCACAGTGTCACCCAAAAAAGGGCATTAATTAAAGGGTGTCAGGAGAGGAGAAAAAGAAAAGATATTTTTTGTGGGGCGGAGGAAAGCAAGGACAATTATTTTCTTTAAAGAGGAGAAAATAAAGAGATATTTTGCTGCCATCTAATTTTTGGAGGGAATTTTCCTTCTAGTATTGCATTTCAAACCTTCTGCCCATTTCCATGCAATTTGGTAGGGCAATGTTTGCAGACAACACTGGAAATTGAACTGCTTCTTTTGATTTATTTTCTATACTTAATACAGCACAAATCCTGCTATGTGCTTTCAGATCCAACCTGCTGCTCTCTATAAATGTCACACACCAGCAGTAGGGAAATTCTGCAGTGTTTAGGTGAAATTCTGTTGGTTTTCAGTAGAATTGATGGATTTTTATTAATTAGATGCTATAATGCAAAACCTGTGGATATGTGCAATATATATATATATACACATCTTTGAGAGGAAAAAAAGAAACTAAACAAGTGCTTTCTTTTTTGTGAAGGGCCAGGAACTGGATTGTTACACAGCATAGCAAGTTTGCTGAAGAACACTGTCAATTCTATAAATTAGATTATCTACTAGTAAATCAGAAAGTCAAAACTGCTGGGATTAATGACTCCTCTGAACAGTGACAAATAAAAATACTCTCTGCACAAAATGACTTCACTGGGGCTGTGCTCCTCTCATCCAAACCAGCTGTAAGGGCAGCCCTCTGGAATCCCTTCCCCTGCCCTTGGGGAAGAAGAGTAACAGGGAAAGAGTGTTTGTTTTCCTCTCACAGGTTATTCTTTTACTTCCCCATCTTTGTGGTGATGCCTCTCACACCTCCCTGAAGCAGCAGATTTTTGCAAAATGGTTTCAAGATGTTCTGTGGGAGTGCATCAGGATCACAACCAGTTCTGCATTTTTATCAAAACTTTTCAGATTAGTTTCTTGTTCCTGCTTCCAAGACTCTCATTCTAATAAAATGCCTACAGTGCTGACTACTGGGGTTAAAGCTAGGCAGCAGAGCTACCTTTGGCCTGCAGTTTCTGCATGAGGACATGGTTTCCTTAATAAATGTGTCTGCAAATGCCAGTGGTGCCAATAAGGCTAAAGTTAGGTTTCCATTAGCAAAATTCAATTTTTTAAAGTAAATTTAATTTCTTTCCATTTCTCCTCAGCCCACCATTATAAAACCACTGAGTTGCTGAATACTAATTTCTTTGTTAAACACTTTGTTCTGTGAACAGTGAAATTATTGAAAACTGGTTTTCAGTTAATTAAATTGGCAATTTCCACGTTAATTTCTCTATCTTCAATCCTTTCATGTCCACTACAACAGAGCCTGCATCTTTCCCCCATGTCCCATTTTATTCTCAATCTCCCTCTCCTCTCTCCTTGGCCCTGATTCTCCCCATCCCAGCCTTCCAGGACTCAGCACCCTCAGATCATCAGGCTATATCCGTCACGACTCATCCCTAGGTGGGCACAGGCTGGCCAGGTTTGACTTTGGCTAGGAAAAGCCCAATGGAAAACAGGCGGATTTCACTTAACAGATTTTCAGGGAAAGATGGAAGATGATAACCTGAGACTGTTCCTTCTCTCCAGCTGCAACTTTTCAGAAAATGTATGATAAATTTATTTGATATCTATGTATTTTCAAATTTAATTGCGGTTGGCTGTAGAACTCTTGAGATAAAATTGGGGCTGTTGAGCAGTAACTGAATGTTGCAATTTCTTCAGTCTTCCTTCTTTAGAAAACTAGGCTAAAATGGCTTGGGAAACTTGAGCCCCACAGATACCTGAGCATGAGAAGAGCATTTCGAGATCTGCTGGTGCCATAATGACTGAAGGAAATAGATGAGTAAACTGGCAGGGATTGCCAGAGCAAGACATTGGTAACAAGGAAAACTTAAGGGAAACAGATATCCTGAAAAAAGCCTGATGAGAGTGAAAAATAGCACCATAAGGAATGGGAGAGGAACTCAGTCTACTTTCATCTGTCCAGAGATGCGCATCTTTTCTACATGTGTTTGAAGTTGTGTTTAAGATTGAAATGATCCCCCACTTTAAGTCTTACTACTTTCCCAGTGGTGCAAACCTGGAGGCAGTTTCTAGGAGAGATAATAAATACACATGTACTTGCAAATTAATTTTTATAGATTTCTAAAAGGTTTTGGAACCTTTAAATGTCATGTAGTGCTGTGCAAGAAAACTGTGAAATGATAAAGCTCCACATAACCTTCAGGGAAGTTGAGGTAGTCAGTCTGAAGAAGAAAAGGCTCTGGGGAGACTTTGTAGAAGCTTTTCATTATCTAAAGAAAGGTGGAGAGGGATTTTTTACAAGGGCGTGCAGTGATAGTAAAGGGGTAATCGTTTCAAACTAAAACAGGAAAAATTAAGATAAGATGTTAGGAAGAAGTTGTTCACTGTGAGGGTGTTGGGGCACTGAAACAGGTTGCTCAGAGAAGTTGTGGATGCCCCATCCCTGGCAGTGTTCAAGGCCATGTTGGATGGGGCTTTGAGCAGCCTGGTCTAGTGGAAGGTGCCCCTGCCCATGGCAGGAGGTTTGGAACTAGGCAATCTTTAAGGTCCCTTCCAACCCAAACAATTCTAGAATTCTATGATTCTGTACGTGCATTTGGGGAGCCGTATTTTTCTCCTCAAATGGCAGCCCTGATAAAAGCATTTCTCTGGGGTATAACACTGAACTTTTTGTTAGTAGCTTGGAAATATGACAGTGAGACTCTGGCACAGCAAGAGAGTGAAAAAATCGTGTGAGCTGCACATCAAACAGTGACAGGGTCTTCCTGGCATTTATGGTCTGTCCTAAAATATATCTACTTTTCCCTTTCGTTGCCTCCCCTATGAAGTACTTGGGCTCAGGAGATGCTCCTTGGGTGGCAATTTGGCTCATGATGGCTGGCTGAGCTATGTTCAAACAAACATCTGGCCCTTCTGAGCTCTGGGATATAAAAAATGCTCAGCATTTCTGTATCTTTTTGGTGATATAGCCCCAAATGTGTGAGCAGAGCAGAGTTCATGGTGCTTTCGTGGTGGGAAAAGTAAATGAAGATGGGCTGTGCTGGATAGTGACAGACACATGCAAGTGCCGCTTGCCTTGAAACCAGTTTCCTTTGTAGGAACCAAGGCGGTTTCCTATGCAGCCTGTGATCAAAGTGGACAATCAAGTAAAAAGAAATTATGTTTTCACCTCTGTTTCCACTCACAATTTGAGGGCATTTTTGTAAAATCCTTAGCAATGCTAACAAGTTCTGTCTCTAAAGATTTCGGGGAAGACATCTTTTCATCCAGCAATTTTTTGGCTGTCTGGAGGAGGCACATCCCCTGTTCAACATTCCCTGTAAACACACCCTAAGAGGAGGATGTCTTCTGTGTTGATGGGCTAACTTTGATCCTTGAACCTCCTGGCTTGCATAGAGAGCACATACTGAGAGGAGAATCAAATAACCTGTTACTTCCTCTCTTATCTGTTTGCAGGATTAGTGCAGTAGTGACTCTATGACAAACTGTACCATAGCAGCTCTGCATTCAAACACCCCTAAAAACCTCTGTGGGGACTGAAAGTTTTCATAACACTTAGGAACAAGCAATGTGACATTCCCAGTCCCAGGTCTGATTTGTTCCTTTTACAACCTTCTTGCTCATGACCTCAGTTTTGTGCAGCACACTCCAGGGATGCTTGTACAAAACCAGCCGTAAGACAGCTGTATATTTCATTAAAGTAGATGAAAGGGCTGAAGGTGTAATGCCAAATGGACAGGAGCAGTGGGACTGAAAAGCTGAAAGCTTTTCTACTAAAGCTGCAATTTATCACTTGCTTACACAACTTGATGTTAGTAGGGCTTTTGCAGAAAATATTTCTTTAAATCCTAAAGTCCCCAAATGTTTCATATTATACGTGTTTGTTAGTAATAAAAAAAAACCTCAAGAAAGTGTGGCAGACCTCTTTATGCACTTAATTATGTAGCTAACGCAAGTTTCCTAATTTCCAAATCTCATCTGCATAGACACAAAGATCACAGAATAATTTGGAAGCTTGTTCTTTAACCAAGGGAAAAATAACAACAAAGGGAGTAATTAAACCACAAAAAGTATTTACAAATAAGAGAGCATCTGACAGAAAGCCATGGGGGGCATCTTCCATTGTAATTCTTGTTTTTAATGGCAGTATTTAAAAGAAAATAGAGAAAGAAACAAAAGTCACTAGGAAATATCTGAGCATTGATTTTTTTTTAGTTTGCAATGCTGGTTTTAAAAATTATTTTGCCTCCTGTTTTCCATTTTATCATTCTCTATTTTAGAAAAGATTTAAAAGGTTCTTCAGACATGCAAGATGTGTAAAAGGTACATTATTGTGTCCTGCAACATTTTGTTGCAATCTGTACTAGATATCAGTAAATATGTGATAAACATATATGCAAATAAGCACTAAATTATATTGAACAGTATGTGGACCTCTATGAAATCCCATATTTGTTGGCACTGGGATATTCATGCCTTTATTTTCTCTGATCTGAATGAGACATCCTGTGTCAGAAGCTTCTTGGCATGATAAAGAAAACATGCATTAGAAACGGGCAATGAGTATTATTCCTCCTTCTTGCAATGACTTCAACAATGAACAGCAACTCTAGAAAAACAAACAAACAAAAACAAAAAACAACTGTTGCAGAAATGTTTGATTCCTGAAAGATATCTTTACAAAATGTAGCGCTATCTAGATACTATGTGGAAACTGTAGAACCAGAGTGACATCAATAAATAGAACCAAGGCAGTATGTCTTCAGCTCATGTGGAGACTTCTGAGGTTATAAGTGCTGGTTGCCTAAATAGCCCGTTGAAGTAAAGTAAGTTTTTGCAGATATTTGTCAAAATTATTTAAGATTCATTAGTCCAAAAACCTCGTGACCACACTGCAATTTTTAGTTATTCCAAGTGCAAAATGCATACCCTAAATATGTTGAGCTTCCATTTCCAGCTTTTAGATCTTATTGTTGTCTTTGCTACTTTGTTGTTACTATTCCACAGGGCATTGCACCTATTCATGAGAGAGAAATCCATGGCTGATTGTTAAATGCATAGAAACATGAGGCACTAAAAAGTCCCTGAACTAAAAATGGGATTAGGGCAGGAGACTATAGAGAGAAGTATAAATTTGCTCTGTCCTCATAACCTCTTTTCCAGATGCCCATGTCTGGTACTTTTGGAGAGATATTTGTCTGAACTGATGTTTGTTTTGATCTGTTCTAGCTGTCCTTATAGTTCTCCTGTAGATATTTATACACCTTGTTAAATAACACATTAGGTTTTTATCTGCTCTGTGAATACGTAGATTGTGCTCTCTGGCAGATTCAACTGCAGGGCACTTGTTTGATTGTTATGAATGCATCAATGTGGGTCTTAAATTGTAAAAGAGTTGTAGGTAGTGTGTCAGTAAGAAAAAGAATCTAACTTCTCTACGGTTCTGTGACAGCTCTTTCTTGGAACACACACAGGTCACATTAGCCTTTTGCCAATGGTAGTATGCTGTGAGAAGACCTCTACGTTTTCACTGTCCACCAGGACTCCAAGGTTTTAATCTAAGTTAGTGTTTTGCTGGACCATATCCCTATTCATAAAAACATGCTAAATATTTAGTTTCCAGATTTATAAATATAGATGCATATATTCCTTGCTTGTGCCTGTTCACAAACCACCCAAAGTGCTCTGTCTCCATGAGCACAACTTCATACTCTCTTTGTCTCAGAAGGATGCTGTGGAAGATGGTCATCCACTGTGATGTGCAGAAAGTGCCACCTGCTCCCACTGTGTATTTTTACTGTTGGAGGATGGAGCTGTGAGCATTCCTCATCTTCAGCCTCTGAACTGTCAATGACTCAGAAACCCAAAAATCTACTTTGACAAATAAGGTCAAAAAGGGGTACCCTTTGATGTTTTGATCCTTGTTAAGAGTTGGGTTTGCATTCTAAATATGCAAATATTTCCATGAGGTTTGAGAAATACATGTGGGGTGACATATATGCTGGAAGGTGAATGAGTCCAGTTCTTTGTTATCTAGGTTCCTGTCAATGGAACATGAGAGACTTAAGAAATTTGTCTTGTGTCTTCTCATTAACTATGATTGTATCTGCTCAAATCCTTGATTTGGGTTAAGTGAATGTGTCTATATTCTACCTTTTACCATGCTCTTGGATTTTCTTGGTTTATTACATTTGTTTGAGTTCTTTTTATTTTGGGGTTTTTTTCAGCTCCAAAAAGTAGTTTTGAGTAAAGGATGGGAAGAACATTCTTAGGACAGACAGCTCTTCATGTTAATGCTGAAGAAGTCAATATAAGAAGCTCAAACTTATTTTTTGTTACCTTCTCAGTGAGATATGGACAGCATGTAACTCTGGACTAGCATATAACCACAGCAAAAAAACCCCAGTCCATCTAGCCACTTATGAAAAGGCTTTAGCTACTCAGGGCCTTCATTTGGTATTAGCAAAATTTTAATGATAGCAGATGGCATTATTTTTATACATTTGACTTAAGTGTTAAATATATTCAATATTAAATATTTTAATGCTGGTGTTGCTGGGAAAAGTATCTAATTAAAATCAGTGAAAGGCATTTTGGGCACAGAGAAAAAAAATATGTAAGTTCTACTTTTGCATATATATGTCTTCCCACTATAGCTATCAGAGATCATTTTGCTTAGATCTGCATAAAATATGCATCTTTGGGGAACTTTTAGTTAAAGAGCTCCGTATTCTGTCTTGATAAGCACTGGGCATGTTATGTATGTTTTGGGTTTGGTAATCCAGTAGTCATTTCTGTGATCCATACAAACAAAATACCCAAACCAATAAGGTAACTAAACCTTTAATTACTGTAATGTATGTACAGAGCATTTCTCCTCCTCCCTACTTCCCTTCGCCCAAACCATCCCTCATTCCCCTGGGCATCGTCTGGTTGCTAAAGCATTGAATCCGTCACAGTGCACTTAAACGGCTGCGGGAAATTTGTTTTACAAGGCTGGTTTTAACTGAACTACCTGCTGTGCACCACATTGCTACTGTTTGTGAAATGAATGATGGGAAAAGCAAGTCTGTGATTTCATTTGTTGAGACCGATTAGTCACACGTTGCATATGGTATCATTTGCTTGTCACTTAATGACTGACCAGCCTGCCTGAATCATTAGTGCAGCAGTGCAATGAAAGGAAGACATAAACATAATGATGAGCTCAAGGAAGTGGAGTGCTGTTTTACCTAAAAGAAATGGTGCGCAGAAATCCAGCACAGCTGCAGGTGCTCCGACGACAATGTGGGAAGCAGTTAGCTTCCAATTTAGCAGAAAATTAAGAGGGAAAAAACTGTTATTTGTGAGAGAAGATACTCATGGCAAGCAATCATCCATGCTCTATACCCACAAGATGAGCATTCAGCTGTCTTTGTCGTGACTTAAAACAATTGGTATCTTGGGCAGCATTCAACACCAGATTGGTGCTTATTATCTGCAGTTTATTCTTTCTTGGGATATTTTGTAAAAACCCCCCTTTATTTTATGGTTAATTTGCTTGCTTGAATGTAAAGCCATTTAAGCTGAAAAATCTGGATTGGGGTTCATCATTGTGCCAGTGCTCTGAGCTGTGTGATGCAACATAATTGGCAATTTTCAAATTCATAATCCATTTTGTTTCATGCATATACACACACACACCCCCCCTGACACCCCCTCTCTGCAAACCGATAAAAAGGCACGATTGGAGCATGTAGATTCCTTCAGTCAAATAACAGGAGGCGAGTTTTTATAACGTTAAATAATGGATTTCCATTAGTCAGGAGAATATAATTCCCAAAGAAGAACTATGGAAATATTAACAGACCTGAAATATCCTCATTCTTAGCTAGGCAGGGCTTCTACCAGCTTTAGCAGAGCTTCACATTGCACAAAAATACTGGAAAATCTGAAATTTTTATTTATGCCATTTTTAGTTATTTTGGTAGCAGGCTACTGAGAGAAAACATTGCAGTGCAGGAGGGACTGTAACTTGGCATTGAAAAGAAAAATGCAATAATTTCTTAAATGCATGGCTGTTTATACCAATGCACATTGCTATTTGTTCAGAAGAACGTAAAACTTACTTTTTCTAACTGATGGTAAAATGCAAACCAGGGAAAATTCAAGCTCCCACTCCTTCTTTAAAAGCATTTTGGTTTTTTTCTCCTGTTTTATGTCTGGTCTTCGTTCCTGGAAAAGCTTTCACTTCTCTGGACTTGCTTACAGGCCTTGGAGGCCAAGGGATTTTCTATGTCTCACCCACTTGCCATAACGTATGGCACTGGCAGGGTTGGTTATTTTTTTAAGGTTTATTGCTTCAAGACTAACTTGAGTTTCTACATCAAATTCTGTCCTGCCTGAGCTTGTGATTTTAGTACTTCCTTGTGCTCCGTTTTTGTTTTCACCAGCTGGCCACAGACAACACTCAGCTCCACTCTATTTCCCTCTGGCTAATGGCCAGCCGCCTTGCCTGCCAACTCTGCCTGCGATCCGCTGGTTCCTCTCCACCCACTTCCAACATTCCTGTCAGCTTGCGTCCTCTACTTCATTAAGCATATCCTCTGGCTTTTCAGAAATGAAGGATTCTTTATGACACTGGGACAGAAATGGTCTGAGTTCACCAACCCCAGCGTACCCGATCTGTAGGATTTGCCACGTTGCACCTACCTGGGAGGAGACCACACTGAACTGTTCTCCTAGTAGAACTCTGTTCACCCTAGAGTGAAAACCTTTATATCTAAGGAAGTTAATTTCATCTGCAATTGATAATGGCATTATAAACTTTGAATGAAAATTTTTCACTGGGTATTGCATAACCCTTGTTTGAAGATTTAAAGGACTTTCCTGTTCTATTCAGTTGAAATTCACTAGGTCTATATGCTCGGAAATTCTCTGTTTTCTGGCAATCCACCAATCTGTTCTTCAGTGGGAAGGTGCTGCAGCTTTTAGACAAGTGACCTCATGTGAAAGACAGCTACAGTGATCAGTTCATAGAAACACAGAATCACGAAATAAGCTGAGTTGGAAAGGACCCACAAGGATCATCAGGTTCAACTCCTGTCCCTGCACAGCACCATCTCCAAGAGTCACACCATGTGCCTGAGGGTGTTGTCCAAACACTTCTTGAATTCTGTCAGGCTTGGTGCCATGACCACTTCACTGGGGAGCCTGTTCCAGTGCCCAACCACCCTCCGGGTGAAGAACCTTTTCCTGATATTCAGCCTATACTTTCCCTGACTCAGCTTTATGCCATTTCCTTAAGTTCTGTCACTGGTCACAGGAGTGAAGATATCAGTACTTGCCCTTCTCCTTCCCCTCACAAGGAAGTTGTAGACTACAGTGTAGACTACCCTTAGTCTCCCCCAGGCTGAACAGCCCAAGTGACCTCAGCTGCTCCTCTTACAGCTTCCACTCAAGGCCCTTCACCATCCTCTTGGCCCTCCTTTGGATGCTTTCTAACAGCTTCATGTCTTTTTTATATTGTGGCACCCAAAACTGCAAACAGAACTTCAGGAGAGGCCGCCCCAGTGCAGAGCAGAGCAGGACAATCCCCTCCCTCGCCTGGCTGGCGATGCTGTGCCTGATGCCCCCCAGGACATGCTTGGCCCTCCTGGCTGCCAGGGCACTGACCAGGACCCCCAGGTCCCCTTCCATGACACTGCTCTCCAGCTTCTCCTTCCCCAGTCTATACACACATCCAGGGTTGCCCCATCCCAGGTGCAGAACCCAGAATTTTCCCTTGTTGAACTTCACATGGTTGGTGATTGCCCAGGCCTCTCATTTGTCAAGGTCTCTCTGCAAGGCCTCCCTGCCTTCGAGGGAGGGAACAGCTCCTCCTAGTTTTGCATCAGCTGTGAACTTGCTGAGTATCCCTTCTAGTCCTGTGTCCAAGTTATTTATGAAAATGTTGAAGAGCAGAGGGCTGAGGATGGGGCCCAGTGGAAAGCCACTAGAGACAGGTCACCAATCTGATGTGACCCCATTCCCTATAACCCTTTGTGCTGACCCGTGAGCCAGTCACTCACCCATCGCATGATGCGTTTATCCAGCTGTGTGCTGGACATTCTGTCCAGAAGGATGCTGTGAGAAACAGTGTCAAAAGTTTTGCTGAAGTCCAAAAGAGATTATGTATCTTTCAACAGCTGAGCACTCAGAAGGTAAACAGTCAAATATGAGAGTCATATATGACTGAAATGAAAGTTGGCAATTACTAGGAAAGGAGCTATAAAAAAGACAGAAACTATCATTTTGCTCCTCTTTAAACTGTAGATGTGCTCATACCTTGGACACCATTTGTCTTCCTAATTGGTTCATCATAGACAAGGCAACAGAACGTGTAGAGAAGGGCACAAGAAATACCAGAGACCAGGATTTCCATATGGAAAAGTGACACCAGGGTGGAAAACAAGAGAGTCATATATGATCAATAACTGCAATTATTAACTGAATTTCGCACCATACAGGAGCAATGTCAGACAGCGCTTTTGAAACAAATAAAGGTGATAGCACATTTTTACCTGGCACACGGAATTCTTCTCCAGTAGTTGCTGTGGAATTCAAAGCAGGAATATTAATGAAAAAAGGGATAATTTTTTTCTTGTATGTGCATTTGGATTTGGAGAACATGAAGGATGTGGGTAATTGCAGCCCTCTTAGAGAATTTCAGGTTGTTGCTTTAAGTTCTGTATAACCTTTCACATATGCTTATGATTGGTTTTTCCTCCAGATGGCAGTGGAGCAGCATCTCACCAGAACAGCAATAAGACAAGAAAAGTTCAGCTATCCAAATTTAATGAAAAAAATTTAATGAAAAAATTACAATAATGCTGAAAGTCTGTCTTTGAGACAGGCATTCATAAGTACTGCAAGGTGAATGCTATAAAGTCTGGATAACTGAACAGTTGTTTAAGCCAAATGTTAAAATTGTGGAAGTTATAAAATATTTAATAGATGCTGGCTCGTGATGAGTTTGCGAGTTTCACGCATTCAGATGATGAAGTGCAGTCTCTGCATCCTAATTGATGGCAACAGCCTCACATTGACAACTGCCTATGTATAATGACTCATATTTAAGAAATGTGTTTACAGTTGATTTATTTACTCATTGAAATGAGAATATATTTGGTGGCAAAGTTCCTTTAAAAAAAACCCAGTTTCTTTTAAAAAGTAAAGCAAAGGAAACATTAGAGAATTTACAGAGCATCATTGAAATCGTCATGAGAGATCTGTGTGGCTTGCTCCATCACTTTTTCTGGTCACTAAAATTCATGCAGGAATCAACAAAAGCTACCCACAAACCTCCTCCAAGGCAANCAAACCAAAAAAAAAAAAAAAAAAAAAAAAAAAAAAAAAAAAAAAAAAGGGAAAAAAGTAGTCCTGGAGAAAAAAAGTTCAAGGAAAATTATTTTGATATTCTTGTTTCAAGCTTTATTCACAAATAAATCTGAATTTAATTCAAAATAAGGCAGTGCACCATCCCCATCTTTTAAGTTTAATGGTATTAAATGCTCAACAGATTTCAAAGTATTTCTGTTTAATTTCTTTTTACTTTTGTAACCAAGGAACTATGAGTGACATCATTTTGCCCTAACACCAAGTAGAAGCAAAATAGCTTCAGACCAACTTTAAGTGTATTACATATCACCCCATAATCCATCCTCCTCTTGCATTTACACAAGTAAAACCGGTGTATACTTTCAGAGCCTTGTTTTTCTTTTATTTACTTGATTTCAGAAACAAAAAAGTCATACAGAGATTAACACTATGAGCCAGTATGGGGACCAAAAAAAATTAGAAAAAAAGCAACTATGATGCTGCTGCTGCTGGCACTCCCGTACAATGCTCAAATTGCAAGGCTGTCAGTGCTTCTTGCCACATTTTGGTTTTTTATAAGCCACTTTTGTCTTCAGCTAAAAGGATTAGAATATTTTGCGTCTATTCCATATTCTGTGCCCTTGTAATTCAAATATTTAGGGAAAAAAAATCATTTTATCATTTTGGGTATTTGAATAAACTTCTTGACCATTGAAAGTACTATACAATATGACATCATCACAGACATTATTTCTATATCCAGCACAATTTTATAGCTACATGGATATATCCTACTGTCGCTAACTCAGGGAGTCCACCAGACACTGGAGGAATGTCAGCATCACTGAAGCTATTGCCTTCAAAACTCCGTAAGATTGCCCAGAGAAGTTGTGGATACCCCATTCCTGGCAGTGTTCGAGGCCAGGCTGGATGGGGCTCTGAGCAACCTGGTCTAGTGGAAGGTGTCCCTGCCCATGACAAGGGGTTGGAACTAATGATCCCCAAGGTCTCTCCCAACCCAAACAGTTCTATGATTCTGTGATTACAGAGGAAAGTCCTTATTGATTGTGCAGTAAGCAGTTCACTAGAGAACTTGTATGGCACAAACTGTTTTTGATCAAGGTGTTGGGAGGCAATTGAGTGACCCTACTCTTGGAGCCCAGATGTCCATACAGTACCATCCAGAGGACCGAGGTACTCAACAAGGCCAGAGCGGCCATTAATTGTATCTCTGATTAGTTCAGAAAGCTAAAGGAAAACTAAGAAAAGGCTGGGAGATAAAGAAGGGTTGTCTAGCAGAGTGTGGCTGTCCATCCATATGGCTGGAACCACAACAGGAAGAAATGCCAGACTTGTCTGGTACACTGGAATACTCTCTTAGATACCTGAAGGAACACTAAATCTGATAAAACACTCATTATTGATGTTCTTCCTTTGACCACACCAGCATAAAGGTCACAGCCATTCACTCATTTCTTTTGTGAATCCAGTCTTTCTTTTCTTGTAGGAGCACACAAGGAATTCTGTGAAGAGCTGAAAGGAATGTTTATGGCCAGGTGAATTTTTGGTTTCTTTAAGTGAGAGAAAAATAAAAAGTTTGATCCAAGCAAAAGTAATCTATTTTCACAACCCCAATCCTGCATTTGTTGAGCTGAATTAGTTTCCCTTTCTTCTCTCAACAATATCTCCAGGACTTCCCCTATACATCCACTGTGGTGAAAACTAAATTGGCGTAGTGGCAGAAAAGTAAGGATGGCAATCCTCCCTGTGCTACAGAGTGAGAGCATCCACAGGCTCCTCTGCATCCAGTCTCTCCATTTTCACAGGCAGAGTTTCAGTGGAGGAACTGAGAGGAAAAAAGTTTCCCCTGCTGTGGCAAAGAAAAGTCAAGCGACTCTCTGGGAAAGAATAGTAGTTCCAAGAGGGGATTTTCCAACAGAGTAAATTGTTTGTAGGAGTCCCATGGTTTCATTGTAATGGTCCCTGAGGCAGCAGTCTTCCTGGTAGATTGCTGTTGTGAGTCAGCCTAGCAAGAAAGCAAGCTTGTAAGGAGGCAAGCAGTCATTAAACTCCTTAACTCTCACTCATAATTCAGAACTATGCTGATTTAACAAGACCTTCTTCTGTAGCTGTCTAAATTCTCATCTTTAAGAGTTTATTGAAAGAAAATGTCCCTCCCTCCTCCTCCTTAAGGTAATTTTTAAGTCACCAAATATCAGAGGAAAAAAGCCTTTACTCTGCTCTCGTGTAGCTGACTTGTGCACTGCCAATACTGATCCTGATTCAGAAAGCATATTATGCAGGTGTTGCTAAAATATTTGAAATTAGGTGGATAATGTAAATTTTGTTAGTGAGAAACTCAGTGTAAATTTTGATTTTCTCTCTGTTTTTAACTTTCATGTCAGGTGTCAAAGTGGAAAAAGGAAAGCAAATTAACTAATCTCTTACATGAACTGAATTTACTTTACCTACTTGGTTAAATGTAGTGACATATCTATCCCATATAACCATATTATTTTATCTTTTGATGAGTGAGTCTGTCTGTCTATCTATCTATCTATCTATTGCTTTTCCTTCGGTCCCGGAGAAGGAGAGAGATCAGGCAGTCTTTTCTTCAGCCAGCAGAATAGTGATTTATTTAATTAATTACAAGTTCTTTATATCTTTTCTCTTCTCATAGTAATTGGTCAAATACATAGCCACTCCTTTGGGGTGATAGCTGAGTTCTAAAAACATTCATTCCTGAAAACATTTGTCCTACTCTATCATAAACAATTTCTCTAGAGAGGTCACAGGTGTTCTTTAGTTTTGAGAATATTGCTGGTAACTTATGTGAGAAAGAAGTTTCTCACACAACAGAAAAAAAGCTGCTTTTAGCAGCATTTTGCATCAACATCCATCCATCTATCTATCTATCTATCTATCTATCTATCTATCTAATCATGTATTTATATACCTGCCATTACACTACCTCAGTGGCTGAGCTCTGCAAAAATCAATGCTGTTTCAGCTTGCTGTCAACAGTCAGGCTTCGTGGCTTCCTGTGGAAAAACAAATCTCGCAGCAATTGCATGAAAGAAACAATGTGTAGAGTCCTTACCCAGAGACTTTGGTTACAAAAATGTATACAGCAGAAATATAAAGAATGAGACATGACTGATTAATTAAATCACTGAAAAGTGAGTTGTCTTCCATTTGACTAAATGAAAACACCTGAAAATTGTGCTAAACTGAAAGAAGAATTACTAAAGTTGCTACAGTTGCTAAAACTTCTGAGGACAGCAAAGGGAGAAAATGCCTGTGAAGTAATAGCACAAGTGATAATTTGAAATTGATATTGTTTCATCAAACACTATATGTGTTGTAACAGATGGCATGCCAACTGTATTTGATGTGAATGTAGGGTTAATTACAGTATTTGAAAAAACATTTGGACACCCATTTTTTGGCATTTCAATATGACGGGCATCAATAAACACCAAGGATGAAAATAATTGAGCAAAGCTTGAAGAAATGAGAAAATTGCAACAAAAATAGTAAACTTCAGTATCTCATTTGCACTGAGCAATCACAACTTCCAAATATATTGGAAATATTTAATTTATTCTGATTGGTGAAGCATAACAATATATGGCTGTTTAGCTACTGGTGGGCAGCTTGATTTGTCATCTACTGTTTGGAGAAGAAGAGTTTGCACGTGGCCTCCAAAGACCAGAATAATTCACAACTGACTCATGGCAAAGGCTTGTGACCTAATTGTTTTGTTTATTTTGATTTGCATTTGAAACACAGTCTGAATTTCTTGAGGAAATGCAGATTTCTGGGTACAGATGTACTTTCCAATACCCAACTGCATTTAAGAAGCATGGAGTATTTCAGGACAGTGTTATCATGAAAGAAAAAATTCAAAAGATAGTAGATTCTTTAATTCAGCCTCTTACAATGTATTTAATTATTTTTGAAATAAAATAATCTATCTTACTACAAATCTAAATACAACTGATTCAAAACATTTCAGAGCTGCTTTCTACTGAACATCTACAAGACATGTTCAATTTTAAGTCATATTCAGTTTGGCAAACAAAATAAATTCAGTAAACAAAAATGAGTGATCTGAGAAATTGGTTAGGAATTCTTAAATGTGGAGATATAGCAGTTAATAGGGTCAGTCTTGAAACTAGAAATCGGGGCCCAAAACCACTTGACTACTTACTCAAAGACAATAAGATGCTATAATTACATATTTCATTATTTGTAGAGCAACACATCTCTGAGTTTTCACATATGCAGTATATAAAATTTGACACAAGAAACTTCTACAACTGAAATATGTGCTGTATATGATGCACTGAAAACAAGTCAAGACCAAATGAACAATTGCATTGCTTCCCACAGTAATGTGAAATGGAAAAATAATCTCGCCCAGGAGGGTATTATTGGTGTCACAGCATCTCTGGATGAGTGCACAAACTGCAAAAGTGAAGCAGTTGCCATTTGTCAGGAACAAAACCAGTTGCACCAGTAGCATCTGTAGGTGAACCTGCACTCCTAAGAGACACTCTGAGCCCTGATATATGGTTCAAAGATGTACTAGTGCCATATGTTCTCCTGCCACATGCTGTCCCTGTTGGCCAGGCTAGGCTGTCCTCCCAGATTGTTGGTGGTTGGCTTGAGCCCATTGCCCAGCTCTCAGCCAGTAGTCATGAAGGAGAAAGATCTTTCAACTGAAGCTATGTTCACTCAAGTCCCCTGAAATGAGTCACCCATCTCAGGAAGGATTTCCAGATCCTACAGGGCAGCAGAGAAAGCCAGGATGCTGCAGAGAACAGACATGGGGAAGTCAACACCAATTCACCTACACTATACAGCTGAGCACAGTAATTGCAGACATGGTGTGCAGCATGCTTGTTTATTTGCTGCTTTGTATCACACACTGTGTAATAGCCTGAAGGAATTCATTCTGCCCCTAATTCAGTCTTAATTAAGACTATGCCTTTATCTGGGTAAACAGCCAAAAAAGTTGAGAAGTGTGGGTGGAATAAATAAGTAACACAGTACATTAAGCCATTGCCTCAACTAGAATCAGTCAAACTCCCTTGTGCATCTAAAACTTCTGAATGGCAGTGAGAGAAAATTGAATTTAGTAGGAGTTTGCTCTGGGTATAGTGTTGAATCAGTCTGACTCTCAGCTTAATTAAACTAATGCTCATGACAGCAGAGTATTGGTAGGCAAAGGTATGAGTGAATGGACCTCTTGGTGTCTTATGACCAATTCTCGCTCCAAGCAATTGGCTGTTTCTTAAAGATGCTACTACTCGTTTTTTCAGATCATACAGAAAATGGATCTACAGAAAAAAATCAGGCAGTGAAGAAGAATTCACAGATATTGAACATACCTGCTGATCTCTTCCTGGTGGGTGACAATGAATAAATCAGGTAAGGCAGCTGAGATTCAGACTGGCAAGGTGGAGCAATCTCAAATGTCACATTCATTCATGGCCCTGAAGTCAACCAAGGCTTTATCTTGGATGGTGCTTCTGTTCTTAAATGACAAAATATATATAAAAGACAAAATATGCACAAATTATATGATTTCTTAGAAAGAAAAAGAGGATAGGTCTTTTATAACGCCAACCCTTCCACATTAAGGGAAAAAGAAAAAGAGAATACCTAGTACATGTTCAAGCAAAGGTGTTAATATATAATTGGTGGTGCAGCATAGACTACTTTATATCTGAGCAGGTAGTTTGGCTTCCAGGCAAGGAAATAGAGGAAGCCAATACTTTTTTAACTTGGTGGGGCAATGACAAAAAGATATTTCAGAGAGACTCTTGGCTAGATTATTTTTTTTCTGGAAAAGTGAGTGACTATAAAATATTCTTCCTTATCCTGAAGTCCCTACTTTATTTGGAATGATAGCCTATAGTTACTGGCAGAAGAAAGTGTTGTAGCATGGAAAGAGCATTGTGCCATGCACTCTGCTCTGCAGCTCTTGGGACAATAGTGCAGTCGCAGTCATAGATACGGGACAATGTGGCTTTGCTGTAACTGGTGACCACACACGCATGGCTTTGAGACCCTAACTAAAGCTGGGGACAGGGGCAGCACTGGCCAGCTAGATAATTCTGACAATGGAAGCCCACATAAAGCAAGAGATCTTGGAAAATCTCTATCTCAAACTATTTTTCTTTTCCAGTGGTCTTTATCTTATTTCCTTTCCGTCACAGTTTTCCTTCCAGTAACAGTCAGAGGCACACAACCTGTCATTATGTTTTGAGGCCATTAAAGGATTTTCAGCAGTACTAGGTAAATCTACCAATGATCAGTGACTTTAATGACCAGAGAAATGGTTTCTAGGGAAACCTCTATTGAAAGGAGAGAAGAAAAACATGAATCTCATTAGAAGGGTTCACAGCATACCTGCAGAAGGTGAAGGGTCTCTTGTGCATTTCCCTTACCAATGTCCTCCTCCTTGGACTGCTGAGGTCAGTCCCTAGCAATGCCACTACTTTTCTGATTATTTTTCACAAGTCCCAGTTCAAGTGCTCAGCTTGGCTGAGTCGGACAGGAATTGCAGCAAATCCTGGGCTTCAGCACAAGGCTCTCCCCAGACCTGCCTCACCAACAATGGAGAGGAAGCCTCCCCAGGCAAAAGCAGGACCATAACATCTCCTGGCTTCTGGATCTGAAGATCAAGGACACCTTCAGCCATATGAGCAGCATACAGGGGGCATAGGGGGCAGCCCCTAGAGGGGCTGTGGTGCTGCATAGCCAGGCCTGGATAAGGGCAGAGCTTGAACCCACCAAAAGGCAGAAGGGTTGCGGGTTTGCTAGAAGGTTGCAGAAATCAGTGACCCACCAAGTCACTGACCCACAGTGTGTGTCAGCCCATCCCAGAATGCTGGAAGCCCTGGGACTCTTCAGCCAAGTTTAGATGGCTGAGTTAAAGATTGCTAAGCAAGCCCCACTCTATTTAGCTTGTGAAAGATTAAATTATGTTTCACACTTTATTTTAATGTATTTGATATTTATTTCTATATGTGCATGAGTACTTAATTTAGCATAATTATTGAGATGAATTGCAGCTAACATTACCAGAAAATTGTAACTTGTCATAAAACAAGTGGGCCATATTATAACAGAGCTGCTACCACACAGAAATCCTCTGCTAGAACAGCTTAATAACACAAATAAATCCACACTCCCCAACATGATACTTCTTTGGGGAGTTGATTAATTATTAGGAAGTAAAATGGCTAACAAAGTAGCCTATATAAAAGTATCTTCTCACATCAATAAGATTGTATATTTTAACTCTATTGCATGACAGCAAGTGTAAGCAAGAATTACACACAATGCAATGAGCTGAATGAATTAATATGCCTAGGGCTTTTGTTGCTAGAAATACTTTGCTCTGTATTATAATCAGTCATTGTAACTGTTCTCAGCTGCAATTTAGGTTTCTTCTTGCAGCTTCTAAGTGACAGACAAGTGTTTGTGCCAAAGAGGCCTTCCAATGATGTTCATCTTCACAGCCTTTCCTACAAGTCTGAGGCCTCACCTTCATGATGCAGCATCTTTTCAACACATTAGAAAGGTAAGAGTTGCTGCTTTCACCTCTTTTCCCATTCTTTTCTGCCTGCTGCAACCCTGTCCTTTTTGTCCTTAGCCCCTATGGTCCTCCACATTTTAGCCACCCAGGTACATCTTCTCATGGATGTGAGAAACCAAGAATGTTGATGACAGAGGCAAAGGATGCATTAAACATCTCTGCCTTGCTCATGTTCCTGTCTGTGAGGTGACCATCCTCATCCTGTAATGCTATATTTACACTGCCCATTGCCATTAATACATTTGAAAAAAATCTTTTGATTGTCCCTCACAGTTCTGTGCAGCTTCAACTCCAGTTGAGCTTTGGCCATGTGAATTTTCTCCCTACAATGGCAAGAAGCATCTCTGTATTTTTTTCAGGTCACCTGACCTTGATTCCACGAGGCATACATCTTCCTTTTCTGCCTTATTCCCAAGAGAAGATTCCTGTTCAGCCAAGCCACCCTTTTGCCGCACCTGCTTGACTTCTGACATTTGGGAATTGCCTGCTCCTGTGCCCTTAGGAGGTGATGTTTAACATGTGACTAGCACTGATGGACCCCAGCACCTCCAAGGTACCTTACTAATTCCCTGAGCAACCTCAAGTCAGCTCTCCTCATGTCCAGAGTTGAGGTTTTGCTGGCACTTTTCCTCTTATCAACAGAGATTTTAAACTCTATTGCTTCATGACTCTGAACACAAGTTTTGTCATCAAATGTTAAAAAAATATTTCTCAGCCACCAAAAATCTTGTACTTGGCTGAAAAGCCATGAATTTAGAAACAAAGTATCTTTTGAGCTCTTGCATTTTACTTCTGCTTGAAAAATGTGTATTTAATTTACTCACAGCTTCAATCTTTACTACCCAGAAAGGAGTGCTGAAGGTTTACTTTTTTGTTTAAATAAGTGTTTTGCAGTGCAACCATAATTAACCTATTGAGACACTACATGAAGCAGTTTTCTGTTATGGAGTAAATGCTGAAATACCCACAAAGTCAAAATACAAATTAATGGAACATGCACAAGTCACATACAACTTCTTTGCTATCACCACTACAACTGTAGGCATACTGCTACTTATGATTTTTTTTTCTTTTATGGGCTGATTTTCACCATTAGTAAGAGGGACAAGCACACCAAAACTGCTTTTTGCCAGGATGCTTACAGAAAGTGTCCAACACTTTTACCAGAAAAATGGTTGTGTGATAATAGAGCAGCTACCCAAATTTGCAACCCGAGGCTTTGCTGCTGGGTGCAGCTCTCTGTCCTCTAGGACTGTGCCCCTGAACTCTCTGCAGACAGGGCTGCCATGGAGTCATTAGACCTGGACATTTGTCCAAGCTGTGAAGGACACCAGTGTTCTGTTTTGGCACTCTATTGCATGGGCATCTGGTCCTAGAACTGCTAAGTGGCTGATTTCAGCAAGCCAGTCATGTGTCTCCACATCACTCATTTATTCCAGGAGTGGAGAAGGATAAAAAAAGCATTTTATGATAAAAAAAATACTCTTAGGGGAAACACAATCTCCTCATTCAGGTGCCTTTGTGTTAATGTATGAAAGCCAGCAATGCTATTAAAAAGATACTTAAAATTAGCTACATTTTATTTCTTGCACCTCCGATGTTAGCTTTTTTGTCTCCACATATCTAGCCAAACTTGCTGGAAATCCAATTTTTATGGATGCATCTCCACCTTCATTCCGTTACTGCTTGATTTTGTACCCAGGGTAAAAAACACACAGAGATCTGTACTTAATTTCACCTTTATGTTGTGGATGCATATACAAGCTTAACGCTGTGTGTATCAATCTTCTAACAGGTTTAATGAATGGCTGCCTAGGCTCACTATTTCTCCCACAACTGTGCTTTCTGTTCCAGCTAGCCTTGGGACACAGCAATGCCCAGTATAGCCAAGACTCGCCCCAAAGTGTTTTCAGGCTTAATAGACAAGGCAGGGGGCTAGTAACATGGTCCCTGTTTTCAGTGTCAGGGCCTAGGACTGGTTTTTATTAGGCGAAACTGGAGCTTAAACCATGCCTCCTACCTCTCAGGCTGGATCTCTGATTTTGTACTAGCATACTAACTAGATATCCAAAAACATCTATCTATTGTTGACAGGAAGAAAAGCATGTTGTGTCATATAAGAGCAACCCTATCAGTGCAGTGGGGATTTGATGCTTCCAAGGAAAACCAAAAGAGGCATTAAACAGCAACCAAACATAGGCAACTGCCTATTCATGAGGATTTCTTCTGTATTTAGCCTTTTGGAATCTGAGAATTGACACAGCCACGCTCCTTGCAGCGGGGACTCGAGGGTCCTGGCTGCTGCTGCCCAGCCGGGGCGGCCGTGAAATGCTAAGAGCTGCCTCTGAGCTCCCTGAGCCCCGATGGCAGTGCAGAGCAGGGACGGTGACTGCTCTCAGGGATCCGCGGCAGAATAGCAACAATGTGTCGAGGAGGGAGGCAAAGGAATCCGACGACCCGTCTCAGTTGTATCCAAGGACGTTTACTCCGACGGGGACCAAAAGAACAGGCACAAATTTTGCGCTCACAGGCTCTTTTAGAGGGGGGAGGTCTCAAGGGAGGGTCCAATCGAAGGACCAATCAGGGGCATTTCAGGGAGAAGTTTAGGGGGGAATATATTTGCATAGGGCCAATGGGGTGATTTGGGGAAGAATGACAAAGGGGGGAGTCAATGGGATGTCGAAGAACTTGGAACTCTCTGGAAGGAAGGGTAGGGATTCCGGGGGATTGACAGGTGCTGCAGGAGGGGATAGGGTAACTGACAGGGATCTCTCGGGAATAAGGGGAGGGGTTGGGAATGATGGATGGGGAAGATGCTGGAAATAAGGGAGGGGAGTATCCTCTTAGGGTTGACAAAGGAGTGGTTCAGGGAGGATTGCCATGGGAACTCAGGGAGGGCGTTAGAGCTTTGAAACTTTCCAGGGAATGGGGGAAACTTGGAAGATACCAACTTGAGGGAATACAGAACGATTTAACGAGAAAGGTACAGAACTGGATTTGCTCAGCATAAAGGTAAACTTTTACACTACCACAGAGAATTAATTCATTATGCATTTTACCCTCATGTAATGAGAAAAAAAGGAATCACAGATGACAGTGGGATGAATTTGGGGTTTTTTTCTGTATTTCTTCTTTTTTTTTGCTTTTCTTTTTTTAAATTTTTATTTTTTATTTCTACATTTTGGGGCCCACTGGAAATTCAAGGTACTCATACTGAAACAAAATATGTGGTATGTTAAAAGTCTTGGATTGTAAAACAAAGATTCACTGATGCTTGTTTTCAAAACAGGGCTGACCTTCTTGACAACAAGTAAATAGTGACAACTCAGCAAAATTGAAACCACATGACCTCATGGAAAAATGCAGTGCTTCATGAATTAGGATAGCTCCTCTAGAGTACACAGTACTGCAACAGATCCCGAAATATAGAGAGCCCTCTGCAACATTGTTCTTACATGAGAAAAAGATTAAGAAAAGGCACTTAAAAAATAGGTGATCCTCAAGGCAGACAACTCAATGGTGCTGCTCAGTGAACCAATCCATACAAAATGTTGCCCTAACACAAGGGGCTGCTGGCACCCCCTTGCCAGCACCCTAAGAACCCCTGCATCCTCCCATTCTGCAGTGCTCTGCCCAAGTCGAATTCAAAGTCATTGAGTTTCATCTTCAAGGCACTTATTAGCTCGAATGTCACCCCAAAGTTCAGGACTCTCTTTGGCAACTCCTGAGATCCAAATGACAGTATTTCTATAGGGGCGAAGTTTGCAGTACAGAGAGTGGGACAAATCTTTCTCAGCCTCAGGTGTAAAACCATGTAGGGACCTCCTAAGGACCGACCCAAAATGTTGAACTGTAAAGTTGCTGAGTGAGGTTAAAAAAGAACAAATAAAGGCATATGACAGTCATTTGTCACACTGAGTCTTCAAACTTCATAGAAATGTCCTTGAGTAAGGGGTTAATGGATGTTTGTAAGAACCGGTAAAAAGCACAGACTTTGAGCGCTTCCATGGGCTGAAGCATTGTGAAATTCACTGATCATGTCTCAGGTAACTCATGCTTAAGGAAATGGACTATACTTTTTGGGATATTTGTGGACTTCTAGAAACTTCAGATGAGAATTCAGGCCTGGTAAAATAAGGTACAGTATGGTACAATCTGCTCTGTACCATCAATCATGAAAGTTAATGCAAGTTAAATCCAGACAACCGCACTGTGAGAGCATCCAAAGAAAATATTTTGGTCATATTCTCTAAGCTAGAAGGATATCAAACCAACTTCTGCTAAAGCAGCAGCTTTGGTTCTGATAAGGGACACAGAGCTGGTTTTAGCTAAAAGAAAATTTGTGGTAATGTGATGTGATTTGAGGGGTTTATGTTTGAGGAGTTTTGCAATTTGTGGTATTGTGATGTGATTTGAGGACAATATATCACACCTCTAAACTAGGTAAGCTTTTGCCAGAAAGATCCTGCCCTGGTAAAAATCAACGACCCATTTCTAATGCAAGAACACTGGTGTATGCATATAAGTATAGCTGGTGAGGTGAGGTAACACAAATATCCACAGCTTTTCTGGTGCAAGGAGAGAAGTTTCACATGCCAGAATTCTCATCCAAGCAAACAGTTCCGGTAATGCACAAGTATGTGCAAGCCAGGCCTGAACTAACTGAAAAAATGATTTTGCTGGACAAAAGCAAACCCCAAACCTTTAGCTGGCCTTTTGCCTCTGGCTCTCTACACTACTGTTTTCTCCCTGCCATTACACTGAGCTGCCTTTCCCTTGTACCACAACACTGGTATGCATCAAAAAAGATGAGCTGATTACCCTTCACTGAGTTTTCACAGCTCCAGGTGTCTGTCAGACACGCTCTGGCTGCAGCTGAGCAGGGTAAAGAGGCCCAAGCTTAAGAAAAAAAACCCAAGAGTCCTTTGAAGTCCTCTGCTCTTAGAAGCAGTTCAACTGAAACAGGATGTCTGGTCTCAGAGCATGCCAGCAGTACTGATTGCTGTCTGGTTTTCAAAGCTTACCCTAAAACTGTGCTGAGATATGCTGGGCCCAAGGCAGGAGAAGACCGTCCCCAATGAAATGAAAAGCTGAATGGCAGAAAAGCAAAAGAGATGCTTTCCATGGTGAGGAGAGAAGGATGAAAGAAAAGTTCTACCTTGATTTTAAATGCCATTCTGACTCCAAATTATTTTTATTCATGCAAACTAGTGCATGACAGACCTACACTTTTATTCCTTTTAGCTGGCAATAGCCTACACATGGGTGCAGAAATGCTTATGATAACTTTAGGAAAATCCAGCCTAGGTCCACCCAGACCCATCAGTTTATGTTTGAAACTGCTGTGCAAATGCCGCAGTGCTGCTGCTGAAGCCAGTAGTCACCTGCAGCTGTGTGGCATCAAGCCCAAGGTAAGAAGCTCAGGGAGTGCCAGAGCCTGGCAGGGCAGCTCAATGTGGCCTCAGCACCAGCTGGGCTGAAGCCACATGTCTGTCATGCATCTGTCACTACTCTTCAGTCCTGCTTCTGAGAATGGCCTTTAGCCTGGGGTCAGTGCAGAGGGCACGCAGCTCTGCAGATCCTGGACTGGTGCTCAACGCTGTGCCTCTACCCGAGCCAAAAAGAATGAGCTGTATAGGAGAGGATCAGGGGTATCACCCAAGCTGCCACATCAGTGGCTCAGTTCTGTTGTATTACCCAGATTACCTGGTTTTTCCCACCCTCACACTTTCCCGTAGAAGTAGCAGAATCTATACCCAAGCAAGCTGACATGATGCTCTCTGGGATGCTTAGATTGATTACTGCTTTGCCCCAGTTCCCCTACCATTCTTTTTCCTCCTTCTGCTCATTAGTTGCTCAAAGAACTGAGTCTTTGCTGAAGACAGGTTTGACAAGTTAGTGCCAACCTGTTTTTGCTTTGAGCATCAATGAATAAATGTATAATATAGTTATTTAAGACTGGCTGGGTGCCACTAGTCACACACAGTAGCATGGTTTTCTGGCACTCTGCAGAACTGGCAGTGGTTCTGGAAAAAATGATAAAGACATTCATATTTTTATTAAGGAAAGATCAGCTGAATAACATCCTGGTGATATAACACAATGCCTTGACTGTCAGAGAAACTCAGAAAGGTCTAGATTCTAATGAAAAAGAGTTAAAGCACATTAATTTTCAGCAACTGCAATGATACTGAAGCAAGGAAACAATGTCAGCTATTGGTTACCTCACCTCTCCCTTCCTACGGAAGGGAGGTATAGTGACACTGGTGGGTTCCACTTTATGCCACTGAAGCTTCATCTTTTTCCCAAAGTGTGTGTGTGTGTGTGTATGCGTGTGTGTGTGTGCCAGCTTCTCTGGCATCTCTGCCCAAGGAGATGCATCCTGCACTGCACTTTCTTCCTAAAGGCCCCAGTCTTGGTATACACCTTGCTATTCAGAGATCCTATGGTTTTGGCAGTATATGGGCTGGGGCATCACCTCCCTGAATCCGTTATTCCTCTTGATAAGGTGACTGTAAGGCATATAGTGAGATAAAGGTCAGGCTGAGGGAATGAAAGGAAGGGAGAGGAGGGAATGGTAACCAAGCTTTGTACTTTTGTTATGTTGCACAGCTGTTCTCTTTGTCTTCCTAATGCGGTTAATCTTTTAAAAGTGTAAATTCTTTAATAAGCAGGACTTATTTTCATTCTCTGTGTGTAAAGGGGATACATGTCATATCTAAATAGCATGTATGATAGAAGAACACAAAGAGTCTTTAAGAGTATACAGTCTTTCCTGCCTTGAGATTATCCACGTTCATGTAAAACAGGATGATCTCCATTCCTTGTCTTAAGCTGTAGATTTTTGTACACATTTTGTTCCAGAATTCACCTTAGACATCCCTGCATTTGCATGTATGTTGATACAAAGTGTTGCTTGCTTAAATCTTTCCTTGCTGTTTTCTGTATTGTAGGAGATTTTCTTTCTCACAAGAAGCTATCAATAATGTTTTGTAAACTATGTACATTTCTGACCTTGCTAGGATCTGTTTTTAGCACGAAGTAGATAAGTCTGTAGAAGAACTGTAGGATAATAAACTCACACTCACTTTGCTGCACACACTCCTGGCTGCTGCCTGCTCTTTTCCTCTCCTCTCACCCACCGTGGAATGGACCCCAGCCGCAACACATGTACAAACATTTTGCAGATTACAAAATAAGAACTTCTGCATTTTTAAAATCTCTCGTGGGAAATAAAAAGTTCCCTATGCTACCTATCAGTGCAGAGAGTCTTATGCCTTGGACCTCAAAAATTAAAAGCAATATTGATATTTAAAATCTGAAAAGTGCATGAAGAAAACTTAAATCAGAACAGATCGGAAGAAAGGGTTAATTGACATGAAGACCAGCACAATCCAAACCATATTAATTGTAGTAAGGTTTTCATTAGCAAACAATTAGCAACACCTACACCAAATAAAATGAATTTCTAAACAACAGGTAGTAATAACAAAATACATTCCTTAGCTGAGAGTCATTAGAAGGTAGAGAAAGATTATCCATAAAGAGAGGATTAGTAAAAAGAGAAACCCCCGATGTAGCAAAGGGAGCCCCAGCAGGCCAGCTGGCTAGATTGAGGTAATAATCCTGCATTTTCTTCAAAGAAATAATAAAAGTAAAAAGAAAGATCAGCACAAATAAAAGAACCCCTTTGCATGATATGGTGTGCTAAGGATAAATGCATGTGCCTTTCTAACAATCATTTCTAACAGGCAAACAAAGAAGAATCAGCAGTAGGGTTCAGTAATATTTAAAGAGACCCAGGAACTGGTAATGCCACTTTTATACCTGTATAACTCCACTGGCTTTTTGATTTATACCAATCTAAGTAGGAGGAGAATCTGTATGCACACAGTACAGTACAGTGTGCTACAGGACAAATTGTTGTTCACCTTTGTTTTTCTGACTGCTGAGGGGCAAACAGAATGAACTAATAGGTCTCTTCAGGGGTTTGGGTTTGTTTGTTGTTTTTTTTTTTTTCTTTTTTCTTATGAGTGTTTTAGATCCTGGTTATTTTCTTGCCTCAGTATTAATCATTGCTCCATCTGGTTAGTGCAGGGAAGAGCAGAGTGAAAGTTTGCTTAGTTTGAGCACCCCCGGAAGTTTTCCCATCCCTTCTGAGCAGCATTGCTATGGCAGCAGGTAACTCGGAGAGGGGGGAGAAGTAGTTCAGAGGCCAGAGCCCCGGTGCAAAGGACTCTTCTATCGGTAACCAAAGCACTCGGTCCCACTGGGATGGCTCAGCCAAGTTTTCAGTGTGATGAATTAGGCTCCAGCAGTCTGCTCTCCTCTCAGCTTCACAGGATCTGTTCTAGCGAAGCCCAGGGAGGTACAACAGTATGCAGCAGAGGTGTCCAGATCCGTGTGCCTTTCACCTGGGCACCTCGGATCCCAGGCTTCCCCATGGAAATTCCAGTGAAGATTCAGGCTGGGTTCTCACCCCTAGGATCTGCCTTGGCTCGCATTTGCCCTGTGCCCCCGGGCCCCGGCAGGCCGGGTCCCGCGCTCCGGGCGCTGTGGCGGCGGAGACTTGGCGGCTCCCNCCTCAGCCGGGCCCGGGCCGGGCGGTCGCCGCGGAGGGCGGGAGACCCGCCGTGAATCTGGTCTTGTCCCTCCTCCCGGGACGTTTTATCCAGGTGAGTCTGAGGACATAAGCGGTGAAGCAAAAACCAGCGGCAGGAGCCAGGAAATGGGTGAGGGCACCTTTATTCAGGTGTACCTGAGAGGGAGCATTTATAGGGAAAAGTAGTTGAGGTTTGTGCCGCGTGGCCTTGACCTGAAAGAGCAGATTTGCATCTGGCATAGGTCACTCGAAAAGATGCAAGAAGGATTATGCTGGAAAAGATGCGAGCCCCGTGATATCTTCCAGATAGCCCCCAGCTGTATCTGCTGGTGTCAACTTTCTGTAGTGTCCTCAATCCCACGGTGGTGTCCGAGGCAGCAGCAGCTGCTAAACTGTCCCTGCCTGCTTGTTGCTGCCTTGTTGCTGCCTTGTTGCTGGAGGTTGTCATCCCTCAGCCATTGGCACAGAGCCTTTGTGTGATTCTGCCCGCGTCCAGGGCAGAGCCATCCCATTGGCTGTGGTGGAACTGTAGCTACAGTAGCAGCGTCTCATCCGTGGGGAAACAACTTCTGGGCCAAGGGTGGGAAGTGAAGAGCCACCAACAAAGCCTCTCAAAACCCTCACCTGCATGCCAGTGCTGCACTGCACCCTGTGACTTCTGCTCGTAGCGCTAATTCTGCACAAGCATATGGTCAGATTTAGGAAAACATCTGCCAGGTTCCTTCAGCTTCTGCCATACTGAAATTGCAGGAGACTTGGAGCTTTACCTGCTCTCTGCAGTGAGGGACTAAATTAACAAAAGTGCTAGTGAGGAAAAGTCACCTGGATACACTGGGTCAACCCATGGCATACAGAACCGGAAAACTATGCTCTAGAAATGGGCAGTTACTAACAATGAAGTCAAAACAGGTCCCTGTCCTACCACAGAGCTTTTGCCGTGGCCCTAGAGAATGCACTGCACAGCCATCAACATCCATAGCCCCTCTAAAGAGGAACAGATACTGCTGTGGAAGTGATGCTGTGTTTCAAGTCTGTCCTTTCTGCACATGCAGGGAACCACAAACCTGGCATGGCAAAAAGAGCCCAGATCCGGGCCAGCCTGAGATGCTCACCAAAATCTCTTCCAGGTGAAGTGTCTTTCTACACCCCCATTCAAATGCAAGGGAGGAGAGGGCATGAGCAACTCCACCCTCAGGCAAAAGCTTATGCACAAGGAAAAATGTTCTGGAGATTTCCTCCCACTCTGCTCCCTCCTATGGTTCCTCCTGGAGGAGGGGGCAATGAGGCCCATTATTTATTTAACACCAGATTGCTCAAAAAGAGGTTTGAGCTGACTGTATAAAGAAAAGTAGGTTTCATTACCTATAGCGCTTCACATTTCAGAGGAGCTTGTATTGTTACACAGTTTGAATTGTTTGACAATATAATTATTATTATTAGTCCATAATGTACACTAACAGGTCTGGCGGTGAAAGGCTGTATATTAATGCACAGTAACTATGTTTCTCTGGAGGGGGTTAAACAAAACTGTAACTAGGGTCAAAGCTATGCCTTTGCCTCCATCTGCTAGAAACCAGGCATTGTTGCTTAAATTTTAATTACAAATTAATCAAACAAAATATGGTACATTTTGCACTGGAGGGCTAAATGCTAATTTTGCAGCTAACCATGAAATATCTAATATTGGAAGGATCTAATGTTAAAGGTTACTGTAGTTTGCCTTTGAAAATATACCTGATAAGATCCTTGAATTGGAACTGAACTAATAATCAAAAAAGGATCACATAGCCCAGTGAACTAATTTTTACACCTTCTCTCTTTCCAAATGTTCAGATAATTTCCTGGCATGGGCTGTTAAACCAATATTTTGTTCTTAGTAAAGACTGACAAGTTTCTGGAGCTCGTCTATAGCCACACTAGTTTCTGGGAAAAAGAGATAAGCTGTTTCCTATTTGCCAAACAATGATGGCAAACAAAGCAGCATTCTTCAGGAAGCAAAAGGCTTTTTTAAAAATGTGGTTTCTTGGCTTGGCTCAAGGTAGTTGCCTGCTAGACTAAACAAGCAAATACATTTTATTCATATTTCTCTATAACCCATGTTTCAGTACAAAGTACAGACATTAAGGTGCAGGTACAGAACTGGTTTTACGGAAACTGGTCTGGTTTTTTCCCAGTAAAACATCTGTGTGGTAATAGTGCTGGAGATACAGCATGCTAATAAGTGCCCTGAAGGTATTCTTCCTACCTAGCCTCCAGTCAGGGAAGCAGCTTACAACATGCTTAACTCTTGGGATACAAAACAACTGGTGGCTGTGACTCCAATGCACCATCCCTTCTTCTGGGTATCAAAAACACATAAAATGCGGTGATTCCTGGAAAGAAGTTGTACCCTTCAACAACCTAGTGAAACTCAGTGAGAAATGTGCAGAAGGAGGAAGATGGTGGCTAGAATATAGGAGCTCAAGAGACAGTGAGTCAGACAGACTCTTGAAGGATCTCTGTCAAAATACTAGTGAAACTTTACTTTTGGCAACACACTTATGTTTATGTCAATTCAGATCTTAATTCCTCCTAGTCCGTTCAACATCCTGCTACAAATAATCTTTTGTTTGCCTCCATTTGTCAGGTGCACACACACACACAACCCAGTTCTGCTCTGGCAGAGCTAGAACTCATGCTGCTTTGGACTGTGCTGAACATCTTAGGCAGCCATGACATTCCTTGCCATTGGAGACCACCCTGTGCCCTCACTGCTGAACAAGTTTTACTGTAAAAAATGTACCTTAGTTCTGCAAAGGCCAGAGGGAAAAATGTATGCAGTAGTGATGTTGCTCCACCACCCAGTTACCTTGAAGAAATCTTCCTTTCTGACAGGCTTTCCTGTGAGCACCGACAGCCCCAGCAGACAAATTTGAGTTTCCTCAAATCACAGTTTTGCTGATGCCAAGCCATTTTGAGGAGATATAGGACTTCTGCTGGGGCTGTTGCCACTTTGCCTTTCCTGGGATGTGAGAACACTTTGCACAAAGTCCTACCTTCCCAGTCCAGCTGTTACGTTTCAAATGATGGAAGGAGAATCGCTGCCAAGAATCTATGAGAGAAGAAGGGAAAGGGGCACTGAGCTGATGAGTTACTGCAGGAAAGGAGGTGATCAGAGAAGAGAGGAAGGTAAAAACAGCTAGCCATCACTTCCTTCACATTCTACCAAGGGAGAGAGTTAGTGTCCTGCCAGCTGTGCAAAGCAAGCAAGCCAATCTGGAATCAGACCAAAATTGCATGAGAAAAGAAGGGTAAGGCAGAGAGCTACTGCTCATGCAAACCTGTCCCTATGCTTGCATTCTCTATATGGCTACAGGGAAATAGTCTTTCTTTGTGTTCCTGCCTGTTTCCAAGGGAGGTTGTATTTGAGAATAAATAATGTCAGCCAAGAGTTTGAGTTCCACAAAGGCAGTATAAGTGTTTGTTCCTCAGCCTGGGTCCTTGCTTTCTTGGAGCAGAGTAGGTACAGAGCCTGTCCTGGAGATCAGCCAAGCCAGCCATTACCACCCTTTCTGTGGCATGCTTCCCCACGGAAAAATTTCAGGCTCTCACTGCTGTTTGCTGTGGCATGTGAACAAAGGGCTTGTCTACTGTCCTGAGGGATTTAGTGGATTTGGTGACTGATTTGCCACTTTGTAACAGGAGCTTCCTGAAAGAAATCCAAGCACGGTGATCTGTCTCTCCATGTTCTGTCATTTAACCTGGATATATGGTTTTTAACAGTGTTGCCAGTTGCCTCGAGGCCTTATTTTGTGAAGCTCTGTTTAAACACGTATGAGGTTTTGTCACCGTCAGGTGAAGCTCCGTAACAAACCTGAAATATGTAATGACAGAACATACAATACGCCAAGGGTATGTAACTGTTCTCTTTGGATTTTTGCTTGTGTTTTAACCTCTCTCAAACTGTCTGAACTTCAGTCTGTTCCTCTCTATACTAGATTCCACCAGTACCTGCTGCCTTATGAATTGCTCAGAAATACAGTCAGTGTAAAGTGTGTGCATACACAACAGCAGTTACTGGGGACACCTGAGCATTATTAATGTTGCAAAAAGATAGGCAGGATCAAAAGGCTTCTCCTGTTCTGACCAACCAGCCTTTGTTCCTATGGGGGCCAACTTTAGGAGCATAACAGGGGTCATGACCTGTCATGAACCTGCATGTCTTGCAGACTGCAGCCCTTACTGCATCTCCTCTGGAGAAGAGGATGTGTTCTTTCTGAAAACTGGGTGATAGACACTTAGCAGGAGACACAAGGATGGGAGGATGCTAGAACATGCAAAGAGAGTCCTAGGACCAAGATTTTGACCCTCAGGAGTATGCAGAAGCTTCTGTGTGTTTGTGGGAAATGTGGCCTTTCCCTGACCAATTCTTTTGAACTCTGCTTTTGGTAAGGGCAGGTAGAGGTGTGTGCAATTCACTTAATTACTACCTTACCCTCCTTGGAAGCATCGAGCAAGCTTTATTTGTAATGAGTTCACTTCTGCAACAACAACAGCAATAGAAAAAAAAGAGATCTATCTTAACAAATAACAGAAAGACCTTAAATATAGAGTACTTTCCTAATTGTATGGTAGCATAAACCTAATTCTCTCTAATAGATATGCCCATAAGTCTTTGGAGTAATAGATTACCTTTATTAAAGGTAGGGTCTGATCTGGAGACTCTTTGCACTGATACAGTGGAGAGGAAAATTGCAGTTATCAATACTAAAAAATAAAAGGAAAAAAGAGGGGCTGTTCCTACACTAAGCTCTATTTTTTACATTCTTGATTTCCTTGAGCCATAGTGCAACACAACTGACTAGGAAAATATTTTAAAAACAGAACTAATTACACTGAGTTCAGTTTTGTGCTTTGTAAGACCAGGTGGAGAATTCTACTGTGCTCCATTGTTTTGGTCAAAGAATGCATCCACAAATTTTTCAATAGGATTCTGCCTGCCAGTAAAGCCAGCAGCATGAACAGCATCTGTGCCTCAGCTAAGGTACCTAGGGCTCAAGACTAAAAGAAAGTCAGATGCATTGTGATAGACTCATCAAATGATTCCCTTTGTGCCACATATCCTCTCCTTGCCCCGAAGAGGAAATCATGGTGGTTTGGGAGCACAGATGCAATCAGGACATCTCTTGAAACTGTGACTCTTCCTAAGTTTCCCACTTAGTAAGTATTGCATCTACATATTCCCCTAGAATCCAGCACCAGGTACTGATTAGGTACCATGTGAGCTTTTGCAGAGGTTTGAGCTTATTGCACTCAGTGCTGTTCGTACCTTTTAAAACTTACTCCTAAAACATTATTGGAATCACAAAGAACTTTGATGTATTTTTAAAAGAGCTTTTTGATTTCACTTTAAAGTGATTTGAAGGGATTGATAGAAGCATTAACAGTCCTATGGACTGGATTTAAGCTGCATTTAAATTCATTTTCATAGTAGACAATATTTTCCAAGTTTTCTGTAGTAGAATGTAAATTCTCTTGACCTGTGCAACTTTTAAATGCAAAGAATGAAATTCTCTAGCATGCTTCTGGGTGGCAGGCAGTCCTCCTCATGAAAGCTATGAGGTTTTGAAACTATTCTAGGAGACAGTGTTGAAAATCCTTTTATGGTGGAGTTCATTCAGCATATTACAAGAAGGAGTATGACACAGTTGACTATAGAACAGGAAACAGAACACCTACTTCCCAAACACTGCATTTCTAATGAGATACACTATTTCTTGAGAATTTTTCCCATCCGTTGGGAGAACTGTTATCTGCTCCTTTAGAAGATGAAGGACAGATAAAGCCCAGGAAAAAAGTTCATTCAAATAAGCTAACTCCACTGGGGCAATGTCCAGCTCTGTGTTTGCAATTTGTGCACCAGCAGACACCAGACACTGAGCGCAGGCACAAGTCTCATTCTCTCCAGTGATAAGGCACAAGAGATGGTGGCAAATATTTTTTCAGGGCCATGGCTCCAGATAGCTCATCCTGAGGGAAGGTGTATGGTTCCTTGCTGAGCTGGAGAAGTTGGCAAAACTCCTTGTTGCTGGGAAAGCCCATCACACCACGGTCACACACTGCACCCTCAGCCAGACATGAGATGCCTGGCAATGACCTTAGACATTTTGCTTAAGTATGTGAGACTTCTGGAGCTGTGTGAGGAGGTTCTTTTGGCACACACAGTTCTAACAGACTCAGGTGGATTGGGACAGAAGTAAAATGTGCCTGGACAGATTGCTACAGGTCCTTGGCTATTCAGTTTGGAAGTGTCGAGTCACCCACTAAACTTGCAGTTACAGATGCTGGCTGGGGGTAGTTATTGCTCCAGGTCACTTGCAGGTGACAAAGAGGGACAGAGTTCCTGAAGTAACTGCAGGCTTTCAGCGAGTTGCTGTGGGGCCACTGAGGTCACACAGGAAATCATTGTCTGCTTCCCTCTGGACTATGCCAGGAGGAAAGGACTTCGCTCATATGCTGTACAGGTGCTGGCAGAGGGTTGAGAGAAGTCTTTGGACACTTACACATTAGCAGCTTTCAAGTAATAATTTTTGGTTTCACCAAATATTACCTGAGATGCACCTACTTTGCATGCTGGTAGTCTTCCACCATCTGACTCTTTGGCGCATGATGATCAGCTTGAATTGCAGACATCTGTCTGAAGGTTTTATGATACCCTCAGCAAAAAGGGGAATGTGTTCGTGATACTGCTTTCTTCTAGACCAGTGCCAGCAGGCTGTGAGTGCACCTCGAGATTTTAGACTATGCCCAGAAGAACTGGAGGAACAAGGCTGTTCCCACAAGACTGGGCTATGATGAGAAGTATTGTGGCATAAGTATTGTGCTCTGTGTAAATTAATTTAGGAGCTTTTTGAAAAGCTGGGTGAGGGACAGAGGTTCTTAATTCTAAGGATAGCCACCTTAGTCCCAGATGCTAGAATTGAATGTGAGCCAGAAATAAAGCAATTTCTCTAAGAGACTATCTCTCACACACACAAGCATTTGTCAAGGCATAGCCCAGCAGATAGAAAATAAAGCACAGGCAAATGGGCAAGAGCAAATGCATTACCTAAATCATCTGAGACCTGAGACAGTAGAGTGCCATGGCTGTCAGTAGGGTCACCCTTTTCTCCCACTGGCAGGAGAGCTGGGGGTCCTGGGAACCTCTCATCTCACATCATCCCCTCTGGGATAGGGCAGAGCAGCCTCTGCCGTGAGCTTCTGGCTGGCTGTCACAGCAAGGTGCAAAGGTGGTGGCATGGTCAGGACTAGGCTTGAATCCTGTTTAGTTATCCCAAGAGATGCTTTGTTTTGGCTACCAGAGAGGAAAAGAGGTAAAAGCAGAAGGAGCTTATTCTCTGCTTCTGTGCTTTTATCTCCCATTTCTCCCCACCTTCAGATCCATGCTGCTTTGGCTTAATTTTCCAGCTTTTGTTTGCATTTTGCCCAATCCACTCTGACATGTTTTCTTGGCTCCTTCTCCTTCTGTTGCAAAGATTTAGTACTATTAGCAACTCCTGGTAATAAGTTAATTCCACTTTCAGTTTAGTGGCTGTGGAAAGAAGTGAGACACTTATAATTTGGCTGGGAGAACCCGGGTGGCACAACACTCTGGGTCACAGAAAGGCAAATCCTGACACTTTTATCTCATAGTGCGTTATTCTTTGTCTTTGCATCCCCTACCCTTGTGGCTCCAGACATGAATGATACACCTGTTCATTATGTTACTTGATGTGCAGTGCCATTAATAATAGTACATTACTGCTTGTAAACTTAACATATTTTTCCTATGTGAACTCCCAAAAGGCAGTCAGGCAAAAGAAAGGGGTAGATTATAGAATAGAGACACAGCTTCCTTCACCTGAAGTTGAAACTACATAGACAGCAAAAAAATTCTTTCTTTCTCCTGTCACTATATTTTCAGTACTAGAGTAGAGATGGGATATTCACAGTCAAACCCATATGGCAAGTGACACCATATGTGATGCTGAAATGTACTGTTAGCTGTTAATAAGTGTGTCTAATACAGGTTGAAGCTGCTGGGTGCACTAGCCAGATTCTGGGCATGCTATGCAAAAGAAGTGATTAAGCCTTTTATGGATTAAATGAGCTAACACAATAGAGGCCACCTGCCAAAGTGTTTGCCATATGAAACACCAGTGCAAAAATTATTTTAGAGGAAAAAAGGGAAGGCTTTCCCAGGAATTTGAATACAAACACAGGACTTAACAGTGGTTTCAGAGGCAGAAAGCAGTGAGGACACATTGCCTGAATGCAAGCTAAAGGAAAGTGAACTCTCTTTGGATAAACAACTAGATGGGATGTATGAAGTGGAACCATGCAGAATAATATAGTCTGGAATTTCTTTTTTCTGTTTTCTTGCCAAAGAGGGTCTTTAAGTGCACTGTAAGTAAACTGAAATGAACCAAAGAAGTACTTAGTCCATTATTTTAATTTTCTGCTTCTAAATAAGACAAGCTGTATTTTCCTGTGCTTTCAACTCATGGCTTGAATCATGCAGGTGATTTCTAAGGGAGATCCAGAAGACCAGGAGAAAAACCCATTCAGTCAGGATGTAATTGAGTTGAAGAAATTCTTATGTAAGGTGATAGCAATACTTGCAAAACTAAAATACTGACTAATATATTGAAACTGAGCTTCGCAAAGGCAATGAATATAGCAGCCTGGAGCACCCTGAGAAATCCTGAAGAATGACCTTTCATACAAAAGAATAGCTCTGATGCAAAGACTTTTTTGGAAGTCAGAGCAGATTGCTCTCCCAGCCTCAGATGTCACAGTGGATTGGCAATTGGACAATTTTTTGAGGAATTTTATGCTAGGAAAACTTTGGTGAGTCTGGAGTTTCTTAATGATGGTGATCTTCAGCAGGGTTTATGGAACTGACAAATAAGCATCAGAAAGAAATTAAAAGGATGACAAAGGAGAAAGAATTGGGAAGTGAATGACTAGAAAATGTGGATTGAATGGGGCTTTGTCATATGTTCCTAGCCTTTTTTTAAACCACGGAAAGCAAGAGGAGAAAGGTCAGATAATCCTAGCTCACAGGATACAAAAAAACCCACTTCCTCTGAAGGAAAAATCCAAAGCTCATTTTTCTGAAACAATAAGACTCATTTGTCCCACATGAATGGCTGGGAAGGTATGGGAGAGAAGGGCATTTCCCATTTCCTACTGAAATGTTCCAGCCCTGCTGACGCTGCAGAATTTACCCAAGGAGGAATTAGCTACAACTAACACAGCCCCCTCACTGGCAGTTTGGAAGCAGCCATCCATCAGAGTGGGCTGGAAAACAACTAAGAATTAATAAAACCACATGACAGACACCTCCAAATATCAACAGAGGATTTTAGGATGAATCAGCAAAGGACATGTGTGTTCACCTTGACCTGAGATTTGCAGGATTAGATGAAGAAAAGTATGTCAAAGATCTTCTCATAAATTTGGAGCCTGGATTTTTTACTGCAGCAGTATAGTACTGGAAAGGAAAACTCATGAGAGGAAGCCTGAAGCTGGTGTTCATCCACCTCGTGAGTATAGCTGCCTATCTAATAAGTGAATGGAAAGGGGGAGTGGACACTAATCCTGATTCATCTACTTTGTGAATGACTGGAAGCAAGATACTGTTTTGCAATATGAAACAACAAAATTAAATTTTCAGCACTACAAGCCGTATTGGCAAACTGCCCCTGCCTTTTGCAGGTCTTTTAAGGGAATGATGGGAGAGCATGGCGAAAGCTCTCTTAGACAGCATTCAGGTGACTACTGCAAAAGAATAACCTGTGGCTTGATTTTCAGTTGGCACTGTAAGATCACCCAAGCCCTCAGCCTCACCCACAAGCCAATTTGTTGCAACAACCACCATGTGTGAGGAAAGGTTTTGAGATGAGTGGGTGGAAATCAAGGTAGCAGGAACATTTGTGCTTTTGTTGTTCTGCCAGATACCACCCACAAACCACTGTTGGAGCACAAGCCTTCACCATCACCATCACCATCACCACCACAATCCTTCACGTCAGCTTTTGAAAATATTCTGCAAATTGACCTTGGGTAGTTTGAAAAAACCGTAGATTTTGTTTATAAGTTGAAGTATGTTTCTGGGTTTTTTACAGAGTACATAATATTAAAAACTGGGTTCAAGTTAAGGCAATTCTGTGTCTCTACCTTTTTGTAGACATCTTTGAGAGAAGTGTTTTGTCCTGAACACCATTCATGGTAGCAATTGTGTGTGTATTCATACAGCTGTTAGAAACTTACCCAGAAAATATCAAAGCACCAGAAATAGTGATGGAAGATGCCAATGAGTTAATAGTCAGGGACACAGCTCCTGGACAAGCGTGACCACAAGTAAATCTTAGATTTGTTGTTCTATTCTATACCTTCTGAGATGGTGATTTGCCCTGCACAGCAGAACAGATCTTGGCCTTTCTTTTTCACTTACTAGTGGATTTGCAGAGCAGGAAAAGAAGATTACAATTCCTCTCAGCAGAAAGTAATCCTTTTAAGTTAGGTATGTCAGCATTCATTGAGAAGTGTGGGAAAGTGCATGCTACTTAAAATGCTTGACAGGTCTCAGAGAAACGTGGTGGCAGGAAGATGGGAGCAAAGCCCCCAGTTGTGATTACAATGGCCCCCAAATTAGAGACTGTTAGAGGGAGCAGTGAAAGAGTTCAGGATCAAGGACTGATTTTAATGTTTATCCAGCTCAGTAAATTCACAGCAGTAAAGTCCAAAATTGTAACCTAGAGTGGTATTTGTTCATCTGAAACTCATGGCAAACAAATTTTCTGTTTACATGGCCACTTAAGAGAGGTGGTGGTGCTGTCCTGCAATTTCACTGTGCATCAGGTTGTTAATGAGGATCCCATAAACTGATGGATCTGCTATACCTGATAAATATTTTGAGCAGCTCATAATTCCTTCATAATTCCTTCATATTTGTTCTGTTTGGAAAATTAGTCTGATTATAATAATCATTATAATAGTCAATAGTCACTGAGCCCAAGACAGAGCTCATTGTTATGAGTTTCATTGTATAGTTTTGAGTCCAAAGAGTTGGACTTAGACGTTATCAGCAATGCTCTCATGAGATGATGAGCAAGGTCAGAAACTATTCTGGATGCAGTCATTGCAAAATAACTCAGGCTTAATATATAAGGCTGAAGTTGAAGAGTACCCGGAATTCATCTGAAACTCATCTGAGCAGATGATGAGATCCTACTGACAAGGCAATAACACAAAATCTGTTGTGGGTTAGAAAAAAGAATTTTGAAATAATATGACAAGAGGTAAAGAAAAATGGCAGGAATTCAGTGATGGAAAATCCATGCTGAGAACGATGAGGTACAGGTGCAGAAAAGTTAAACTAACAAAATTTTTAAAAACCCCACACTTCTAATACAGCAGCATAAAGAGCAATAACTGACAAGAGGGGCTTGAAATGCTAAGAAGGAGAATGATTATAAAAGTACAAAATGAAGTGGAATGTGAAGGGGAAAAAAAGAGAAACAAAGCCAAAGCAACAAATTGCATAAAATTGCTGAAGATACCAGACAGTTCATAATGTATTTGCAACTGCATAATAGCTGCACATCTCTGTTGTAAGAGAATTCAATTTTATTCACTCTAATTTAGCACAGGACAGTCAACACAGTCATTTCAGATCTGTTGTTCACAATCCAAGATAGCATCTTGACAGCTTTTAACAAACGAAGTGCTTCATAACGTAGACTGTTGTGGACAAGTGAAAGAACCAAGCCCAGGGTCAGCAGAGGAATACATAACATACAAGTCTTTCAGGAATGTATTGCACAAGAGGTCTTTATTCTTTTGTATTTTAAGAAGTCTGCATTTCAATTTTGCTGATATTATACATAATTCCCACATTTTGTCTTCTACTGAATTCCCTCCTCCCCACCACATGCCCAAAGCCTGAGTGACAACCGAAGGTGCCTCAATAGTGGATATTGCAATGCAAACCAGTGTTTAAATGGCCTGCTTTGGCTAAACACTTCTTTGTTTGCATGTAACGACCTCCCTCACATTCTCTCCTAACAAATACCTTCCATATGGTTGGAAGTACTTAAATGGATAGTCCGCCATGTGTTACACTGAGGATCAGATGCCATGGTACATGGAGAGGCTCTTCCACGTTTTAGGGTTGTGTAGAGAGATGGGAAAAACTCATCTCATCTGCCCTTCACTTTCCACAAAAAAAATGTTACTTTTCTCTAACTTTTATTTTAAGTCAATATATACAGTGGAATATTTAAAATACCTAGTCAGACAGGGGAACTCATCATAGTAGGCAGACTGCACAGTGCATTTTGAAGCTCTCTCCTAAATGAAAAAATAGAGGAAGCTTTTAAGTCTATGTCATCCAGAAGGTACTGAAATAGTCAAAACAATCTGAATTTCTTTTTAGCACAGCAATTCACAATTGTGTTTTAAGGTAAGCTACAGAGTAACACGCTTGGTTCCTCTGATTTGCTTTTATCCATTCAAAAACTATAAGGGTTTTTATTACCGGCTTATTTCAGCCAGATTACATAGACAAGTGAATTTCCTGCTGTTCTATTCCAACTATCCAGACTAGAGGGCATGTGGAAGATGTCCCACATCCTGCCAGACAAAAACTTGGGTGTGAAACATACCCTCAGACCTTATCCTGAGATCCCCCAGTTCAGACATAGTCATCAATTGTTCTATTTTCTCAAATCCCATTCGGAGAATGGCAAAGACACCCTTTTATTTTACACTACTGCAAACACTGAGGTATTTCACTGCTGATCCCAAGAGGGCTCTTTCTGAGCCACCTACAGAGGCCATCCTTTTGAGATGGATGATGAACAGCTGGCAATAGTCCCATCAGAGGATGTGTGAGGGTGCCATGCTGGCAAGATAGAGAATGCTTCTCAGGGAGCACTTCAAGGGAGAAATATTCAGATACAAGAATGGGAAAAGGGAAGAGAATTTCATAAAATGTGCCCTAATCAGGGGATTTAACGTAATTGCAACCATACTGGAAAGTGTACTCTTCTATTACCAAAGTTGCATCAGGAAAACACCATCTTAACAGTTTTCTGCTGGACCTGCTTCACATTACATTGGGCAAGGGAATATTCACAATGCCAATGCTACAGAGGGAAGGTGACTATGGACCTCCACCCCACCCAATCAGACATCTTTGGGAGCACCTTTCTGCTCAAAGGGTAGCTTTTCTCACTGAATTATGGGGTAATCATAACACAAAGTCCCTAATCTAGTAACAATCCCCTTGATTAAAAAGGGACACATAAAATGTTGTTAAATTTTTTTATAAAAATTGAACTTCTTAATTGAGGAATACAGGTAATTCAGAGGAAAGTAGAAAAAATAGTTTGCCTGGTTTTGTGTTCATCTTTCTTTCTACTAGCTGCACAGTGGAAAATATGATGAAATAGGAACTTGGAGGAAAAGTACTTTAAAATTTGATATATTCCCATTTTTTTCCCCAATTAAATTTCTCTGATTAGATTTACTTTCCACCATTGTTATATTTTGCAATTTGAATAGTTGACTTGCTGTTTCAATGAACCAGCTCTGCTTCCCATCCCTTTCACCTTTAGATTTCACTTTTTCAGTAAAGTTAGAGGCTGTTGAGTTGGGAAGCTGGGGAATGCATTTAAAGTCCGCCTGTACTTGGCACTGGTGAGGTCGCACCTCGAGTCCTGTTTTCAGTTTTGGGTTCCTAACTTCAAGAAAGACATTGAGGTGCGGGAGAGTGTTCAGAGAAGGGAAACTGAGCTGGTGAAGGGTCTGGTGAAGGACCTGGAACACAAGTCTGATGAGGAGCAGCTGAGGGAGCTGGTATTGTTTAGCCTGGAGAAAAGATGGCTCAGGGGACACCTTACTACTCTCTACAACTGCCTGAAAGGAGGGTGTAATGAGATAGGAGTTGGTCTCTTCTCCCAAGGAGCAAGTGATAGGACAAGAGGAAATGGCCCGAGATTCTGTCAGGCAGGGTTTCTTCACTTAATGGGTGGTCAGGCATTGGAACAGGCTACGCAGGGAAGTGGTGGAATCACCATCCCTCAAAGTGTTTAGAAATCATATGGATGTGGCACTTGGGGACATGGCTTAGTGGTGAACATGCAGTGCTGAATTAGTGGTTAGACTTTAAGATTTTATAATTCGAAGGTGACATCATCTGCATTCCACCCTCACCCCTCCATTTTATTTTTTTTCCAGAGGTTTTCAAGAGGCTTACACTTCTCGCTTGTATTGCGTAAATAAACATTTTAAGTTATTTGGAGGATGAAAGCCTAGTCCTCCAAGGCAAAGCCTGCCCCTTTCAGATGAACAGCTGCCGCCCAGCGAGGAGTGTTCAGGAAAGAACAGGCGCTGCTGGGCGCCCAGGGACTCCGCAGCAGCATCCGGACAGCAGGGGCCCATCCCCAGGCAGGCCACACGGGGTGCCCCGTCCCTCCACCCGCTTTCCCGCCGCTGCCGGGCGGCTCCACCCCGCCACCGCCCCGCGCCCCTCCTCCCTGCTCCTTCCTCCTCCTCCTCC
>WEIT01015963.1:2968-44881 GCA_013389985.1 Dryoscopus gambensis | reverse complement strand
TTTTTTTAATTTTATTGTTGAAACGCCGTGATGCCACCTTAGACACATAGTCGCCTGAGAGGCATGCTTCCATCGGCTGTGGTCTGGTCCAAGCCTGGCAGCGCATGCTTGGATGCATCAGGCTGATAGTGTGCTTCAAATCTTAGGAGATGGTATGGCTATAGAATCATAGGATACTTTGGATTGGAAGGGACCTCGTCTAGTCAGCCCCAGTGAATGAGTAGTGCCGTCTTAAACTAGATCAGGTTGCTCAGAGCCCCATCCAACCTGACCTTGAATGTTTCCAGGCATGGAGCATCCACCTGCTCTCTAGACAGCCTGTTCTGGTGGTTTACCAATCTCATTATATGTAGTCTAAATTGACTCTCTTTAAGTCATGGTGAATTTTCTAGGTGGTGGGAAGGAGTGAGGAGAAATTCAGCATCTCATTCAGCTCTTGCCATTGGAAAGGTAGAGCTTTACGTGGGGTTCTGTGGAACTGCAGTGTAATAGAGACACTGGAATATTTATTAGAACCTCTGTCCTCTTAGAGACTTTGTAAACCTTGCACCTCTGTATAACCTCAGGCCCTCCATTGGCAGTGTGAAGAGAAGGGCACTATAAAACAGTTTGGGAGAGCCCTGTTTGACAATAGACACAAATGATACTTACTTCTCACCTCTGGTGCTATAACACAAGACTCTTACCGTCTGCTAGTTCCCTTCTGGTGCACAGCTAAAAGGCTGCGCATCATGTTTCTTTTAAGGCTCAGCAAAGGGGAGAAGGACACAGTCTGTTCATGGTGCTTTCCTGTTTCTCATGGGAGTTTGTTTTTGTCTGAGCACAGCCTTCTGCTGTCTCTGCCTTGTCTTTGTAATACACTTGTGAGCAGTGAGTTCAGTCCTGGCTGGGCCAGAAGGATGTGGTGGCTAAGGTTTCTTTGCCTATTAAGTCATAGATTGTCTGCTGATGGGCAGATTGGCTTGTGAGTTCGTGCCCCCATTTGAAAACAACTGCCAAAGAAGTCAGCAGTACAAAATTGTTTTGAATTGCAAGACCTGCAGTTCCATTTCCTGCCCCAGGGTCTGATTTACCAGGACTTGGCCCAGCAGTTTCAGTACACAGAGCTTGTTAAAGGGGTGTGGGCTGTGACAAAGTGCTTGCACCCAGAAGACCTGAACTCTAGCCCTAGACTCAGGCAGTCCAGGCACAAAGTGAGGATGCATCTTATGCCTGTGGTATTGTACGAAAGTGTTTTCCTTGGAACGCCAGCGCTTGGACAGTAATTAGGCATCACCATAGATGAAAGGGATGCTCTTGAATTATGCAGAATTAATTCAGAAATAACTGTTACAACTGTTTGGATTGGTGAAAGATTAGATGGTACAAAGGAAGAAATAGTAGCAGTTGACAGTGTTTGGATTGTGTTCATATGCTGGCATGGTGATATTCATAACATTACCAGCATTTTTGAAGAGCAGGAAATAGTTTCCAGGAAGGTATTGCCTATGGAAGGTGACATTTTAAATGACTTGCCAAGTGTTTATGATACTTGGGCATTCCTTATTTTGGGATAAAGTAGCTTTATGGACATGAGCTTATTATCAATTTAAATAAGGCAATATAGAAACTGTATTCTGCTGTTCTGAAAATAGCAGGATTTACCAAAATTTCATGGAGTTACTTGGATTTAGCAGTACGTTAACTGGTGTGAAAATTGCCAGAACTTTTTGAGGGGGCACTCTGAAAGTCCCAGGAGTTGTTGCTCTGACAGATTAAAGGCTCAGGTATAATCCATCTTCACCTTCAGTAGAATCTAATTATTCCTGCAAAGATCATAAAAGTGTTGACTGCTCATTCTATCAGTTATTTCTGCTTTCTTCAGAACACTCACTTGCCTTTCAACCTTCTGCCACTTATGCCAGGAATGCACTTCACTGTCCAGGGGATTTCAGGTTTTTGTGCTTTAATGCTGTTGTCAAGTTCTGGAGGTTATCTGGGATCTTCCTTGCCTTCCTAAATTTCGTTGATGCCCATGAGTCCCAGGCTGATTGTGTGGTTGACAGTCCTGTTGACCATGCATCCAGTCTGTGTGATTCTTTTGCACTGCAAAATGGGACTTTGCATCTGTATGCCTTCCATTCTTTCACATGTTTGTATGATGCTTAAATTTAAGCTTTTAGAGTGCTGTTCGCCTATATGACTCCAGTGGAAAAACCAGGATCTTGACTTCTAAACAGTTTTAGTTCGTTGGTTTGGCACCTACTGATGTTCTGGCTGGGCCCCTCTATTCTTGTAGCGCTGCCCGCAATTGTCAACCCTGGAGTGCTTCCCTGTTCGGTTGTTCCTTTGAGGTATGAGCCAAATGCAGTGCCTGTAACCCTTGGGTGGCGTGCCTTAGGCTTGCTTCTGGGCTGAACCTGGGACAAGTCAAGAGGCTTTCCAGCATGTGGTGAAGGTGTGACTTTGCACAGGTTTGGTTTGCGTGAGTATCTGCTCGGGATTAAACTTCGGTTATTGAGTTTGAATGTGACTGACATTGTCTGTCCTCTGCTTTGAATAGGAATGCCCATATATTGTGCTAAATTGAATTAAGGGAACACAGCCCAATTGATTTTTTTTTTTTCCATGGTGGGAGCAAAAATAGAGAATTTTATCTAGCCTTGCTTTCTTATGCTATAGGTTCTCCTGATATGTCACTGTTGGAGAAGAATGCGCTCATGTGACAATTGGCAGGGAAAGTGATGTGTGCAAATAACTCTTAAAAAAATTAAACATGGTAGTCATTGGTGTAGAAATAATATGCTTCTCACCAAATCCATGGGTGTGCATGCAGGCAAGTGTTCTCCCCTTGCAGCCTGCAGGGCAAGTTGCATCTTTTCTGCCTTTGGTGTCAGGAAAGTTGCTTTTTCAATGGAAACATGAAAATTCTTCCTGTTGATGTTGATAGCAAAACAGCTCCCCTCAGGCTTTTTCTTTTTTTCCTTGCCTAACAAGGTGGAATTAATGGGGATAGTGCTTGCAAAAATGTTCTTGTGAGTGCTGGAGACCCTGGGTGCCTTACTTTCCAAGAGCTCATGTGGCTGAAACATTTTTGACAACCTTACCAGCCTCTGTCACCCTCAGCCCTTGGTGACAGACCTGCCAGCCTCCACAGGCACGTGCGAGCTGCCTGCCCCTGCTTCTGTGGGAATGGGATCTCCATGCAGCCCAACACATCCGAGTATGCTGCTGGGTGTACTGGTGGTATTTTGTCTAATTTAGAGAAGGAAAACCTGAGAGACGTGGATTTCTTGAGCTTTGGACTACTTCTGCAGAAACACGGGGTTAGTTATTCTGATGGTTGTTGGATTGTGTGCCATCTGTAGCAGGGAAGGTTTGCTGATGCTCTTGAGAAGTACCTTGTAGGGGTTTTAAACAACTAAATGTGTTTCATGTGCAAAAATAAATGAGTTCAGTAGATATAAAATTTCCTACCAGAAATAAAACTGACTTTTTCAGCAGCTGTGAATTACTTTCAGCTTTTACTGGACTTTCAGTATTTAGCCTTTGTAACAGGTGTCTTTAAAAGACAATATTTCGCACATCTGCAGCATTTTAGCAGTCCATTGTGGTATATTCATGCTGAAATATTTTCCTTGAGCAAGCTTGGAATATTCATCACCTCTCTGCCTTCATGACTTTTTTAGGGGTTTAGTGGTAAAAAGATCCTCTCCTGGAGTGCCTGTGTCTTACAGGTATTTTGAATAGATAAACATTTCGACATTTCTGTTTAGACAAATTTGTATTTTCTTTCTTGGTGGATAATAATTTGTTGACAAGTGTTGAAATCCTAGGCTCTAATGCTGATTGTAAATCAGTTTCAGAATGTATTTTAATTGAAAGTTGAAGATGGAAATGTCTGTGGCTTCCAGGACTACAGAATAAATGACAGTGGGTGAACCCATCATGACAGGGATGTTTGCTGCAAGCTTTTCTTTGATGTCAGTGGACTTTTCTAGGAAATAAACTTGGCTTATGATTTCAGGTGTAGAAATATAGGATTTCAGGTGTTGAAATAGTGTTGCTAATCGAAATTCATCATGAGACTTCCCTTTCTAAACTTCTAGCATGTGCCCACCTTGTACATGTCAGGTGTTGTCTGTTATTAACGTAAGCCCTTCTGGTAAAAGAGGGATGCATCAGTGACCAAATTGAGATTCTTCGTAGTCAGGCTATGGGGAGCAAGTCACAAACTAAAAATCCTTGAAGTTCTGCAGTAAGTTACTTAAATCAGTACCAGTACCTTAGAATTTAGGAATACAAAAAGACTTTAAAAAGTCTTCTACTGGAAAAGAATTTTTTCGTTGTTCAAAATCAGTAATTAGATCCCCTTAATGACTCCTCTGGTGCAGATGTAGAAGCAATAGATGAAGAAGAAGAAATTAGGCATACAGTAATCACAGCAGTGGCTAACTCAGCTATACATTAGCACAAGAACTAATGCAGTGGCTCCTGGAAGCAATTTATTCATAGCAGTGAGGCTCTCAGCTCCTTGTATGTTTTTCCATTTAATGCATAGTGCTTCATTTTTAACACTGCTCTGTACTGAGTGAATTCTGTCACAGCAATGGAAGTGGATTCTGGATGTTCACTGTAGAAGGTGGGAGTGAGGAAATATCCAAAGTGGTTTGGGTATGGACAGCATGGCTTTAGCAGCCATGCGTTGGGTCATGCCATTATAGGCCTGAGAGGGGGCAGTTTTTTCAGAGGTGAATTCTACTCTTGCTTGAGCAACAGTAGGTTGATTTTGCATCAGCGTACATCAGCTTTATAAAAGCAGAACAAGAATAAAATTAGATTCGTATTTACCCTTTACTGTAGCTTATTTCAGAAAGTGATGCTTCGGAGAAGGTACTACTTGCTCTTTTAATGGAAGTGGAACTTTTTCAGCACCATTACTTCTGAAAAATGATCTTCCTTTGGGTCATTTGCCTTGGCACAAATAAACTACACTAAAAAAAAAATCATTATATGGGGCCATGTATGAGCAACCTTGGTTTTCTGTGACTGGAAAAGGGCAGTCTGCTCTCTGCTCTGAACTTCATCTCTGAAATCTACTGTTGAATAATCAGGGCTGGATAACAGCACTTTCTGATGAGGAATTGGCCTCTGACCAGGCAGTCACTGATCTCACGTTCCTCAGAGCTATGAGAGGAGCAGGAGGTCTGTGTGTGGCTTTAGCAAACAGCAGAGAGGCTTGTTTCAAGTTAGAGTGGTGTGTGTGAGGTGTATACGTGGACCAGGGCATGTAGGAGATGAGTGTCTGGATGCTGGTGAGGAATGCAGACACTTTTCTACCCGAGAATTTGTGTAACTAGCAGAATGGTTTTGCAGGTGATACTGGGATGTGTAAAAATGTGTTCTGAAACTTGGCAAAATGCCCTCTTCCTCGGTTTTTAAGGCTTGATCTGTTCATTCCATCTTTACAACACCAGATCCTAAAGTAGCCCACGTGGAAATTGTTTGAAGGCTTCCTTACTGTCCTGTAAGGACGAGGCTTATCTGAAGTGTTTGGTGTGAAGTATATGGCCCAGTGGAATGTTTGGATGTGGTGTTATGAGTCTCCTAGGCTGGGACTGGACTTCTTGAACTCTGAAGTTGTGACCTTGGTCACCTCAGGAAGGCTGCTGCCTGCCCTTGGCTGTGCTTCCTCCTCTCCTGGTGGGCCACATCAAGGGCTTCTAGCAAAGGGGAAGTGTTCTTGGTTAACACATTTTCACTTTCTTACCAAATGTCGCAGAAGAAGCTCTGTGACAGTACCAACCAGGGAGAATGAGTTGCATTGGTTTTATTTTTGGGGTTAGCTAAGTGTCTGCTAAAATCCGTAATTGTGCTGTGGGATCTAAAAGTAAGATTTCTTTGTATTTTAGCATAGCATTACGTTTGCAGTTGTGTTTCTCACCTCTGAGCCATCACTGCTCTGAAAGAGCAGGAGGGGTGGTGGGTTTCCCCATGGATAAAGATGCCCTGAGCTCCTGCTTGCAAAGATGAGGCACACATGTATTTTTATGTCTCTGAAGTACTTTCAGGAGTTGAACACCCTGTGTATCACACTCTCTCCCTAATCCCAGATCCTGAGTCTGTATTCAGGGATTAAAACAGTCTATACAGAATTTTCCTGGAGTTTAGCTGAATAAGGTACAATTTACACATAACATATTTTGTGGTACAGATTTGTGCCTGCATAGGAACATAAAAATAAGTTGTACTTTTGCCAGTTTGAGTTTTCCTGTTAAGTTGGTGTGTGTGACTCATATTTTCTGTCTTGTTTTGAATCAGAAACAGATACCCAAGGATGTGGCCAGCATTTTCAATGTCCCCGGTGACAGTGAAGATTTTCCAGGGTTCCAAGATAATGCTTCCAAACAGAGCTTCTTGTCAGAGAACAACTATGCTGGTTTTGATTCCGTGGAGTCTGGAAAAGAGGTAGGAACAGGTTGCTGTGGTCCAGTTATGCTCTTGGGATGCAGTGGTACTCTGAGCCTGTGTCAAAACTGTGTGAATTATAACTCACACCATAATCCATAATTTTCAGTCTCCATATTAAAAATAAATGTAAAAAAACTTGGTATCCTTTTTAGGGTTTAATGGTTGCTTTTGAAAACTCCTTCATCACATAAAAAAGAAAATGGGTTTCATTGGAAGGTGACTTTAAGTGAAATAGGTAAGTAGCAAACAGGAAAAGAGAATTACCGTCCTGGATACATAAGACAGTGCAAATACATGATATTAGACAGGCATTTCAGAGTATGCAGACTTCAAGATATTTCTTCCAGAAATTTCTCCGTGCTGTCTCTGCACTAAAATCATGTTTTAATAGTGGTTACCCAGAGAAACCATCAGCTCCTGCTGCAGTAGTGTGGTTTGCTGGTTCTTTGCTCTCTTGATGGCGAAGTAGGTTGGATCAGCGCAATGATTTGATATTTTTTCTTCTCTGATTTGGTAGCTGGAAATACCAGCTGAATTCATAAGAAAAGAGTAGAACTGGTGTGATGTCTTGGGTGGCAAAAAGTTTAGCTTTTAGTCTTTTAGAAACTTATAATTACACGCTTGATAGTCATGAGCTAATATGTTATAAGATACCTTAGTCATTTGTGCTCTTGCAGACGTCCCTCTGTTTCATTAATAAGAAAATTGAAATTTTTTTTTTCTTCTGTTTTCCTAGTCCATCAGGTCAGCACCTGGTTAAGAGGTGCTGATGACGAGAAAGATGATTAGTGTTAGCCAAGAGACAGAGTAAGGCTTGTACAATTATGTACTGTTTCTGAGCCTTTATAGGCAAGTGACCCCAGGAGAGTGCAGAAACCTTTTGCAGGTAGAGTCTGTGCTATGAAGAAAGGTAGTGTCTACAATGTAATGAAATGTCTACCGAGCTCTAAATTGGTTTGTGATCTTGTTGCTAGACAGCAAGACTTCAGAAAACCAGCAGGTAGCTTGCTCTTGCATTTGTGTCTTTGTGGGGAGCATCAAGAAGGGTCAGTGGGGAGAGGTGGTGATGGAGGGGAAGCCTTGTGTGGGAGCTTCTGCCTGCTTGGGGATTGCAGACACCTGTACTTTTCTCTCCCTTGATTTCCCAACTTGTGAAATAAAGTTTATGATAATGATCTCTTCTGTAAAGCATTTTAAAATCCTCTAATGAAAAATGCTGTGGAAGAGCTAGGTACTGTTGGTTTAACGTGCGTTGCTGAGAATTCCAGTGAGACTTGTTCCAGATTTACAGCTGCCACTGCAACCTTCCTTACCATTCTTGTGTTTCCCTTGGGATGAGAAATATTTTAAATCTCAATTAGTATTGAATTTAATTTCCTTAGCACTTAATGGTACAATAAAAATACCCTGAGTTCCATCCAACTGTAGCATAATCTGCAGTCCTTGCACATCAGGGCCCTGCATCAGGATGAGCTTCATCGGGCGCTCATGATGCCAAACACCACTATTGCTGCAAAAGCCCATTGGACCTTGTTGTGCAGGAAACAAACAGGTTTTGGTGTGAAGGGCAAAATGATGGGAAGTTCAGAAAAATTCAGCAGTTCTTGAGACAGGAGGCAAGGTAGCTGCCCCGCCGGGGTGGCAAACGGGCTCTTAGTGCATCACGTGTTCCCTTGGATGCTGAGATGCAAATGAGTTAACAAGTAGTGACCTCTGTGTGCCTGCTTTTCCTCAGGGCTTTCTGCAGTCCTGCTCCCATAATCTGTGCGCTTCTGCCGAGTTCCCACAATTTCTCCAATAGGTATCCCTGATGTGTATTTTACCTGGTGTAGACTGTTCTTTGTAGATGAACAGCATAGCTCTAGGTGTGTTATTTTTAGTTACTTTAGCTAACAAATAGCATAGTTCCCCCCTTCAACCTTCATTGTGGAATTTCATGAAAACACAGAATACATAAAAACTTCAGTTTCCTCCAAGAAGTGCAATTTAACTTTAAAGTAACTTCCCTATTGTGTTTGTTCCTTTCTCAAGCAGCTGCACTGCAGCTATCAACAAAAGAATAAAGTAATTTTCCTCAGAGAAAACTCATTACACTTACCCATAATAATTTGTAGATGTTTTAAGTGTAAAGGAACAGCATATGCAGTGGCTCTTCCCTCCCATTCCCCTTTAAGTTTTTCCACTCATCTATTGTATCTTTTTTCTCACCAGATATTATCTTAAAATAAAGAAGTGTGTAATTAAAGTCAGGGAAGGGAAGGAATTGAAAGGAAGAATAAGGATATTTAGCAAATGCATTGTATTAAAGGTCATTTTTGTTTCTTGTGTGGGAGGAAGAAATAATAGAGGAAAATTGGAGAAACAAACTTAAATGTTGCTGACTTTCAAGAGGCAGGTGTGATGTGAGCATGGGTTATATTCCTACCAGGAACAAGTCTTTCAAGAGATTAACAGGAACAAGTTGACTAGATGGTTTTCTACTCGTTCTTACTGGAAGTATGGAAATAGGATTCTATTTAGTAAAAGCCTTGTGTTTAATTGGGATGTAATGTGCATATTATAAAGAGTGTTTTAATGACATCTTTTTACTTCCTGGTCTGTTGGCTGAAATTGAGGGGCTTCCTACCCTAGAACACATCTGAATGATAAACTGTACCAAAAAACCGGAGAGTTGAGAAGTTTAAAGGTGGAGGGATGTTAGTCAGGCTGTTCAAAGCTCTGTGGATTTGTGTTGATATTGGTCAGTTCAGTGATGGTGTAATAGCATGAGAGCAGACCCCATCTCTCATTTGTATTTTCTTCTGTTCAAGGCCCATTTTTTTTACATCCAGAAGAAAATATATAAAACAACATGATAATTTACATACAAGAAAACTGATAGTTTATTTTTATTGGGTAGTAATGGAGAAGGGGAGGAAGACATGAGAAAGAAAGTTTGCCCCACAACAAGTAGCTCAGTTAAAGCCCTGTCCTCAAAATGAAGAAAAAAATCTTGCTAAGCTAAAATAACTCAGTGTTGAAACTCTGAGTGTTGTCTTCTTGTTGTTTGTTTCTTTTGACAGGCTTTGCCTGCAAAACGCTTTCACAGTATGCTGTCTAGTTGATGCTGTCTTGACCCTCAAAACCTGTTTATTGTGGCTGTGTGAATACTCTGTGTCTGACTGTCTCTCACAGCTACCGAGTGGTATTTTTGCAGGGGCTCCGGTTTCAGTCCAGATACCTCACTGAAGAGCTGCGGAGGATTTTCACTGAGGACACTGACTCTGAAACGGAAGTGTTTGAGGGCTTCGCTTCAAACGAGGTGCATGTGAACGAGAAAGAAGTTCTGGTAAAGGCAGTCACACCTACATGTGAATGTATATGTTGACTTCTTTTTTTTTCTGTCTCATCTGTGTAAACCTTGTGTTCTAGTAGGAGTCTTTCTGATACACTGTGATGTTCTTTCTTCATGCTGAATTAAAACGTGTTGTCTTAAAAGAAAGAAAGCTTTACTTAATATAGCGTCACATATTAGGCATGATAACGTCTTCCACTGCTTGTAGATAGTTCCTCTGGAGAAAGCCATGTCTCTATCCCAGACAATACTAATAGAATACTGTGAGCTTCTAAAAATTTGTTAATTTAGGTGAATTTATGATGGTACCTTTGGGTGGAAAGGCTGCTGTCTAGAACTAGTAATTTAAAAATGACCTCTCTTATGTCAGAGCCAATAATGTAACACAGGATTTTTCCTGCCTCTAGATGGTGGAGTCAGACTTGAGTGACGAAGAATGCGATAATTTAGTGGGCAATGAGAAGGAAGAGGAGCAAGAGGCGAAGAAGAAGTTTTCCCCCAAGAGAAGAAGCTTTGGCCTTCGTGTTGCTTTACAGTTTCCCACCAGAAAGTCCTCTGAGAAAAAAGTGCCTGAACAGGCTTTGTCTGACTTACCTCTAAAGGACAGTGAATCCCTCACACCTCTTTCAAGAGAAATAAGCCTCAAGCGATTGGACAAAGTAGAGGGCTCTGCTTCAGAGTCTGAAGAAGACATTAAAGAATCACAGGACGAAAGTTCCAGTGCACTGCTTAAGAGAGCCATAAATATAAAAGAAAATAAAGCCATGGTAAGACTTAAGAGCAGTGTTTTGTTCTCTGACATTTACATCCAAGTACTTGGCTTTAGCATTCTTGAATTTTAGGGTCCCTGCTGGTGCTGTGCTGGAACTTTGGGAAAATCTTACGGTGAATTTTTCTACATGGGAAAAGCCTAGAGGACCCTCAGCACTTAGCCATTTACCCCTAAAGTAACCTCAAATACGACTAGCCTGGTCAAGTTTAAAACCAGAGAAGAACTAAGGATTTTTAATGTCAATGTGAGCAAAGTTACAAATGACCAAATTTTGCAGTCTTGTATTCAGAACATGTCAGAAAACCAGCTGGTCCTTTCAGGTGGTTTATATGGTGTCATTTGCACAGTAGAATTTGTACCACTCTACTGTGTGTATGACAGATCTGCTGCAGTTACTGATTGGAAAGCCAGCTAAAAACTGCTGAGGATGATAAATATAATTTTTCAGTTGTGTGGGATGTGATTTTTACAGTAATGCTTTACTATATAACTGCTGAACGCGTGTGTGTGTGTGTTTAGGTGCAAAAAAGAGCGACTGATCATTTCCTAATGTTTTTTCTCTATTATCCAACGTGCGACCAGCTCTCTTTAATTATCCTGCTGCTGTGTAATCCGAACGGATGTCCAGTCTTTAGTAGCTCCTTCAGTTTTACTGTGTTTCAGGAAAAGTTGCAGCTTCCAAGCAGTCTTGGGACTCAAGCAATACCTGTTTTTTACACAGGCCTGCAGCTCCTGTGTAAAAAATTGCTTCAGCGTTATACCTACGTTTCTGATCTGTCATGTGTCCCCACTGCTGTTGTGTTGGTCTTGCTGCTCCTTGGTCCTTCTCACCTTCCACTGTTCCTTGCAGTTCAACCACTATGAAGCTCACTGGCATCCTAGGAGCAGTACTGTAATGGCATTAAATAGCACTTAATAAATGCCACACTGAAGTATTTACTGGGAAATACCGTATTCAGCTTTTGATCTCTTGATGGCTGTGGCAATCTCAGAGAGCTAGCAGCTTGGCTCATCCCCACTAGTACTGGCTTTTCAGAAGTTAGCCTCATTCTGGAATTCCAGAACAGGTCAGTTGTTTTTTTGTACCTATCAGCCACTGCTTCTGTGGGAATGTTCCTCTAAGACATCTCATACACAGTGCAAGAAATCATCATCCTGCTGAAGTGCTTCTGATGCTGTACATGCATCAGAACATGCATGCATTGGGGGAGCTGCCACTGGCGCTTAGTTGCTCTGTGACTTTGTAATGAGCGTGTACCCAGTGTCTGGCCTGCTTAAGGGGATGCTGAGGTCCCTGGCAAAGAGCACAGATCTATCTGCAGTCCGTAAAAGCTCACTGGGAGCATCGTACTCTTACTTGTCTTCTGGCATCCTGTCTTTCTTTTCTCCCTCCTATCATATGAACTGAATTTCTCGTTATTTATAGAGTCATCACTATGTTGTAATGCACTCCTTTGGTGCTGTTTTGACAAGATACTATGTAAATCTGGCTAGTTCTAATTCCCAGTAAGAATTAGTGGGAGTTAGGAAGTTAGTATTGTTGGCAGAGTTCTTGCTCGTTCAGGAGTAAATGAACCCCTTTTATGAGCCCTACTTTATTTAAGTGCTTCCAGAAAGGTTTCATGCACATGTTTAGCTATAATTTGAAGTGTATGTGAAGAGTGGATGGTAGGTGCTGTTGCTTTTTTTGCAAGTTGCAGTGAGTTTTCAGTGTGACATCACTTGATTCCAGCTTGCCCAGCTGCTGGCAGAACTGAATTCCATACCGGACCTGTTCCCAGTGAAAACATCCACCTCAACTCCTTCGGTAAGGTCCCAGTACTGGTTGGTGGTGACATTAATTTTTGTTAAACTTAGGGTTAACATGTTCCATCAGGAACTTTCAGCAAGTTTCTTCTGGTTTTCTTTGGGTTTTGTCACTTCATTTATATAGATTTGCTATGGTTGGGAAGTACCATGAAGTTAAACCATTCAACACAAACTGAAATTATACAGCAGTTATTTCAACTGACTTTTCTCAGCTTTAAGCAGAGGAGTGTCAACCCTTCTTTCTCTGTAGAATAGCATTTTTCTGTGTATCTTATAAACTGAAAAGATTTGAGGAAATGTTGAAGAGCTCTGTCTTTGGTAGGTGTCCATGCAGGATTTCTGTTGCATGAATTCAATCACACAGTAATTGGCAGATGTGAGAGTAGGAAGAGGATATCTTGCGCCTCCCAAGAATCTCCAAAATTAGGAATTGTGAACTAAATGAAGCAGTTTCTTAATCCCCTTTCAGTTTAAAAAGTTTAAAAGAAAATTAACTAGAATTCAGCTTGATCCTCAAATTGCATATTTCTCAATATTCCTCAATTGTGTATTCAGTTTGTGGGAAAATCTGAATATTTAGCTACCAAAGAACAGTGAGAACTAGCTTCCACCTTAATATGCCACGTGTTAAATTTTGGTATAGTTCTGTGATGTTAATTGGAATGGAATTTGGCGTGAAGGTGTGGTGTTTTAAAAGTAGCAAAAAGGTATAGTGTGTAGGAAGTATAATTGGTGGGGTTTGGCCTAACAAATAACGTGGGAGAACAGCAGATCAGTCCATGATAGTACGAGTGTGGTACAGACATTTTCAGATTGTTTCTAGTGTTTAACACTACAGATGTAACTGAAAAGACAGATACTGTGATTTCCTTATTTTTCTAGAAACAGAAGAAAACCCCAAGGAGGACATTTTCTGAAGGCCAGATAACACGTCGAATGAACCCAACCAGAAATGCTCGTCCACCAGAAAAATTTGCCTTGGAAAAATTTACTATGTCGGCTGTCAAATTTGCAGAACACATCCGTAGCTGTAGACAACAAAACCTCTTGAAGAGACTCAGTGTGGTATTTGTCAGATTTTGATATCCCCAGTAGTCAGGAACTAGGAAACATTTAAATTGTTGGCCAGCACTTAAACCAGATGTCACATCCCAGACAAAATTACTAAAAATCTTTGGTTGAGATTAGCTACAGAAAAGTTATCTCCAGGCCTTTGTCTCATCTTTCACCTGTTAAGTGGGCTCTATTTGTGACCAGTGTTATTCAAGCATAACAAGGCATTTTAATTAAGGTCTGTTAGTTATTCTTCATCTGGAAATTACTAGAGCCTGTAATGTAGAAGACCTTGGAGTGGCAAGGCAGTGGGGTGATGGAGGTGGCAAAGCAGATTTTCTCTGTTACCAGACTCAGAAAAACAGGCAATAATCCTCTGGAAATAGCAGAGGGAAGATACGAGTTACATGGCTGAACTGAGAAAGAATTAAGGGAATCTGGACCAGGAAACTGCTAATGTACAGGCTAGCCATTGAAGAATTGCAGGTTTTACTCTTCCTGTTTTTATAAATCTGGTTTTTTCCTCCTCTAGCTTATGATGATCATTTGTCTTGCTTAATTTTCTGTATAGCCCTTATGAGGAAGACTCTTTAAGTTTGAGTCCTTACAGGCTGGATCCCAGCAAGCAGACTTGTAGGAACAAGTGCTGAGCATAGTTGAAACATTATAGAGGGAACTTGGCTATTAGAAGAAGAGGAGTAGCACCAAATGAGAACCTAGGCTGGTAAATGACTGTTTGGCACAGAACTGATCTAGAGTGAAGGACAAATGAGGTCTTCAGAAACAGGTACGGAGAAGGCTAAGAATCAGATGAGATTTATTCGTGAATAGGGGTCAAAGAGAATGATAATTAGAAGGAAAAAAAAGGTACTCTCTTCCAAATATCAGGATAATAAGAAAGGGCTGGGTATGGCACGACTAACCTAAAACTTCAGTAGAGGTTTTTTTTGCAGGACCTTAGAGACTGTCATTGGACAAAGCAACTAGAGAACATACAAGGAGCTTGAAGGAGGAAAGCATGGGAAGGCAGATGATCACAGTTCCTTATTTTGAGAGGGAAGAAATGGAGTATGAAGAGTTACAGTGGAGGAGTGCAGGGAATGCAAAGAAAAGTAAAACATGTCAGGGATTTGTGCAAATAGAAGTAGTAAGAATGGAAAGGAATTGAATAAAATGACTAAAAAGTGTAGTAGAGAGAAGATTATGGAGGAGAGGGAGAGAATGAGGCAGTGATTTGGAAATCCTGTTCTTCCAATGGTTGCCTGAGCCTGTAGTCTGCCAGCTCTGGACTGCATACACATTGTATATGAAGGAATTTGTCACCAGCTGTGGTGACAGAGGCTTCATGACATCAGACAAAAGGTATTGAGATGAGTTTGTTTAGCAGGGGGATTGTGGAGTACGCAAAAGAAGGAGATCATCAAAGTATTCGTCTCATCGTCCAGTAGAAGATATAACTGAGGAGGACTTGGATAACATTGCAATCACTGTTAGAGACAAAATCTATGACAAAGTTCTAGTAAGTGGTTGCCATATTCTTCAGTGTGTCTGTGTGCTTGAAATGAAAATTCTGTGTTTGCTGAAAGGTGTCCTTTCCTGATGCTCTGGGGAGTACAGCTCATCATTATTATGGCACACAGTACAGCTCTGAAAGCTTTGCCAGACTTCTGTGAGCTTGGCTGTGGTGGTTGATATTCCCCACTGGCTTTTTGCCCCTGATAAGAAGTGGTTTTGTGCCACAGAGCTATTAAGCTAAGTTTGCTATAGTTATTACTTGCTACTGGTAAGAGTTGGCATCCTTTTTATCTCTCTCACTAATAAAAATGTTGTATTGTTGTACCGTTAAATAATAGTGATCCCTGCTGTTCTTTGTACCCCCGGAAATGACATTTTTATACAGGTTGTGTAGTTTCCAGAGCTCTTAATGGAACTCCTCCTTCCTTGCTTTCACTGGATTTGGCTATTACTGGTTATCATAAAGATCAGCTTACCATGTATTTCATGCTTCATGGTATTGGCAGAGAAGAGTCACAAGATCATTTTCCCAATAGTTTTAGGTTTTTCCTAGGGAGAAGAAAGGACCAGAGCTGTCACATGAGGCTCATGTAATTTGAGACTTCCAATGCAACTGAAACTATGCACCGTTTCTGTAAAATTCCTAGCATTGCTATATGATTTATCATATTAACAGAACTTGCTATTCATTGTTTAATTTGACTTTGGTTTGAAGTTAGTGCTTATTATTAGGAAAGTTCATCAGTGAGCATTTAGAATGTCCTTCATACATGTGTTTTTCTCTTCCTTTCCACCTTTAGGGTAGTACTTGCCACCAATGTCGACAAAAGACAACTGACACAAAGACAATCTGTCGCAACCAGGGCTGTGGAGGAGTAAGGGGGCAGTTTTGTGGACCATGTCTTCGAAATCGATACGGTGAAGATGTGAAGTCCGCTCTGCTTGATCCAGTAAGTATCATTCTTGAGCCTGGAATGAAAGTGTAAAGAATACAGTTTTATAAGTAAGCTGTGATGATAAGAATATGCTCATGGTAAAATGGTGTTCAAACTTTTTTTGCCAAGAACAGATCTATAGTACTAATGACTCTGATGTGCTGGCCCAGCGTGGCAGTGGCTGCTCTATTAGCACCTGTGCTTTTATGTGCAGTTGCTGAGCAGCTTGGATGCCTGACTTCATGTACCAGCTGGTTAATTCAGTCCCAGGAATTGTGCTGTACCAGCAGACAGATAGAGCCAAAGGAACTTGTCACAGTGGGTACCCGTCTCTTTCTAGGGAGTTGACTGCAGTCAGCCTAGCATAGAGTGAATTATTGTTAGGCATTATAGAAGACTTCAGTCTATTTGAAAATCAATCCTGAGCACATCAGAGAACCCGAGGCTTCAAGAGTAAGAAGTATTCAAGCACTAAATAATTCCTCTAATCCCTAATTCCTAGAATTTGGGAAGTGTTAATAAGATTGGCTGGCTGGCTGATAGAGGCTTTTAAAACCTTGCCCTTAACAATCGCATGACAGGGAAGCCGTACTCGTTTCTCGGAGCAGCAGGAAGGCCAGTATAACGTTTTTCATAACTTGCTTTTACCCTCCTCCCACATTCACGCCCCTGCAGGCCTGGATCTGTCCTCCTTGTCGCGGGGTGTGCAACTGCAGCTACTGCCGCCGGCGGGACGGGCGCTGTGCCACCGGCATGCTCATCCACCTGGCCAAGTTCTATGGCTACAACAATGTCAAGGAGTACCTGGAAAGGTGAGAGTTATGCCCTGTGGTCATTCCTTTTTAAACTGTTACAGCCCTTTAAATAACATTTGACTTCTTGTGCCCTGGGACAAATCCTGTACCTATGTAAAAGAAGTTCTTGGATTTCAGATTTTTTCCTAGGCTGAGGTCAGCTTCTTTAAAGTGAGGTATATTGTCTATGTAAACAACTAATTTGCTTAAAAAATTGGAAGACTTTTGCCTATTTTGAAATCCCTCTTGGTTGATTGAAGTGTATAGAAGTGCTGTTTTGGAAGTTATCATCTTCAGCAATGGAAATTTTTGGGGAAGCTGAGTTTCCTAAAAAGCACTAACTCTGTTTTCTCATATCTTCTAGTTTACAAAAACAACTGGTGGATGACAATTGAGAACACTGAACTCAAGCTGTGCCTGCAACTGGTTAATATGTTAACAATTTTGACTTCAAAAGTTTATTACTATGTTTTATATAAAATAGAACTGTAGTGTATAGCACATTAATTTCTGTATTGGAAACTTTTTGATCGATATGGTCTTATGCAAAAGATCTCTCAGGAAAATGTTTTGGTAGAGAAATCTACATGCACAGACCTTTATGTTAAGTGAAATGGCACTCTTGAACCTTGAGTGGTTAATTTTTAATAGAGCTACACAACCACGTGATGGGGAGCTTGGTCAATTAGAGCAATATTTTTATTTATATAATTGTGCAAGTTTGCAGAAAGGGTGTTTAACAACTACCTTCAAAGCATCCCTATCTTCAAAGAAACAAAACACCCTTGTCTACCAACTTGACCATAAAGATCCGTTTTTCTAGCTCTGCTTTCTGAACCTGTTCCACCACCTGTAGTTTATAGAACTTGTCCTTGCAAAGAAGGAAGAGGTACTTTCATCTGAATGCCATTATGTTCCAGCCAAAGCTGATGCAATTGACCAGTGGGAGGATGATTTTTTAAAATTTTATTCCAAAGTGCAATTATTCACTGAAACATGAAAGTAGAAGAGTGGGTAAAAAAAAAATTTAAAAATAATCTGAGAAAAAAAACCCAACAAAACAACAAAACTTCTCACCTGCAGTTTTTGTGTAGTGCACCTGCTGCCTGAAGCATCTGCCCAGCAGTTGTAACTGGTCTAAATCAGAGTTCAGGATTAATTTTTTTTACTTAGAGTTCATACTTAGATATTTTTTCATTTGTACAACCAGGCTTTCAAACAACTGTGTTTAAATGCAACATATTTCTATTGCATGTTAAAGTATGTTAAAATTATTGTAAGAGACACATTTCATGTTATGTAGAGAGAATAAAGACTGATCTAAAGAGGAGTATTTTGTGATTCAAACTATACCCCAATGCTGATGTTTCCCATTTACTTTCCCATAGCAAGTGTGATGATGCTTGGAGATCAATAAATCATTATGTGGAGGCGCACATGAACACAACATCAACAGATGAGGAAATAACAACATAGAGCACATAAGTGTTACATTAAGGATTGTGTTTTTGTGAGGCAAATCTCCTGCTCCAGCTGACTGAAAAATATTTATCTCCTTTTGCTGTTACTATCCAGGAGATTGAGAAAGCAGCACGATTTATTGAAAGCTTAGTATGAAACTGCCAGGAGTAAGGGTAGAACCCATTTACCTGACTTCTTGATTTTCAGATTGAAAGTCCAAACATAAGTTGTCGTTCTGCTTTTGCTTTTATAAGCTGAGCATTCATAAACATTTTTAGTTTCCCTTTGCTCCACTGGAATAGCCTTTAAAAAAATGTCTGGCATTGCTGAAGTCAATTCCTGAACCGTGTGCTTCTGCTGTGGGCCGCACTGGATGTCCTGCATGGTGCCCGCAGTAATTGTAGCACATGCTTTACATGGTGTTCTGTAGTGCAAGACCAGAATCATTTGGGTTTAAACAGTTGCTAAATAGTTAAGGCTACATTTGAACATACAGATGTAGTGTAGATTTTAGATTTGGTTGGTTTGGATTTAGATTTAGTTGGCCTGCTGTGCATCATCTCTTTGTATGAGTGCAGAGATGAGTACATAGTGTCTGCCTTAAACTGTACTTTTGGTTTCATCAACATGCCCTTTTACTAAAAGCAGAGACTGCAGTGACAGGAAATTTTATATATGCAAACACCCGCACAAGCCTAAACTGCACTCACAAGGTTCCTTGATACTTTCCTCATCTCCAGATGTAGAGTGAACCGTATTGCCCTTGGACTGACAGATGTCTAAAAAAAAAACCTCTGAAAAGTTGATGCTCCCATTTCAAAAAGTGACATTCAAATGACATCTTTGCCCTTGATCCACTCCCCCACCTTAACTTTCCCTTGGGGGTTTACCTGCTGTAGTAGCAACTCCTTTCCAAAAGAGTTGCTTTCCTTTTATTTGGGTCTGGTGAAGAGGATGAGTTAAGGATGGTGTTTCTCTAATTGCCTTTAGGAGTCACTCACCTTTCCCTAATGAGCTGTAACTTTGTTGACAGCTTTTCTAAGTTAAAACTAAAATTTCATGTTGACAGCAGGCCTGAGTTGTTCCTGAGCTAGGTGCTTCAGTCTCAGGGAGATGCAGAATAAGAAGAACAAAGGACAAGGTTTATCATGTGAAAGTTCTTAAAAGGGGTTGCAGCACAAAAAGATGAGCATGATTTCCATTCAGGGACAGCCTACAACCCTATTGCAGCTACAGCAATAACGGACTGCTTGAAAATCCAGATGAAAAAATCTTAATTCTTATACCTTGCCCACCTAGTTGTGTCATTATACCTCATGCTAATCACAGAATCAGAGAATATTCTGAGTTGGAAGGCACCCACAATACAGGTGTTCTCAAGTACTTACTTTATTTGTGGTATGTCTCCCCAAAAGCTTTATAAGTATTACGACCCAGCAAATAAAACATTCAGATGTTCAGATTCTTTATATCTCTTTATTTAGAGATGGCAACTTTCAGTCTGTGTGGAAGAAAAAAACAGGATAGATTATTTTTGTGGTGTTTTTTGTTTGGGGGTTTTTGTTGGTTGGTTGGTTGGTGTTTTTTGGGGGGGTTAGGTTGTGGGTGGGTTTTTTTTAATTGCAATTGTGTAGATTACTTGATCCAGGTTGCCAGCATGTGGTAACTACTAACCCTATTCTGCACCTCTAAGAGCTGCAAAAAAAATCTAGAAGTTCATTATTGTGAAATGTATAGTTTCTGGAATAGTCTTTAAGCTTCTGAACCTCAGTTACGTTAGAGCTGCTGCTTTACAACAATGCAGACCTTGTTCAGACACACTTAACAGTTACTTAAATGCAGGAAGTATATTTAATGATCAGGACACCAAGCTGGTATGAAATTTAAAGTCACAGTGACAAATGCCTACAATCCACCAGCATTCCTAAGCTTCTGGGTGCTGTTCATAGGGTCACAACGCTTCAATGCAACTCTTGATGCAACTTAACTACGTAATAGAGTCCCTGAACTAGGAGATCAAGCAATTTAAGTTTATTTCTTACCTTCCATGGAAAGCACACAGATACAGGCTCTTTCCCTTGCTATGTGGTCATACTCTTCTTTGGTGTTTTTAGTCATATCTGCAGTCAAGCACACCTTATCCAAAGGCCATTTGTTCCTGCTCTGCATTACAGCTTTAAAAAAAAAAAAAGCTTTCAATAATTCAATATCCAGACAGCAATTTTAATGTCAGAACTGTCATCTTACCCCTCTTGGGCCATCATGCTCAAGCTTGAGACTCTGTAGGGTCTGCCCTTCTCCAGAGAATGATGGCAGCTAAGCCAGTGTCCTGTGAGGAGCTCCTGGCCACCTTTCTGCTAGGCAAGTGAAGGATTTATCTCAGTGCCCTTGGTGACCATGCAGAATTTGAGCTTCACTGTTACCAAGCACTCCTGAGGCTTCACTGTGGTGTTCAGAATAAATACAAGCATGCAGTTACAGATGCACAGAATATTCTGAGTGGGAAGGGACCAACAAGGATCATCGAATCCAGCTCCTAAATGAATGATCCATACGGGGGTTGAACCCACAAACCTTGGTGTTACTAGCACCGTACTCTAACCAACTCAGCTAATATGCTCTGAGCGTGACAAGAAATTAGATATGCTGCTTATTCATTACACTGCTGAAGGTTTTCCATCCCCTGCTCTGGCAACAACTACACAAAGAGGATTGGGAGACTGATTTATTTTTCTTCTTAGCCTCATAACTCTGTTATGGAAGAAAACAGGATGGTACCATGACGTATGCACTGAATTGGTTAAATAATAATGGTAGAAAAACTTGGACTCTTAAACCTTTTTTGAACTATAAAATTCAAGCTTTTATTTTCTTAGCTGCTTTGTCTTCACAGTGCTGAGTAGCCTGAGGACAAGTCTGGATTTCTCCCCCTGCTTTCAGGAGATGGTTATTCTGATACTAAGGTGATTTTTATTTTTTTATTTAAACCGTGATTAACTCTCCAAACAGCACCACATACATACCTAACACCAATGGCTAAAGAAAAAATGTCTGGCACTGAAACCATATGCTTGGTGCCCTACAACCATTGCTGCTGACCTGTCAGAAAGGACTGGGGATGGAACAAGCTGGAAAGCACCACCACTGCTGGCAGCACAAGGTTCTGTGTCTGGGTGTTAAGTTCTTAGCACCACATGAGAAAATCAGTAACCCTAAAAGAGAAGCATCAATAGCCCCCGCCTTAACTGTATGTGTACTGCCTTTTTAAAACAAAATAAACTACAGATTTCGAGTGTAAAGAGTACTACTGTCTACAGAGAAAGTATATTGCTGAAGACACCAGAAAGGATAAGATTATGTAAGTATAAGGTAATTGTTTCAGTGGAATTTGTTGTTTCCCTGATGGAAGTATGTCTGAAATCAGTTGTAGAAGGTGATCAGCATGGGATGGGCTGCTGGCAGCAGATCTGCTGTCTTGGGGAGAAACCTGAACATCACCACGAGTCATGTTAACACACCTCCAGAACTGCCAGAATTTGCTAACAGCTGATGGTTTCTTAAATGCAAATTGTCTGATAGCATCTTCGTTCGTGCATTTAGACTTCCAGTAAGCCAGAGCAAAGTGCACATCAGGAACATAAGGGAGTCCGACAGAGGCTCTGAATAATAGCATAATGGAGCATATATTGCCATGAGGTATCAGAAGGATTTCCAAAAACAATGCCTGTTTCATCCATGTCTAACCACTGTTGGTGGCAGCTAAGGGAAAAGGAATCCCACAAAATGCTAAACATGCCTAGTACTTGGGACAGAGGGAGGTGATGGAGCCTTTGCTTTAGCAAAGTGCTTAGCATTTCTACAAAACCCACTTCAAAGAAAAACTGACTTTCATTAGGACAAAATTTGGAAGAAAAATGAATGGAACAGGGCTGCTGGGCTTGAGTCGCTGGAATAGCTCTGTGTAGTAGCTAAACCCTGTCACTGTGGGGTACTTTCCAGTGGACAAAGCTGTGTGTGGACAGCTGTGCTGGTTTAGTCCGTGTGTCTGGCACAACATCACAGAAGAATGTGTATTGCAGCACTTCCATGTGAGCAGAAAACATCAGCTCCCCCTTTGGAGAAAAATAAAATGCATACAAAAAGAATAACTATTCTTTCATTTCCAAAAAAGCCACAAAAAGCCCTGAAATAAGTAATTTGCCTTCAGACTGAGGTCTAGCTGTTTAAAAGACCTATGAATCTCTGAAAGGAAAAGCTTCATCATCTTACACACTTGGAGGCAAACAAGAGCATGGAGTCTCCAGGCAGTAGTTGTCCTGCATGATTTCTGCTATGTTGAGCTTCTCAGGAAGCATCCCCAGAATATCATCCAGGACATTCTTAACCTGTCCAGGACAGTACAACAGAGCCAGTAGAAATCCCAGCAATCAACTCTTTCTGACTCTTCTACTTTCAGGTCTGATTTCTTCAGAAGAGTACCAACATCTAATTTTCTTAGATAAAAACCAGGGATGCCCCCTCCCTCACCTTTGCTGTCTTTTTAGCAACAGTATTGAGAGGAATTATTGCAAACAAATTAACACTTAGCAGCTTCTATTTAGCTTTACATTTTCAGGTAGCACTGACCCCTGAAGCCTACTAACACATTGGGATGGACTTGGGATGCTGTTACTAGGATACACCCCGGAACTGTCTTCATTTGCAGTCAAGTATGATCAGTAGTTTGTATTTCTCTAGTACCTAATAGCTTCCATCACCCCCTTCGCCACCCACAGTCCTTGCTGTCTCAGGCATCGGGCAAAACACAGCAGAGGCACAGGCACACACGTCTCACCCACAAAAAGAGCCTCTTTCCCTGCAGGCCTGCTCTGGAACCGAGGCAGAACATAACTGAAGAACAATTCCTAACAGTACTAATGAGCAAGGATTGAAATCACAGCATTAATGCAGCTCAGCCTCTGTTTCAGCCCTAGCTCTGGCAGACTTAATGATGAATGCCATATATTATAGTCCAGACTCCCTAAAGTGGATGGGAACTGAGCGTGAAGAGCACAAGCTCCCCCCAGGAGATGAAGCAATGTTTGGCTGCTTGCATGCAGAGCTGTCACATTTCCTCCTGCAAAACCCCCATGATCTGATAGTGATAAGAGGAAAAAAAAGAGTGCTCAGAGGAAAAGGAGGGAGTAAAGAAAGGGATGGAGAAATGCAGAACCAGAGTGGCAGTCACAGGGGACTTTAATTAACTCTGGTAAGGATAAGGAGCTGAAGGCTCAGTCTTATCATATGCCAGGCTGTGGGACATCTGGACATAGCTTCTCAGATCGACACTCAGAAAGGAAGATGCAGAAGACGGCAAGATATGAAAACAGAACTAGCTGAGATTTGTGATTACGTTTTTCTTCCCTGTTCCTTTATTCATTTAATCTCTTAAGCACAGCACCAGTGATGTTCTGTGCTTAAAACCCATTCTTGTACATTTTTCTGGAATGAGTTTGGCTGAACCAATGTATCTGTGTGTCTGATGTATCTTGACTATGAACAGAACGACAATGTCCCAGTTAACTCCATATTAAGTGACAAAGCTTATCCTTGTATTAGGGTTGGTCCCCTTAACCCAGCATCTGATAGTTTATCAATATTAATGTTCTTGTTCTGCTAAACTCCAGGTTCTTTGGGGAGGTGCTGAGGCTAAGAGATGGTCAGACAGCCTCCTTGGCTAGGTTTCACCTCTTCAGACCGCCAGAAAACTAAAACTCCCTGAAAATCTCCTCTTCCACTACTGCTTGCAGGGGAAGCCATGGAGCTGCCACAAGGCTCCTGCTCAGATCAAGTGCCCAGGAAGGGAACCAGTGGGAGAGCCTGTGCTTGGGCTGCTCTTCCTGGCATGGAAAGCCTGCACACCACTGCTACGCTATGCTGTGAATGCAGCAGAAAAAGTCAGGACTGCAGGCTAGGAGGGACTTCCTATGCTTGGCACAAGTGGGAAGGCATAGGAAAGCTACCCTTAGGGGTTTTATCACGCAGGAGATGGGAACAAAGGACAGAGGTCAAGACCAGACCCACCAATTCAACCAACCACACCTTTTTGTTAGTAAGTTTTTGTTGCTGTACTTGCTTATAAAAGCATAGAAAAAAAAAAAAAAGAGATAGATCCATACCTTGTGTCCCACCCCACATTAAACTCAATGTGAAAAAGAAATGATCCGCATAACAGGTTAGGTGCTGCTCTGGTTCAAATGTCTTCCTAGTTCCGTACATCTTAGCCAGGCTGGTGCATTATCACAACCATTAACACTCATCTGATCTTTTCTAATTTGATGCCTTACCACCAGCCCCCCCCCCGCCACCCCCCCAGAAATTGTCTATTGCTGAAATAACACAGTAAGATGTGTATTCCACCTGTCATTAACAGCGCTGACAACACACTGAACAACAACTCTTTCTCTGCAGACTGGTTTGATCCCTCTCCCATGTACAGATGGGTTGCATTTCCAAAGGAGTTTTGAAGAGATTATCTGATGTTGTTGTCAAGAATCCCATCTCAGAATTGGGGTGCAGTCCATATAGTACAGGGCTTTCAGATGGAAGCATTTCATCTATGTATTTATGGTATCAGAATCCAGATTTTCTGGGGTGGAGAAACATGGTGCCCGTTCCCCTTCCAGCTGTAGTAAAAGAATCAATAATGTTATTGATAATGCTGACACCAGTTCTTGAAACATTCTTGTATATCTACGAGGTTTCAGAAATTTGTTTCAAGTCTGTGGACATGATACCTGCATGCTCTGATACAATGGAACAAGGTTACCAAAGTATTCCCAGCATAGTTACTATTTGCATAATTTCTGGACACTTCCATTTTTCCTGGGGTCGCTTCTTCCTTCATGAGGATGTTTTGCATTTATTTTAAGGACTGTCACTACTGAGGCAAGTTTAAGTACTGAAAGTCTGCATCCTCTCAGCAGCCAAGCAAGGATTCTTATGCCATTTTGCAGATGAGTCTGAGACAGGAGAGAGTCATACAGGATACTTGTGGGAGAGGAAGGACTGGGGCCTTAACCCAACTCAACCCTGTCATGTATTAACATGAGCCGCAGCATTAGTTCTATTCAGTGTGTCATTAACTAGGGGCTTTGCACAAACATACTGCATTCAAAATAACCTTGAAAAGGTCAGAGCGAGAGACAGGTACAAGAGACAGGTAAATGGAGTGTGAAACTGGGATATCACACATCAGAATATGAGCAGCTTGTTGGAAACAGTGATCCCCTTTCACTTCCCACAGAAATGGTTGCCAGTCAGGACATTTCTTTATGTGTTGATGTCCCTTCCGTTCTCTTCTGCTGGGCTCTTGGCAGTCAGGAGCTGGAAGAAGAAAAGAAAATCAAGCTACCCCACTGCATCTCTCCAAGTGTAGGAGTCTTGCATGGGGTTTTGTACTGCTACTTAGGCCTCAATGAGATAGACAGTGGTGATAATTTTAACAGGAGAAAAAATTAAAGTCTCAATCAGCTCAATATTGAGCCAAATCCTATTAACTGCACTGTTCCTATAGAGCAGGAAGGCCCTGTCAGGATAGTTAAGATAAGACTTGGCACTTTGGAGCAGATCAAGATTTCTGCAGGTAAGCAGGACTTTGGTGAGATGTACTCTCAGTGGGCTGACCTCCTAAATAAAATAAAAAGTAATAAATAAAATAAGAATAAAAGTTGTAGCAATCACATTTATTTTCCAGACTTCCTCATCTCCTGTGCTGTAAGAACTTCACTGGATTCAAAGAATTTCTCTGAACTTATTGTCATAGAGCTGTCTGCAATTTAAACGAGGCCTGAAGTTGTTTTTGCTGAAAAATATTTCTAGCTCTAAGTGGTACTTTTCACAAAAGCTATTTCTTCCTAATGCAGGGTCCACTCCACAAAATCACAATAACATTTAACAGCTTTTGGCATTTAGAACAGTCTACAACAAGCTGCTGCTCAAAATAACACCAGTAAGCACTTATTTCTGAAGTCATTTTGGTTCTGCAACCAGCCATTTACCCGTGCCTGAACTTGCACCACTAACCTCACCCACAATAAGCTGTATCTTAAGACGCCACTTTGAAGTAGTGCTGAGGTTTTGAAAAAAGCCCTGTTATTTACCTCGAGTGGAAGATCAATTCTGTCAGACAATCTGTACTTACCAGTCTCTCTGCTGGCACTTAAATCAGATTTTACTGCATCTGTGGAAGTCGGGTGCACAGAGGGAGGCTGTGGGTTACTGGGGTATGTAGCAGGAACCTGCCGCCCCTTCTGTCCTTACAACTGTTTCCAGGTGAGGTCTGTCAAAGCTGGCACATAGTGGGTTATTCTAATGGACCTCGTGGAATGAGTTTGCAGCTAAAAGAACTCATCATAAGGCAAGAAGTTAAAAAGAGAAGGTAATCTCCCCAGTGAACACAAAGCCCCACCACTGATGAAGGACCATCCTGCTTACGTTCATTTGACTGCCAAACACTGAAAGATCTTCTGCTTTTGCTGGTAATTCTGGGCTTTAACTTTTTCCAATTACAGAAAGAAGCTCAGAAAGATACATCACTGTTTAAAATACCAGTGGATCCACACTCAGGGTTGGGTCCCTAAACTTTCCAAAGGCCATACAAATAGCAGTGATTCTGTTCAGGTTTCACCACCTATACTTATTTTGCAATTATTTGAATGAAAGTTCAGGCTTGTGAAGGTTAATGGACTACCTAAAGTAGTAAAGCAGTAATTCTTTACTTATCCATAGGCTAGAGGCAGAGCCGGAGCCGGCAGGATGAGCTTCCCACCATGCCCCCACGACCTCAGCTGTCATGTGGAGAAATCAGCCTCTTTTGAGGTCAGGAGTACACTGGTGTTTAGCCTTTCCATCTCCATGGCAACTTACTCTTGGGCATCTTCTTCTGAGCAGTTACTTCCAATTGCCTTCATCTGAGTGTGGCTCTTTGACATATGAAAACCCGCTTGTTCGGGACCAAGGAGACACCAGCCTGCTCCTCTCGCTCACAGCCAAAAGGCAGGCTGCAGCCCACTGCCAGGGGTGAAAGGGGCACTTTCCCCAGCGTAGCCTGGCTCCACAAATGGTCTGCTCATATGTAACATAATAATTTTTTTTTTTCCTCATAAATGAGCTTTTTACCTTTGGATAATGAGAAATAACAATTCTGGAAAGGGCGCTTGAAAAATCTGCTTGTTTTTAGCAAATTGTGTACAATCAGTTCTCTAAAGTGACTTCTTCAGCAGCTAAGGAGAAGCAGACAGGGTTTTAAAATATTTATATCTATCTATATATAAAATACATATATGTAATACATACGTTATATATGTATATTATATATATGTGTGTACGTATATCCCAAACCCCTGTATAAACATCCACATTTGATATAACTGTGTGTATATGAAAATAGATAGTAGTTTCTGAGCAAAACTTCTTAGAACTAAAGTTATAGCAACATTTTCTTTTTGTAGCCTCAAAAATGCAAGCATTTTCTGCTGATTAGAAGCAGCTTTGGCAATCTGGCACTTTGGAGTCATGGATGCTCCACATACACTGCTGATCAGACAAAAACTTAAGAGTGAAATTTGAATAACTCAGTATATGTCAGGTGATGATAACCTGACAAAGCTACAGAAATGGGTGTGTGAGAGGATAGCGGAAAATTAAAAACAATCCTGCAAACTATTTTCCCTATTTTAGAAAAAGGGAGATGCGAGGAAGTGTATTTCCATTCTATTATTTTTTTCAGGAAGATAATGTGCAAAGAGTAAGTGTAAGTTCTGAGGACAGTGCATTCTGGACTGCTGAAACTGGTGAGTCTATCAGTTACATCGGTTAAAGTGAGGTTCCGTAAGAGATACTTTCCCATGCCAACCCAAACATTTCTAAGTGGAAGCACCTTGAAATAGTTTTCCTAGGAAAATGGAAACCTAAGTGTATCCAGTGTCACTGAGCTCACTATACAAGGGACGTTATGAAGTACTGAATTCAAGTTACCAATTAATGGCATTTGCAAACGTAAACGAGCAGTATGCCAACTCACAAACTCTTTCAGCCAAAATCTGCTCATGATAAATCATTGTCCAGTTTATTCCCTGACAGCCAGACAAGACCTTGGTACAGGTGGGGCTGCTTGGATGAGAAAGCATGTGGTCTTCTCTTTCCCTTAGGCTGAACATACTCCGTACATGCCCAAGAGCTTTAGGCATGTATGAAAGTTCTCACCAGGAGTGGGCTGAGGAATTGTTGCAGACAGGTCCAGCAGAGGCTGCGGTGCCAGGCACGTGTGATGTGGCCACCTTACATGATCTTACCAAGGAGGTAATGCAAGTCTTCCCATGGAACACACCTGGGGAATGGAATGCATCACTGAATAAAACAAGTCAGCTGCTTAAAGGACAAACCAAAGTTGTTCAGAACAAATGCTGTTAAGAGACAGAAAAGAAATCCTGCTACTTCCTTTCAGAAAGCTGCATGGTTATACATTTGCATTGCTGGGTTTGTTTTGTTCGCCAAATAACATTAAAACCAGATTTCTTTTATTTCAATCTAGTGAGAGGTTCACGAGCAAAAATAGCAAATTTGTGACTAAAATTCAGTAATGGTGTAAAATGTATTATCTGAGCTTTATGTTTTCTACCTTAGCCCTTATAAAAAAAACTTTAAAGAAAATCATGTTTTCAGAACACCACATGATATGAGAGAACATAATTTCATGAACAAGTGCTTGTATTTTCCCATACAGACCTTTAAAAACATAATTCTCCTGAGTGACAGGAAGGTAACCTACTGTGCCTTTCTTGGAAGAGAAATAAAAAACTTGTATCTGATTGCAATCTTTTATATCTCCTCACTAGGGAACATTTAGTTACTGAAATTCTACATTATTTGAATTTGGGAAGTATTCAAGAGCTTCGATAAAAATTGAATTAGTATTAATCCCATTACTGCCACGTCATATAAGCATTAAGTTTATTGTGGAATTCTAGTCATAATGCCAGTGATAAAGCATGTGGTTAAGGGTGGTAAACCATTTTATTCAAGGAACCACTGTCTTTCTCTTTTATTTGGCTTCACAGCACTGAAGCTTCTTTTTGCTCCCCTTTGGTTTGCAAAATATGCCAGTTTGTGATGAAACTTTTGCAGACAGGAACCTTTACGCCCTTGGGGGCAGTATTTGCCTCCCAACAGTTCAAGTAAAAACTTAATTATAGGCTTTAAATATTGCATGATGTGACAGAACAGAACAAGTAAAATAGCTGCAGCTATTCCAGCCTGCTTGCTACATAAACTTGCAAGCAGCAATTTGATTATGTGAAATACTAATCCATCTTTATTTTAAACCGGTTCAAAGAAAATGAAAAAAAATTTTTAAAAAAGCTGCTGGAATATAATATGCAGTGCTGCATGCCTGTGATGAGAAGGCTGAACAGAGAATCCCTGTGAAAAATGCCAGTAACTTGGATTTAGAATGAAATGTTCTTGCAGTTAGAATAAACCTTCTTTTCTCTTTGTTGGCAACAAAATCTCATTTAATGTTATTCTAATTTCATATATATTTATCTCAAGAAATTGCTTTTTCCTTTGTCCTTTGGAAGAGTATATCAATATTCTAATGCAGTACAAGCTCATTCATCTGCACACTTCTGGGACATCGATTATACTGGGATAATCAAAGCTGGTGTTATAAAAGGGACATTTTTGCGAGTGTGAGAAAACTGTGGAGTTCGCATTAGAAATATTTTGGGCTGTCAGGGTCACATAATTGCCATTGTACTCTATAGAAAACTGGTCTGTTGTACTCAAAAAACCCCACAGAGCTGTTGCTGGGTGGGTGGATGGTGGGGAGGAGAGAATCTACATCCCCCCTTTACAACATCCAATGACAACTCCATGAAAACGTGCGTGGGGATCAGAAGGTGGAGGACAAGAGTGGGACAATGAGGCAGGGTCAGGCATCCTGTACTTCACATGAAGAGACCTTAACTACTGGAGTTTGGTGTGCTGGAGTTTGTCTTAGCAGCAGGAAAAACCGAGATACAAGATTAAATATTTGTGGGAAAACACTATAAACTGGTGGAAGTCATAGCGGAGTTATGGCAATTTCCACCATCTCATGGGCTCACTCAAGCTGCCCAGTTTATGCTTTCCGCTTTCTGGTCAATGCCTAATTGTCTTCAGGAAGTTGTTCCCAAAGGACAATGAATTAGAAGACTATATATATATATATATATATATATGATTTTATATGTCTGTATATATATGTACACACACAAGGTCATAGACATGTATATGTGTATGTACAAAGTCACATTTAAAAAATCCTATTGTCTTATTTCTCTCTCCAATATTTATGTTTAAAAAATCCCTATGAAGCCACAGGATAATGAATCACTAAGCAGTACAATAAGAAAGGCCAATAAGCAATATTACCAAGAGGAGAGAAGAAATAATTCTTGCTCTTACAGACCTTTCTAGTATTCCCTGCCATCAGAATCCTCCCTCTCATTAATTAGCAAAATGAATTATCCAGCTTATGAATTGTGGTTTGAAAAGAACAGCTTAAAGCAGCAAGATTTATTAGCAAAGAAAACTAAGGGTTGGAATAAGCTGATTTTATAGACTTGTTTTCTAAATGGAAAACATTATTAAATCATCATAATAGAATTAAGCAATTATTTCACTATGACACCAAGTACCACAAAGAGGAAAAGCAGCTTGATGTTCTACTAACTAAATAAAGGTTAGTAGGGGTATGAAGACAAAAAGAAAATTAATTTCTAAGAGTAAATACAAGCTGGGAGATATGGAAAAAACTATACCATCAAGGGGTGATATTTCTGTCTCTTTTTTTCTTTATAAATATCTCTGGAATTTATTTAAATTACTAGAATGGGAGGATCTATTCAGTAATATCCTATATCATTCAGTAACAAATATTTACTGCCTTTTATTTAGGCTTTTCACATTTTCACATAGAGAACTTACGCAAATGACCTCAACTCAGTATTTAAATTATACAAGTATGAAATATGCTGTAGCTCAGACAAAAAATCACTCATGTATCCTTAACTTTGACTCAAGGGGAACATTACTGAGAAAGTCACAACAAGGTGGCATCCTTAATACATAATAATGACACATTCAGGAAATGCACCATTATTTATACATGTGACGTGCTGTAAATTGCTTCCATCATCAGAACTAATTGTAGTGATTATTAATGCAGTGTTATGAACTGTCAGAATTGCTGTTTGTAATTACATTTGTGCAAATGCTTCATTACCTGCCTAATGAATTTGGCATATATGCACATGTAAACCCCTGTTTTTGTTAACATAATGAAGGGCATTTTTTTCCCCCTTAGCTACTGATGTGGAATTGGTTTGACCTATATTACAAAGTTCAAGCACCCACTGCCAGAAAAAAAACCCATAACCCCCACCCCTTTTGATCTGGTTTATTTTCCTACTCAACAACAGCAGCATATAATGCCAGCTACTTAAATAACAGCTTCAGGGAAAGAACTGTGTCCCCTTTATTCAGTATAAACCTGTGATTGAGTGGAGATGACCTTGCAGTGTGGTTACCTGACCACTTCTTGCCTTCTTGTGGTCCTCCAAAGGGTTGCCGAGGACAGTGACACAGACAGAGATCTCTAGTGCTGAACGGTTCCAGGCCCGAGGGCCAAACTTTGGTCTCCCAGCAAGTGTGAAAATTGCACAGAGGAAAAAGGATGCTTTTAAACTCCCCTTCTCTGGTACACAGTTCAAGGGTATCCTGTCAAAGGAAAAAGGAGCAACTTATGCACTCGCCATCAGCACTGTTACCGAGAGCTGTGCCTGCCTCAGCTGCACAAAGGGAGCACTCACAGGCCTCGAGTTGGAAGGAGAGTGAGCAACAGGTTTCTAAAGGATCAGAGGCTATTGGGCAGTATTTTTTGCAGTAATTACTGGATGCAAAATTGTTGATAGTGACATTTTTATTCCCAAATGTCCCTTAGGAAAGGAGAACTGCTGTGCTACTGAAACCAACAAAAATTGAGACTTTACCTAGAACTCCATAAATATTAATTAGATAACCACTATAGTTTTTTAGTTAAATCATCCATAGACTTGATCTCAAGTAGAAAATTTACTAGTTAAACATTTATTAAAAAGCCTTCAAACTCAAAGTTGAAATTTTTCACCATTTCCCAAAGAGTCATGTTTGAAATTGAAGTTTAATATTTTTATTTTGCCTCCATTATATATAGTGTTAGTAGAGAGTCTCAGCAAGATGAGATTCAGCACAGGGCTTCAGCTGGTTTCTAAATTATTTGTCATTTGCCTGTAAAACCTGCAGAAATTAATCCTTATTTCTCTGATATTTTTCTGTATTTTATCCTTTAGTTTAAGAAGCAAAGAACATAACAAAATTACTTTTGATACCCTTGAAAACAATGATGTGTGGGAGGAACATCAGAGGGATAAACTCTTGTCTTTCAAAAAGAAATAGATCATCCTGAACTGAACAACATGTAGCAGAATCTGGGCAAAGGATTTTATGTCTGACCAAAAAACTTCCTTAAATCAGAATGTGGAGTTTAACCATGAAAAATACAACACAAGTTTCTACCCTAAATAGAACCACAAACCCATGAAATATATTCCATTTGGATTAAGCATAGTTTGATTTTCTTTTTGTAATTAAAAAAAAATTAAATACCTCAACCAGAAATATATTAAAGATGGTGTCTGCACAGGAATTTTTGGTAAGCCACAAACACCCATGGCTCAGAATAGTGGGTGAGAAAAGAGAACTCTCTAAAGCACGAAGCTTAGAAGCTGGTTAATTCAAATAGATACGTATATATTCCTTCACTAAACACGGACTGAAGCAGGACAACAATGTATATGAACTACCTTTATTAAAAACTTTGCCTAACCTTTCAGCTTTCCATTAGAAGTATTATTATAATAAGTTATAACAAAATAGATAAAAGAACAAAATGTTTTATTAAGGCAGCTGCTCAGCTGGAAAACCACAGCTATTCTTCCTTTCTCACAAATATCTTTCCAAATCAGTCCATACCATCAAAATAAATCCAGTTGTAGCTCTGACAGAGCTTTTTTTATTTTCTTTTTTTCCCCCCGGCATTGGTTAGTATTCTTTTTTAAGGGAACTCTTACCCTTTTCACATCCCAGCTCTGCCCTCATGTGTGCTGTGCTCAAGTAACTACTTGTGAATCCCTTGCTGGAAGGCGAAAGCGTGCAGTTGCGGCTGCCTTCACCGCGGTCTGTTTTGCTGGTATGAACAAGCGACTGCTCCAGCACTTCCACTGCTGCAGGGAAGCTGACTCACACTGGACTTGAAGATCTTTCTACAAGTTCTGGGGGTAGCAGACAGGGATAATAAGGGATCTGGAGGGAAGGAAGCTATGCACAACCTGTGATGCGCCTGTTCTCCACATTCTCATGTCTTCTTTCTCCTCCTTCTTCTTTCCACCCACCCAGCAGAACCTTACACGGCGATAGAGCAAAGACAAAACAAGAAACGGCATATAACCCTTACTTTTTAATTCCTTTCTTTATGCCTGACTGCAGGAATCCATACACAGGGTACTGAGCCATTGCCTGAACACCCAGGTATGTAAATCCACTCTGTGGCAGAATGGTCATGACCATGCATTTGGTCAACCCAAATTTAGAGCAGAGCAAAATATGCAAGTACCATTAAATGAAAGAGCTCTGACTTTAGAGCATGTACAGGTTTTTTCATAAGTGCGCCACTGGCTAAAACTGGTGCGATAAATGCTCTTTCTGTCTTTGTAAGCATGCCCGTGCCTGTCTACATTGAATAGTACGAATGTTTGTGTTACTGTCACGCCTTGCCTTCTGCCTAGCAATGATAGGAAGCACAGAGGTAGTGCAGGGCACAGAGGGCTGGCACCCTGCAGCTCTCAGGTTAGTTTGGAATCACAACGGTCCCAAAGCCCTGGTCTCCTGCAGAATGGCCATCAATGACCTTCTCCCTTCTCCCCGCAGGGGAAGGAGCAACTAAAGCAAACAAAAGGAAAAAAAACATAGCTTGCTTTTACCTGGTCAAAACCATAGAGAGCAGCATGGAAATTAGCCAGCACCCCTGTAGGAGGTTCATCAGTAATTTTAATTGAATTTTCTAGTATTCTTTGGGGAATGATGTGCTCTTCTGGGTTTGGAGCTGGCTCAGCACTGATAAAGACATAGAAATCAGGATGACATACTGTATTGCTCAAGGAGTTTGTCCAAGGTTCTGAACCACTTGGCTACTTAGATGAATATTCTGTAGAAAAACAGCCAATATGTACAAAACCAAATAAATTTGTTATTCTTAAGACATTTTCATTGTGACTTTTTAATGGGAAACAGTTAAGTCATTATTATTTCTTGGTATGTATTGAGGTTTTGCTGTTAGCTTCTAAAATTTAAGGCCTTGATTCTGAACCTAATGAAAATATTACAAAATCAGGGTTAAGTGATCTGTGGTTGTGGGTGTTATCACATACGAAGACAAGCATAGCTCAGAAGACATCTGGACTCAGTTAAGGCTCCCTGTAGAACTGGGACCTAGGACAAAACCTGCCCAAGACATACCGGGAGCAAGGCAGAAGTGCCAGACAGAAAAATGGTCCCAGCTATCCTGAACCTGTGGAAATATGTCTCAGACTACTTCAGAGCGTAACTGTCTCTAAAGTTCTAGGTATACGAAAACAGTGGAAAGACACTGATAGATCAGAGAAGAGAGTTATAATGGAAACGTATCTGCCCTCAAAGCACCTACTGGTGAAAACCAGGAATCTCGAGAAGTTTAATTTGTGGCTGGGCTAAAGAGGTTTTAACCACACCATTAGCCCACACTCCACCTTTCTTTGTTGCAGAACTAATATTTCAGCTCAAATTGCAGCTCATCCATGAGTTTTCATTGGCCCTTCACTGACATGCCAGAATCTGCTGATTGCACTGGTAATCTCCATGCAGCGCAGGAGGAATTACAGCCAAAGAATACAACATGTCATGCCCTGGCTGCTGCATCACTTTACTGTGGTGTCTCCTGGGGGGATATTCCCAAATTGTCCCTTGCCATGTGGAAAAAGCAATAGGGGAATGGAAAGAGAGGGAGACTTTTATATCGTTGCATGATTGCAGCCTGGCGGCACCTGAATTTCATATAGGTTGCATTCATCCAATGCAAAGTGGAAGTGATTCAAGCTTAAATATCGTAACAGCAAACACTCAATATATCAGATGTCTAAATTTGAGATATTAATTACAAGTGACAGAAGAGTTAAAACTGATACCAAAAAGATTAAGTCATCTTCCTTCTGCCAGTTTGCCAACCACTGTGCCAACTACTTTTGCTAGATCTGAAGCCAAAGTAATTTTTAAAGTATTTCCCACGTCAGTCAGAATAGCAGGTGTAGGTTGGTTTGGTTTTTTCTTTTTAATATCTAATTATATGCCCCTTAGCCTCCAGTAAAATTCATAGTAAAATACTTCATCTTTCTGCTCAAAATTTTTTTGAAACATAAGCTTACAGGGTTTTTGGGCCCAGACCCAGAAGACTAAAGTGTGAGAAGCACTGAGTGCATCCAAATCCCAATAGTTCTATCTAGCTTAGTGCCATTTGGGATTTGGTCCAATATCTTCATGAAGTTTCCTTTCAGACTTCCCACAAGCCTTCACTATCAAAAACTTTCACAGCAAAATTTTTGCCTCTCTCCTCCCTCGGAAGCCAGGCATAAAAGGCTGGAAAATGGAGCAGGTCTGTAACACTAGAAGATTCTCAGATGTTCCCCTTCTATCCCTGTGGTTTCAGAAACACAACACTGCCTCTGCCATCTCCCATTTTTTCATTCTGCCCCTAGAGCAGCTGAGAACCCTGAAATTCCCCTGGAAACCAACTTGACTCTTCCCTTCACAACATTTCTGTGCAGGGTTGTTTTTGGACTGGCGTGATTAGCTCACTTACATGAAATATGGTTAAAGATTCTTCCAGTTCCGTTGCTGACAAAGGGGGCAGTTTGTGCATGCCCTCACAGTGCCTCGCACATCAGAGGCCCTCTCTAATCCCATGGTGGTTTTGTTTTATCCGTCAGAAAACACTGACTCTAACCCATCTCTTAATTTGTTTCAGGCAACCTGGTCGGCAGACAAAGCAGGCTGCTGAGGTTAAAACCAAGAGAGGAGGGAATCACCCCATTCCCATAACCACCTTAATATCAAGGCCTGGAATATGCACTTGTTGCTTGGCTTCAGGGCTGACAGGTTGTCACAGATACACATTAGCTATTTAGCCTAAAACACTGGGGAGGGAGCATCTTTTTTCAGTATCATTTATGGTTGCAGGGCTCCTGTTCACTCTGTTACGGTGCTGGAAAACCACGGCTTGCCAGGACATCCCACAGATCTCTTTGTCCGCTGCAGAGTGGGTTCTTGGTCCATACAAAGCTGGCCAAAGCCGTGGCTGCTATCTCAGAAAAGCAGCACTCGAGGACTAATTATACAGCTTCCCCAGGGACAGTCAGACCCATTTCATTAAAGTCTCCATTATGGCCTGCTGAATGGAATAGGAGCTCTTAATTAGGCAGGGGAAGAGTGTGCCTCAGGGCAGTCCTACCCACCCACCAGGGGCTTTCTCTTTTATCTCTCCTATTCCTCCTGGAAGAGCGCACTGTGCAGCAAAACATGACATACACCCTATTAATATGATGTTCATCCTGTTACAACCAAAAGCAAAAGGAACAAGATTATTAGCTGTTTAGAACTTCTGCTGTAATCCACCTCGTATTTTGTGTTCTGGGAACATCCCTCCAGCCGAGGAGGTATTCCCCATCAGAGAGGCCGTTTGACACTCACTTGGAAAAGAACCCAATGGCCATGTGGGGCAGCTTTCTTCGGTGCCTCCTTTGCAACCATCTTTGCCTTTGTCCTAGAGAGATGTTGTGAAATCTTCCACAGTCTGTAGTGAACCCAAGCTTTTTGCCTGCAATAGAAATAATTGGGGAAGGATGAGTGACAGAGGGGGAGGAGATAGGAAAATTAGCAGAGCAGAAAGGAAAAAGAATGATAATGCCCCCATTAATTTCACTATCACTTGTGCAATGCATATTACTTCCTCTGAAGCACTTCACTAAACCCTTACAATTTCAACAAGCAAAATTGCAAGCTCTCAACAGTGGCCTTATTACTGGTATTAGAAAAAGCCTGCAGAAATCTGTTCCCTTGGTTTTAAGATAATGAACCTTTTGACATTTTGATAGATGTTCGGCATTGTTACTGAGCTTTAGAAACTCTTATGGGGGGTACAGAGCAATTCCCTCATGAAAAAGGGAGCAACATGTGGTAGATATCACATCAGTTTTTTAACTGATTGGTTCAGTGGGTAAATGCACAAGCCTCTCACCTTGTGAGGCCTGAGCTTAAATTGAGCACAGTGAGGTCACAGCTGTATTAACCTGGTATTCTCACTATTGTCTGTGGGGAATAGTAATCCTGAGTATAAAGCCGCAGAGCCCTATACAACTGAATATAGTTTGTATAATGACCATTATTTAGTCACAGGGGGCACAAGATTACATGAGCATGGAGAAAATTGCCCTCTGGCCCTCATCTAGTCAAAAGGTAGGAAACAGTACAAAGGAAACCCACATTATGGCAAGCAGAGGAATGCTCTTAAAATTTCTTCATACTGTAGTGCTTATGGCCTTACACTTTTCATCTACCCCATTGCCATGAATATGGTGGGGGTGGAAGAAACTTCAGAACTTGCATCTTCTGCTGAAAATAAACTGTGCCAAATTTTCCCACAGTATTCCATCCCAGTGACGGATGGATCCAGAAGGCTTTGTTCTGTTCATTAAAAATATATATATACACATATATGTGTAGAAGCACATACACACAAGCACATTAATTTATCTGCATTTCTAGTCCCGCATGCCCCATTTCACTTTCTAGCTCAATTTTTCTTTCTTTAATGGGAGGACAGTTAAGTGACCCTTGAACCAGAAGCAAATAAGAGGCTTACCTATTGTCTCACGATCTTCAAGTGGGTCTAATCACGAAGACAGGATGAAAAACACAGGAGAGGCTGCACTGCTCTCTTCTTAGCATTTTGCTAAGTCCATCCTTGTGCTTTTCCCATACCTTGAGCCAAGATTTTCATCCACAAAGCTCCTATATACGACAAAACAGCCGCTAAACACAAAAGACGTGCCTTGATAAGTACTCCAGGACTGCACCATTCTCAGACTTAAGCATCTGGCACCGATGGTCATTTCACCAGAGAAATTATCAGGAGAGTGAACTGACGGCAGGAAGGGAAGCAAGTGGTGAAGCAAGAGAGAAGATGATCTTTTTCATTTCCCTGTGAGATGGTGGCCATGTGACGGAAAACAGCAAATTCTGGATGTAAAGGATCTCATTATTGCAGGCAATACTGTCACATAAAACGGGGGCAGTTGGGCAAAATAAATAGCCAGGACAAAATTCGCATTCTCAGAAGTCAAGTAAAAATGGTGGTGGTGGGTTGTGGAGCAACAGGTCTATAAGACCATCACTTGGGATCAAAAGACAAAACCAGTACAACTGGAAAACAATTGTGTCAGTGTTCACAGCTGAATACACACAGAATCTTTCCTGGTGTCACAGAATTTTCAAAAGGGAGACCTGAAAAATTGTCATTATGTGGGGTTACCTAACAGCTCTAATACCATAATGAGAACTAACACTGCAAAATTCATTTTTAGCCATTAACAGGATAGCTTAGTGTATACCTATTTATCAATGACTGTTCTCCTCAGGTACCTACATTCAATCTAAAAGAAATCAAAATCACAGCTCTCCAAATACGCTGTGACTCACGTCTTACCACACTACCTCTTCATAAACTTCACCAGGAGAACACGCTGTGATGGACCACGGCAATTGACTTCAAATTCTGGTTCACCACCCAGTTTTAGAAGTTATTTGCTTGCTTCTTAGGATCTCAATTTATCAGACACATGCAAGGCACCCCCCTCACACACACTTGCCCTGGAAAATGAACCCTCAGATTTTGTACCTCAGAGCATATGACATTCTGTCCTGATGGACAGTATTAGTTTCTGAAAAGAGCTTTTTATTGTGTACTCTCAGGGAAATTCTCCTTTTCTGGATATTTTGAGTCCACCCACTTTTTCCATTTCTTGGTGGATCTTTAAATATCTTTACCTTACCCCTCTGAACATATCCATCACTGCCATACCCTGGAAGCAAGCCAAATACAGATGTTGTACCTTTTGCATGATGACTGAAGCAGGATGACACTGATCATTTTTGAGGTATGTAAAAATCTCTAGTGCAATCAAGGGTCTCAGGACTCGCTTTATAATACTAAATTACATATCTATACACACATGCACACATACATAAAAATAGTATTTTGGTAAGGGTTTACTTTGGTTGGTATTGCCATTGTCTGCCTGCTGTTAAACATCTGGATATGACAAACTGGAAACCCTATATGGGAACATTTACTACAGTAAGGAGTGGCATGGAGTTAAAATACTATATTTTGGGGAGTAGACACATTATGGTGAACCAGAATTTCCTCACAAGATACAGTGTGTGATGTCTAAGGAAAAAGGCACTCAAACAGTAAAGAAAACTCCACTTTGAAAACATCGCTAGTTCTACTAAAAAAAATTATGGTGGAATGTATGACTTTATCTGAAATTGTCTAGTTGAGGTATGTGTCCCGAAATAAAAACAAAAAAGATTTAGAATTGAAAAGCAATTTTCCCAAACTACTCTAATGGTAGGTAGTAGTTAAAAAGTCAACAGGACTCTTTTGTGTTCAACTCTGAACTGAAAAACAAAATCCAATTCAAGGAGTTCTATCTCTTTACTACTTAGAAGAACCTTTACAGCATACAAAATTGAAAAAGGTCATCAGACTTGCTTCAAAGACACCTCTGCCTCCCAGTACACCTGAGCCCTGACTTTTTCCAGGGCATACAGTAACTAAAATTAAAAGGAAAAGCAACAGCCTGAATGTTATTTGGATATGTATTATTTACTTCTTACTTTTTATACCAGATCGGTTTCGACCCTAATTATCCAACTGCAAGCATCTAAATCATGCTGTTTATCCTCAACCTACTTCATTAAGTCATTGCAGCATTTTAAATGAAAATAATTAGATGATAGCATCTTTGGGATTTCTGCAATTTTTATTGATACTGAAGCTGCAGTCACCCTGTGTGAGAACTGCACAGCCACAGGGTTTGGGCACAGGCATCACTTTACAGAGAAGAAATAGCAAATCCAGTAAATGTCAGCATTACCAATATGAACATTTTTCCTCACCTGAAAAGCCATTCGGGCCAGGAAATGAGCTTATCATTTTCAAAAAGTCCTTGGCTTGTGAAAAGAAAGGTTGAGTATGTGACAGCTTCTCTCAGGCTAGAGATAAAACACTGAATATTCCCTGATTTTTCAACCTGTTTAATTGCTTTGTGGAAGATGCATTGAGAGTCTGAAAGTTAGTACAATTATTTTTATTTATTTAAATTTTGGGTTTTTTTGCTTTTCTACTCTTAGGAGAATCAGTTTCTTTCTGTAGACTCCTATAAAGAGATCACCTAAGCAGTGTGAAATGCAAGAGGCTGACAAGAGGCTTTTAAAGGAAACTTTCAGCAAGCCAGGGGTGAGGGCTGCAAACAGCAGTACTCTTCTGCTTCCTTATTTAACTCAGCATGGAGGCTCTCTCACTTAAGCAAGCTGGTAATTTTGCAGCGGGTGATCTCCCTTGCTCACAGCACTAGATCATTTGGTAGATTTAGGATGGGGAATTGTTTATACAGAATTCCTCCAAAATCTTCCTTCCGGGCCCTGTGGGATGTCTTAACACAAGGAAGGTAAACTTTTGCAAGCACAGTCAGAAAACACTGTCAGAAGGGAGGCAGCCAACAAAGAGCCCCGTGGGGATGTACCGTGTTACGGACCAGCAGGAGATCACATCGTGTTCTCTTTCCTCAGACACGCAGCCCTGCCAGTGTAAGCATCGGGTACAAGTAATAACTAATGTATCAGGCATCACTGCTGGAGGCAGAATTCTGTTCCTTGCACTTTGAAACCAAGTCAGCAAGAGACATTTTTACTTCCAGTGAAAACTGGTAGATGGGACTGACACTGCCCAGGCTGATTCTCCCAGAGTAAGGAACGGAAGCTCTTCCGGCTGTCAGTCTGTACTGCTCTCTTGTCGTGTTATCCTGAACTTCATTTTCTTTGGCTTCAGCTATCTGAATGATGACAGTTGTCTTGTTTATTTTTTAATGTGCCTTGATTATCCCACACAACTGCCAAAATATTCCCATCCATACAGAAAAGAATACGGATATACTCCAGAAAACTGACTTTATTTCAGACAGTAGCAAATATTTAAAGAAGTAAGCTTCTTATCTTAGACAAACATTTGGGAATAATTGTCCTCTGCAACAATATGCCTGTTTACCTGTGAAAACATGGCATACATTTGTTCAAATTTTATGCTGATATTTATTAATTTTTGAGAGTACTTATTCAAGTGCCTAAATAAAATCAAACATGTGACAACTACATATTATAGATATGAAAATATGAATATGGGGAGGACAGCCCTTTATGGACAGACAGCAATTTGACTATTCCTATTCTAGCTCATAGAAATGTTACAGTTAAAATAATTAATAATAGACGTTTTACCGGTGACTTTAAGTTGTTAGAAAC
>WEIT01015962.1:0-12468 GCA_013389985.1 Dryoscopus gambensis | reverse complement strand
CATATTTTTAAGGCACTCCTGAAATTAATCCCCATCATATCCCATAATACGTGACAACAAACTAATTTTCAGGTTTGTATCACACACTAATCTCCATATGACCAGAAAGCCTACTGTATTAATCAAAAACAACACATTGACTTTATGCTATTGAAAAGGCAGTATATAATTATTTCCATTGGAACATAGCTGCCATCTGTCATTTTATTAACTCTCATGTCTCTCCATGTTTTGCACTGGTTTCTTCAGCTTTTATTCCAAAATGTAAACATTATGGATCACGTATATGAAGGCAATATCACTTTAAGTGCCAGACATTATGAAAGAATTTTCAAAATAAAAGAGAAGTAACAGATTCACTTCTAATATGGTAAGAGTCTTGTTGAGTACTTCAAGATAGGGAAAAACAGAAAAACTATTATATGATACTCTACTTGGTTCAGAAATAACTTGTCGTTGTATATAATATTGTCCACTCACAGCATTAAAAAAAAAAGATATTTTGAAAAATATTGCTATAACATCTTCTTTCTTGAAATAGAATGTTTAGACATTTTCCATCACTGGTGAAAAAAGAAGATGACAATAATTTCAATAGGCAATTGCTATAATGTCAATATGACAAGAGATTTTCCACAGTATTTGCACTGGAGTACTTCAAGTAAAAGAAAGGTATAAAGGTTAGGGGTTCATCCTGGGGGAGCACAACTTAGAAGACCTGTTCTCAGGCATGCCACTACATCTCCATGGTGCCCAAGTAACACTGGGTTTATAGAAGCGTTGATTATCTGATTGTTATTTAAATCAACACAAAGCACCTCTCTCAATCACTTTCTGTTTATTTATCTGCAAATCAGCTAATAGGTGCTTGACTGTTGTGAAAAGCCTGAGAGAAATGCAGTTAAAGTGTAATTAGTATTACAATAGCATTTGCAAAGTAAAACTTGCAGAGCCTGATCCATTAACATTTTGGCAACAGCAAGAAAACGAAAATATTATATGATGCATCTTCAGCAGGGAAAGAGAGCCAACCAGCTGTTAGCATTTGCTGGAGGAAAACTATTTTTAATCTGCAATGCTGGCATTAGAGATGTGTGTCTGTTCCCTCCAAGCTCCCATGTGACTGGGAAGATAAAGAAAACAGAATTTTAGGCAACTATAAATATGAAACATTTCAAACAAAATGTGTTGATAGCTTTTGTTTTAGATTTTAAAATGTAATCTTTCCAAATAAAGCAGAGAACCCACAGGACACCCACGAGTCCAAACTCTACATAAATCTGAGCCAAGTAACAAAATAAACAAACAAAAAAGCCCAGCTAACCACGTAAAGGAGAACTAAGAAATTAATCCCAAGCAGTGAAAACCAACACGACATACTTTGGTCAGAGAAGAGTAACGATATCACCGACATGTGACCTGATGCATTTGTGTTGGCATTCGATTTGCACTGACCAAAGCCTTGATGCTTTCCATACCTCATGTTCTACACAAGGTGAAGTTCCATTTCACAGCCACTTTCCAAGAGTTACAGGTGATAAAGCCACCTGACAAGCACCACATTACGTAGAAACCTACATCAGCTGTCTCTGGCCCATGTAACCAGTAATCGTACGCACCATACAGCTTCATCTTTGTGAGGAGGCAAGCAACAACAGTAAAATCTTCCTCAGTCTAACAGAGGCCTTCCAATATCTAATCCCTTTTCCTGTCCAATATACAACTGAAAATTTGGGAAGAACAACGAATGAAGATTAATTTAACATGATGATGCAGTGTGCTTATTCACTAGTATGCTTCCTATAATTAGTCATCTCTGATTGGGATAGTACGACTCAGAATTCCTGGCAAGCTACCTGTACCCTATTATGGATAATGCTGAGATCATATTAATTTTCCTGAAGATGCAGGCGAGTAGAGTTACCCTTGTGCGACAACTACCTGAACCCCACTTACACAGCAAAGGCAAAGGCTACTTTCTAGAGTCACTCATAAATTCCTAGGAGATCTCTCACTCTGAGCTGTATTTCAACTGACACTCTCCTACATCAGAAATGCAAACAGCATAAAGAACATAAACTGACATGGCCTTTTACCTTATGGCGCCTTCATTTTAGGATAGGTTTTCTTCCCATTTCATAACCATGAACAAATGAGATGCTCACCTTTTTGCAGGCTCTAGGTGTAAAACAAATATCCCAGTACTCCCAAACAACGCCTGATGTACCAAGCCCATAACCTATTTTGAAAGCAATTTCATAAAAACCCCTAAGAAGAACAACTATTAAAGTTTCTCTGTGGCACAGAATTCTACAGTTCTTGTGCACAATAATAGAAGGCAAATATTAGAAAAGTGGTAGATCTAAGTTTCTAAAGGAGAAGCACAGTCTTTAAGCATTGCAGGTCACTGAAACATACAGCAATTAAGTCTTTAGATGACTGCATGTATATGAGTTCTACTTTGCACTTGCAGAAAAACCAAGGAAGGGGAAAAAACATTTCTAAGTACTAATTATTCTGTTAACAGATGAAGTGACCCAATATAGCTTTCTGAGATCTGGAATATCCAGGACACAGGGCAATACAATATGAATTACCACACTATAATGTAAGCACGCACAGATGTAGTAATTTTTAAAAAGCCTCAAGACTAAAGATTCCTTGACAATACATGGTTACACAGCAAATACTTGACGGGAGGAGGGAAAAAAAGAAAACCTTTTCTCATGGAGTAAAATTACTCTAAAAATTACCCAGGACATCAGCTATAAATTTTAGAAGTGTCCTGGGGCTCTTCATTCAAACACTTGTAGAATTTAGGGATGAGTAAGTTCTAAGAACATGACATTCATATTTTAATCACTTTATTTTCATCTGAACATCTCTATTTATATTTTGTAATAGTTGAGGAAGATAAAGGATCTGTACCCTTTGCATCTGAGATCCTAGTCTCTTCAGATTCAGTCATGATTTCTCCATAATTTCCCAATTTTGTTTTCAGTTCTCATAGTAGCTGTTCAATCTATTTAATATCTGCTTTATCGTCTTTCTAAATAGATATAAAATCTTATAAAAAAAGAAAACCTCTCCCTGTCTCACTTTTTCACAGGATAGGTAGGAAAATACATTGCAACTGACAGTCTCAAATGTAGCTTACGTATGAAGATTTTAGACCAACTGGAAACTATTAAGTAAAAAGTCCATCTATATTGCATAAGATCTGTCATTGTGTACTTAACATTTTTTTCTCCTTCTTTAATATCACAAAGCTTTCAAGCAAAGAAAACTAAAAATAAGTTTTTCAAACTTTCTTTCTAAAAGTCAATTTGAAAAATTTCAAAGGAAATTATCTGATGCAGGAAAGATTTAAGAGATACTGAAATAGTTTGGAAGTACAATATTGAACATATATTTTTTTAAATGATCAAATTGCTTTTAAATGATATTATTTTAAAATTTTTTCTGAACAAACTCCGACTCCATTCCAATACACATATCTACAGAAAAGTAAAGGCCAGTTAAGTTATTGTGAAAGCATATTGTAAAATAAATAAGGATTTGCTTTCTAAAAAAAGATCATGTTTAAGATTTTTACTAAATTTCATATTCACAGTTGCAACAGTAGAGATGAAATCCAAATATTTTTTTATAATCTTGAGAACTTCATACCTCAACACTATTACAAGGATTTGACTTTCCAAGCATAGAGCATTTCTCATGTTTTCAGCCTTCAGTGTTTAAGCAGAAAGATGTCTCTCCATGCTTATTTCGTTGCTAAGTAGGCCTTGTAAGATGTCAAGCATTTGAAAACTGTAAACTAATGGTGATGCAAGTTTAAAACCAGTTAGAGTTCTCCGTCATTAGTGCTAATGTAAGATATTTTAGGGCATTGTTTAACATCCAGCAATAACTTCAAAATTAGTAATGCCTCTTGAAAAAGGCTTGCAACATAATCCACTCTTGCACATGTAGATGAATTTCTTGAAGCAAAAATGACCATAATAATTGCTCTCCCAGGCTTATTCATATTTAAAAAAAAAAAAACACCAACAAACCAAACCAAAAAAACAAAAAAACACCCCACACAACAAAACACAAATACAAATACGATTCCAAAAATACAAAACACTTTCTTCTTAGCTGGATAAGAAGTTGAAGAAAACTCTGAAAAAGTAAAGGTCAAGAAATGAGCATGAAGTTCCAGGGAGCTTCCTTCGAGTTGGTAGCATATTTTCTTGGAGCCCCTACTACCATTGGGACTGAAAACTGTGCCAGATTTAATGCCATATCCTAAAATGTAGAACAGGAAAAAAGACAGATAATTTGGTATTCTTTTTTTGTTTAAATAGAGGGGAAAAAATTAAGCTATCCACCACTGCTAAAAAATTAACCAACTAGTCTTACTGTCATCTAGTTCTAATACATTGGGTTCAGCTTCTGGTAATTTTGAAGCAACTTTATTTTTAGCAGAAATGAAGTTTGAAGAAAACAGAATTTTGGCATTTAAAGAGTAGAGAATCTCTTTAAATGTCATCCATTGCACTTATGAGCAACTCTTATATGAAAAATTTGTTAAAATATGAAAGTTAACATCAGAAATTCAATAATTCTGAAATGAACACACAGATGATGAAGCTCAGAGGTCTCTCCTAGCAATCATTTTTATGGAATAATTTATTGCAAGGAAGTTAATTGATCCAATCCCTTACAACTATTTTTTAAGCAGAATTAGATCTTCATAAAGTGGGATGTTAATGAATATAAAGCAGGAAAAAATGGAGACCTGAGAAAAGCTAATTATGGTTTCTTCATTGCTATTGCCACAGAACATTTGACTACTAGTCTCACCATTTCCCTCATTTTAGAGAAGGAAATACAGCTCAGTGGCCAAACCTAAAACAAGATATAACAGAAATTTTTTTTGTGGTTTTAAAAGTCTCCTTCACATATCTTAATTCACATAGGATTTGTAAGCATTCAAAGTCAAATACGTTTTTTCTTACAAGGTATATAGTTTACCTTAATATATAAAATTCTTAATATCCCTTACTCTAGGAGTAAACATTTTGGTTTTTTAAACAGGCACATCTAAAAGTAGATTCCAAGATAAAGAAATAGTGATTAACGGCCTGATTCCCTGCGCAGACCATCTCACTCAACAGCCATTGTGCACAGAGCTTTTGACAGGTGACTAAAGCTTTATGGAATGCGGGCAGAGATAGCCATGTCAGAGAGCGATCTTTATCAACATCCCGTCACCAGAAAGAATAACCATGTCCCTCTCACAAGGGAGCACTTCTAAACGCCGTGGCATTCCCACAGCATGGCAGTGGCGACGTGAGAGCGCACGTTGGGATTAAGTACCCCAGGCCACAATTATCCGACCCTTATGAGAATGTCTCAGCTTGCGCTAACCATGACTGCAGTTTTTTAAATTGTGGCAAAAGACCACCATGATGACGACAAAGCATCGATTCACTGGACACCAAATACTCAACTTTCAAGTGAAGCTCAACATGGCCTTGATGAGAGAAGACAGCAGAGACAAAAGACACTGCAGTATGACGATCCATGCTTTATCTGGATGCACACAGCTACTGAAAATCTACTGCCTCACTTGATGAACATGAAATTATCACAAGTAATTACTATAGTAACCTGTCCCTCTGTAAACAAGAGTTAGATTAAGAAAATACTCCACGCTGTCAGGGAAGCTCTGTGGTTTTGCTTTCTTCTGTTACTTCCATGAAAGAATTATCACTAAGAGCTCTACTGCACCTTTCTAAATTGGATTTTGCCACAAAGCAATACTGTCTACAAGCACAGCAAAGGTTGCACATTATAACAACAGTCAACTCAAACACTTTACAAGAGCCAAATGTATGTACTATTTAAGTTCAGAATCCTCTTTTGAAACTTCACATATATCAAAGCTGTGTCTTACCTCCACAAAACCAAAGTGATAGTGGATTATTGCCACAGAGAATCACACTGCATCATTTATTTTAATTCTTTCATTTTAAGAACTAGTGACAATGATGTCAGTGAGAATAACTTTGGGGATACATTAAATATAATTTCAGCTATACAACAGCATAGTAGTATGAATATGGTCAGTTCAAAAGGAAAAATATCTCTACCTTTTTAATTTTTCCTCTTTAGAATACTCAATAAGAAAATAGGCTTTTTCTTCAGAAGTCTCTCTCCCCAGCTTTTATCTACACCATTATAGTCTAAATAGAATTTTTTTTACAATTACTGCAAAATATTTAATGGGTTTAGAACTCCAGGCACCTGAGTGCATTATCCAGAAGTACTTGATTACTAATACATTTAAACCCAAATTAATACCCTGATAGACCAATGTCACCCTGTTCCATAGGAATTTTCTGTTTTATCTGTACTAAGTATATAAACAACCTATGCCAGTAAAATCCATGCATGAAGACCACCTGGTTAGCTCTACTTTAAACTAGAACATTCTAATTGAAGTAAACAAATTCATATTCCTTTGATTCTAAACATGCAGCTCTTCATGTGCATAAATCAATTTCAAAAGTTTTTCTTAGCAATACTAATATAGAGGCAAAAACCTGCTTGTTTGCATTGCTGTTGCCAGTTTACTGCTATTTAAACACATTATAGTGCTTTATACTGCTGCCCATCCTTATATGAGCTTCCTTGTGTAAAGCCACGGGAACAGAAATGAGGAATTCCTTTTTTCTCCGGTGTCCCATCTGCAGTAAGGATTACAGTTAAGATTATTTTAACTTGATTAGTATACTTATCTCTATTTGTCTCTTTTTTCATGTGTTATTGGCTTTTTGTGTTTGTTTGGGGTTTTTTTAAAGGTATGCCATTTTTGAGATACCAGATAAATTAATATGGTCAATAGTAACAATACACAGATGATTATTTAAATACTTGACACCTCCTCTCAGTGGCCTATCCACAAGTAAATACTGCAAGCACTTTTGCATATGAGAAACTGCAACAGGGAGTAAAAGTAACCAATTCCTATTTGGTACAATCATTAAATACCAAGATGGGGGGAAAAAAACTTCTTGAAAGAAGGCTACAAACACGTTCCAAAATATATATGATACTTTGCAATACAGTTAGAAGTAAGTTCTACATTATAAAATCCAAATTTAAAAGTGGAGTTATAAAATTAGTAGCTTATCCAAGTGAAGTAACATCTGTTACAAATTACATAAAACCCAAGAACATAGTGAGTTACAATGAATCCTTTACTTAACCCTTCAAAACAAAAGTTCTATTTAGGCAAAGGGATGTGCTAAATAGCACACAGATATGTCACAGAATCTGTGGTAGTCAGTGAATGTTGAAGGCAGAGTTTCACTGTGACGCTGTGGTTGAATTGGCAGCAATGCATATAAAATACAGCCAAACGAGCTAAATGGAGACAGAGAGGTGGAGAGCTTGGTCTATTATCACCAAATAGACGCCATTATGTAATGACGACCAAAAAACTTTACAATAAAGGAAAAATATTTCAATAGTTGAAGTTGCATGCTTCATATGTTTAAATAAGCTTCGGACCTAAACAAACAGTTTAAAAACCAGGAGACTCAACCTGAAAATTTTTAATTGCCTATCAGTGCAGTGAAATTATGGTTGGCCAAGAAATCAAGACAAACACATTAGATTGTACTTCTGCAGTGAAGTACAGTGAAGCTCTATGGGTTAAATAAGGGATTCATTAACTCCAATGGGAGCACTGCATCAATTCAGTAAAGGCTGGATTTCATTCTATCAAAGACCACTACTCTCATTGTCATCAGTCATATGCACCTCATGGGGGAAAAAGGCATTTGAAGCATGTTAGATATCAGGTGATGAGAGTAGTTTTAGAAATCTAGAAAAAACCCACAGATTATTGCTTCCCAGAAAGTACACTGTAAAACATATCCTAGAACAGCTTCATTTCATATTTATATTTTATTGTAATAATGAAAAACAAAAACTTGTTGACAAACACCCCTTGAAAAGAGCAATAAAAACAAATCCAAGTAATATATAATACAGATTTTTTTCCATCTGTATAAATGAACGCAAAGACATTTCAGAAAATTCTATTCCAAGACCTTTAACAATAAAAGTAGCAACATCAAACAAACCAGCAAACCAGCTGAAGACAGTGAAGTTCTAACCTGAATTCCAAGCCACTGCCAATCCCACTTGCAATTTTGGCATTTCTGCTTTATACTGAATCACCTGAAGAAATTTCCAGAACGCCCCATTTAGGTTGAGCTAGTATGTAATTTTAAGTGATTAAAAAACATTGTGGTTGCTAATACAGTTTCTAGGAGTAAAAGTAAGACTAAGAATTATTAAGTTAGAATTACACATTCTGGAAACAAATTCTAAACATAGCAATCAAAGAAAATGGATGGAAGACTTATTAGAAGCTCAGACTTAACTATAACACTAATTTCAGGACCTGTCTCATTAAAATTACTTTTCTATTTTGAGACACTTTATAGAATTTCTCCATTATTAGTAAAATCTTATATGTGCCAGTACATTTTGAAATAAAACAAGCTTCGCAAGTCAAAGTGCAAAGGTCACAAAACATTAATTGCTTGCTGGAATACTTGGTCTTTGAATTAGAAGTTTTCCATAATGCCTTCTACTTCTTTTAGTTTTTACTGAGAGACATAACCATTTCAAAACATAGGAACATCATGATGAAATGCAGGCTTTGTAAAACTCAGTCAAAAACCAGTTTAGAAACCTTGAAGAAAATTAAGCAAAGAGATTGAAGTTCCAGTCTTACTGGATTTACTATAAAAAAAAAAAAAAAAGATTGTTTCAAAAGCATCATTTAGGAAAGAAAAAATTCATTGTTCATTCGAGATGCTACAATTTCAGACAAAGCAGACTCTCGTGTTTCTCCACAGATGAAGTACAGCACAGACAACATTAATGCTTGCTTCACAACAATACCCAGCAAAAAACCTTTACGAACTGCATCCTAGTTCATATGATATTAAACTTCCAAGTCAACGGGTACTGCCATACAGGTATGATTATTTTCCGTGATGTAGTTTCATTTTCTGGGGGCAAGAGAAGTACTGAAAGACCAAAAATATCCTACTGCCAAGTCACACAGCAGGCAGTCTTAACCTAATAATGATGCAGTAAAGAGCCTATCATATCCCTGCCTGAAACCCTCCATCTACAAAAGAAAACAAAAAACCAGAACCACCTGAAGTAACATTACAGTGTAGTCAACAGAAACTCTTCAGGTGTTGATGAAAAGAACATATATTATTAGGTCACCAAATTAGTTGTGCTGCAGATAATGGCCAATGATACTCATTCTTCTGCACACCTGGAACTGCACCTTCTAACTCTCTTCTCTCAAAATGAAGAATTAAGAAAATTCCCACCTGAAATACTCTGCTAATTCACAAGCACAAAGCCTAAAGGTATACAACCAGGTGCAGTTTTCTTTGCATGCACACCTGCCTTAGCCATACAATAAACTCAGGCAGTGCATTCTGCCAGTTAAACTTAGGATTTAGAATTTAGGCAGAAATACGAAAAAATAAAACCAAAATAAGAAAAGATTCATCCCCAAAACTGGTTCATTTTATGCTCAAAATAAGATGAGCCACGAAACAAGTCATTATTTTAGAGTGTAAAAATCATTTTATGCAAGGATTATTCTAATGAAGTAAGCATGTCTCACCACAGGCTATGGGTTAGTTTCCAAAAAATTAAGTGTGCCATTATATATGCACATACATACTTACAGGAGTGAGCCTTTACTATTAATCATAACATTCTGTGTTGTTCCCCTGCTGTACTTCTAAACATAGCTGAAGCTGTATGGCTTTCTGACTTTCATTTCAAGATACAGTATTTAATGACACCCTTATAGTCTCTTAGTCTTCCTTCCAAAGAGAAATGTCACAAAAAACAATTCACAATTGGTAGTATAGGCAAAAGTCCTTCAACTACGTCTATGGAAACAGAACTTTTTACCTACTTTCAGTAGGGCAGCTACTAGCTCCACTCACATCCCTCAGTGTTGTTTCTTCCTTAAAATGAATGAAAATATGGAAGAGCTAGTAAACAGTAAAATGAAACACCTCCCAATATGTTTAGCAGCAATTCTCTACTGAAAGAAGAGCTGTCAGTAGAAAGAAGAACTTGCCAGTTCTGAGATACACCCGTTTTTGACCTAGCCTCACTATCTATTACCCTAGCATGCCGATAGAAAAGCAAGACAGTTCAGGCTACCTAGAGTTAAGGGAAAGAATCTCTCACCTTTAAAAAGTCTTTGGAGGCACACTCAAAAATATTCACAGTTTAACATTACATTCTAGAAGAAAGCCATTTTATCCTTGAAGGAAAAAAGACACAAATAGCCTACCAACACATGCACAAGCCTCAATGCATTTAGATCACAACCTTCCATGCAAACATCTGATTCATCAACTTCTCCTTTATTCTAACAATTAGCTGAGTTTATGGAGAAGATGGGACAAGATGTACAGTCTTTTTTAAGTCCTGCTAAGACTAAGATCCCCAGTGGGGCTGCTAAAGGTAGGAGAGCATAGGGTAGAGATAGCAAGTGTCAGGTACAATTCAAGGTCTGAAATGTGATAATTCACCTTGTAACTTTCTCTGGTTTAAATCTAGAAAAATCTCCTCACTGTCTGAGCAGAAGTTTAAGGGTAATTCTACCGCATATACCCTCAATTATGTGGAACAGGAAAGAGCTCGCTTTTCAACACTAATATATAACCACATGCAAATACACCCCACTAAATTAGTAACAAATGCTCTTACTGATTTTGGCTGAGATAGGGTTTCTGATAAGAAAATATTCTCCTCAAAAAAAAAAAAAAATCACCTTATTTTAAACACTTTTCTTTTCCCCTGACGTAATACAGCTGAAGTTCATGCCCCAGCTCAGTCAAATCTAATACTTTTAACTTAGTTTCAACTATTACTGGCCATAACAAGATGTATTCAAAAGGGTATTTATGTTTCCTTTATTCTATTGCATCAAAGTTAGGAAAACACATCTGGGTAGCGTACATTCTAGCCACACTGCAGACCAAAAATCCAGATAAACGTTTTGTCTAGAGGGATGACTAAGTAAGTTGGCCAAATATCAGAACAAATTCGCTTTGATGTTTTCAGTTGGTGGAGCTGAGAAGCATGACCTAAGTTATACAGTTACATCCCCTGAAAGAGTAGCAACCCTCTCTTCTTTTAGCATTTTTCAGGGTACGATAGGTAGAGAGAAAGAAGGATTTGTTATGGATGAGGGCAAAATTCAACAGGGATAAAATGATAGGAACTTAAGGAAAAACATTTGTCTACTTTCACTCATATTCATGAACAGTTCACACTCATCTTTTACAGGACCACCTCCAGTGCTTGCTTCCACTGTTACCAACAGATGTCTTGGAGTCTGATTAGGAGGCCATAAAGAAAGATGGCATTTGAGACTCACACTGCAGGTGCACACAGCTGAAATCAGACTGCATTGACACATTTCATGTAAGCAATTCCCTCTAGAGTAATGCTGAGCAACTTGTTAAAAATTAATGGTGAAAATATAAAAAAATAGATAAAACCTCACTTAAGGTGCAGAAGAAACTTCTGGAGCTCCATAAATCATGTAAGGAAGCACACAGCTGGCATGTTGTTAAATGATGGGACTGGAGAGAATTACTGAGCACCATTCCTGTGGAAAGAACTACTAAAGAGAACCCGTTGTGCAATGAGAATATGAACCAAACATGATGTTCTTTACTAAATGGAAAATTCCTAGGGGGATATAAAAAACCAAAATAATTTCCCAAAGGAAATAACTCCACTGCAGATCTTAAAAGGAACCGGAGGAAGAAGTGCCTGCTACCTTCACAGTGCAAAGAGACTATGAGGAACCGGGAAGATACGCACTCCTGCTTTCTTTTGGAGCAAATACAAGAACGCAGCTGTTTAAAACAGTGCGAGATCCACAAAGACAAATTCTAAGATGAGTTTCCCTTCATTTCCTTTATAAAACAGTGGAGAGACTGTTACCTTGTTTTGTAACCACAAAAGGTATCTAACTTTCAGTATCTTTGACTCCAGAAGACCCTTCTTCGCCTCCACTGACTACAGAGAAAATCTAACTTCCCTAGATGAAATCTGCTTTTGTTAATCTCACCCACTCATACCATAGCAAAGTAATCCCACCTATTCAAAGGATATCCATAGATGGCCCTTGGCCATGAAGTCTGTATGAGAAATAGAATCAAAGGACAATTTCATCTCATCAGAGCTAATGAATTCATCATCAATAAATGTCTTTCCCTTAACTTTATTCAAATGACCAACAGATTGTAAGCAAGATGTTGCTGTGTTTGAGTATTTCAAGTACAGATGTATTCTCGTGCTTCACAGTATTGTATCAGGACACCTTAAACTGCATAGAAG
>WEIT01015960.1:269-33962 GCA_013389985.1 Dryoscopus gambensis | reverse complement strand
TATGTATTATAACAATAAATAGTGTTTAATGCCACTCTAAAGTATCAAAAAAGAAAAAAAGGCTGGACAGGCAGCTGAATTTGGATCCTCCGTACAAAACTACTTCATTTGATTTCAGCTGTTACTACCATCGAACATCTAACATGTTCTTGCATCGAACATGCAAGCCTGAAATTACATTGAGTACTGTGCTCTATCACATGTTCCAAATGGTTAGCAAGGGATTCAAGCACATCCTAGAAATTTTGCACATGCTTTAGTACTTTGCTGGGTGGAGGACATACCTGTAGAGCAAGGCCACTGAAAACACTGACTTTCCAATAGTTTTTCCCAGAGCTTGATGAGTGTTCACTGGAGCAATGTGCTCTCCCCACACTGCCCCATTCTTTCCCAAAGCCAAACACTGAAGGAAAACTCTCCCTCTCTCAGATACAACTTTCTAGAGTGCAGAATATATATTGCATAAGAAAGTACATAGGAAATGTTTGTGTATCTGTACATACACTATTTAGCATACTAATTCAAGTAAGATAAAAGAGCGTTAACTTTAAACCAGGCCTTCTAAAGTTAAAAATAGCTATTACACTGTGCTACACACTTCACTACTCAAGATCACTGAGGAGGAAGCATATAACCGTAAATAACATCCTGTGTTTAATAGGGAAACTGTAAGACAGTGGTATATCAAAAACCTGCTATTTACTTGACACAACTCACACAGTAAGCTCATTTTTGTTGCAAGTAAATCACCTCAATATAAACAAGGACTTCAGAAAAACAAGCAAGAATTCATAGTCTAACTCAGGAGAATCATAAATCTAAATGTTTCCGTATGAAAAAACTGATGCCAATCCACTGCTTGCATCCAATTTTCAGCATCCCAGGAATTCACCTTGTTCACATGCATCATGCTATTCAGCGAGATGCCAGAACTGAAGACTCCCCGAATGGTCTGAACTGGACAGATGGGTAAAGCTTTTATCAGGTTCCCAGAATGGCTGTTCTCATGACATGTTTGAAAGAAAACAAAGACTTATATGACCCTTTTTCATTTTCCTCCTCTGAGTCTGTATGCTTGGCTGAATGAGACAGAGTTCAGCAGCAGGTCTCAAAGAATGGTGAAAGTGAGCACTCTGTTTGTGACTCCTGGGAAAGAAGGATCAGGGCACGGGATCCCAGGTAAAGACTCTTCACTCAGGTACTTGTTCTCCATTTGAACATTCTGAAGAGCTGGAAATATCACCAAACTAATTTGCAAAATTGCTGTGGGTGAAGAATCCAAGATAAGCATTGACCATAAACCTGAAATGGCATCAGTTCTCAACAGCACCTCACTGGACCTCGCGATGCTCACAGTAAATTATTTTTAGTCAACTAAGAGCAAATCCTTCTGGTTATGATACAGTCTTCATGACACCATCCAGTAGGCTACTTCACTGCAATGACTTTTAGATTAAATTGTATTGATAGGACGTGGAATTGTTAATAGGATCACAAAATGAATTTCTATCCTGAATAGCTGAAACTACAGAAGCAGAAAACTCTAAGGCTACATTATACAGTTTTACTTATCTTTCTACAGTTGGAAATGTAATTCACAGCAATCCAACCAACATTCTTACAGACAGAGTAGGAAATCACTAATGATGGAAAACACACTCTGCAAATACTCATTTCACAATACATTTCTGAACATCTATGTTGTGCTCATTACCCCAAAAAATCCAAGGCACATGGGTTTACTTACTGTGCTACTCATCAACAGCACATTTTGATTGTAGTTAAAGAAACATTCAGAAGAATATTATCTACAGTATGTTCACGTGCTGACTTTCTGATTCATGCTGAGATGGCTGTTCATTAAACCCTGTCTAATTAGCGCTCCACAAATTATGAATGGCAAATATTTCCAGCATACCATTTCCATGTACTCTGACGACTGAGAAATAAACACAGAAGAAGTTTTTAATGACTTTTCATATTTAAGAAATTAATCATTTTATTATCAGGGAAAAAAGGATTCTCTGCTATTTATCAGCTGAGCAATAAGTTCTGGCTATGTTAACAAGTACAGAAACAAAGAATAAGCAACAAGAGGAAGAAATTTCTGTTTATCTGTTTAGGTTTGTGACTGTACCTCACTTTGCATTACCATCAGTTGTTGGGCACCAAAGGAAAGCACATCAGAGGAGTAAGACTTAGAGAGGAAGGTTTTCCACTGTCTAAGGAATTAGGAAACTACAGAAGAGCATCTACTTCCCATGCAGAACAACTCTATACATAACCACTGCTCCCCAGACTAGCTGGCTGATAGGATTAGCATTTGTTTTCTCCTTAATGTATCAGCACTTGCTCTCTCCTCTTGTCATCAGTGCTCCTTAAGCAGAATTTTAAAGAAAGAAACTTGAAGATTAAGAAATTTGCGTGAGGACTGTTCTTTCAATGCTGAGTCAACTGATACATAACTAAATGTCCAATTCAGGACTGAAGCATGAGCAGCTTCAGGGAGGCATTTGATCATTTAGTGAACAAACAAACCCCAACATATTGACTAAACCAGAATAAACTTCTATTTACTTACGTAAGTGCACGTATCTCCTATGCAGCTCCTGTTGAGAGTGGAGGATCTATTACTGTGAAGGGCTGCTTGTGAGAATAAACACATTCATAGCCAGATGCTCTTGCTACTACTTGGTATTCCCTGAGTAAAATCCCCTACAAATTGAGTAAGAGATAGCAGGGGACCCTCAGTCACACTACATGTGAAGTGTCTATTTCCTGATGCTTCTATAAACTCACATCTAGCTTCCCTATGCCAAAACTCCGTGATTGCTCTGGTACATACACAAGTAAATACTTAATATTCAGTTTACATCAAAGAAGCTTCATTAGTGGCACTGATCAGCAATAAATAAATTTCATGCTGCCAGCACAACACAAATATATATCAATCTCTTGAGTTTTGGAGGCAGGATTGGGCCATGACAAAAGACTCAAAGACAACCTTAAATCTAGTACAGCACATCTAGTATTTTCATGAAAATTAATTGTCTTATTAAGCCAGTCCAATGAAAACAAATCAGAGAAATTACCGAAAGAAATTACTAGTAGACTCTGGCAGAAAAGAATGGGGAGGTGGGGGAGAACACTTTGCATTTACCCCATTATTTCCTCTTCTGTTTTTTTTTCCTTTTTTAAAATTTTCTCCTTGTCTAAGCACCAAGCATTTGTCACTCAGAGAAACAGAATGGGGCCAGCCTGACATTTGGTTTTAGTCTTTGTAACTCTTTCCACATTGTTAGATCATGTTTTTACAAAATGGTGCTCCTGTTCTCTGCTTCTGCTTTCCTTTTACACTGGGTCTTCAGTTTCCTTTAGAGACACCAGAAGAGGAAAAAACTCTTTCCTTTTCAATAAAAGCTACAAGACTCCTATGGGATTCTTACACGATACCAGGATCTGAAGCTTTAAGGTGAGCAAACAAAGCAAAATTCATAATAAAATCAAATTAGCAAAATCCCAAAATTATCAGAAGAAATAATTATAGTATTTTTCATAAGACAACAAAATAATATGACATATATTTTCTCTGTGTGCATACTGGGTAACAGTCATTCCTGTGAAGAGGGACAGCATAAAACCTGTGAACTACTTCAATCTCATTTAAGACTTTAAATTAGGACTTAATGCATGCAATGCATATGCCTTCAACTGGCCAGCTGGATTTTATCCACAATGGGTATCGATCTCATCATAACTGGTGCTGCTCTTACATTAGGTGTAAATTCATGCATAGTTCATTTTAGATAAACAAAAGTGTTTCTACAGCTATTGGGCATTAACAAGACAAAGGAAAATTCCATAAACATATGAAGCCAATTTTTCATACCCTTCTGCATATAGTGAAAACAAAATACTTTGTACTACATTAGCTTCATCTTATGATTCCTTAAAAATACTTGTCTATTAGCACATGCCAAGGCAATAAATCCAAAATTACATATTTCCCATTGATAAGCCTACAAAAACTAAGCAAGTATTTCATAACAGAAAGCCTTTGTGGCCACAACTAACACTGATGAGTGATAGTGATATCAAACAGAATAGCTTGAGACCCGTTGCACATATTAGAGATCTGTTCAGGGTTAATAGGGGAAAAAAAAGTCCTGGTTTTATCTGGAAGTAACACCATGTGAAATCAATGCAAGAATTCTGATGGCCTTCCCATGGTCTTGAATAGATCTTTGAATTTACTTTGCACAAGAATGTGTGACCTGAACTCCTGTGCTGTGCAACGTGACAGAGGAAGAGAGGATCCTCCTTCAAAGCTGGGCTCTCAAAAACTCACGGGGACCACAATTAACTCAAAATTTAAAGGTTGCCTTTGGAAATTGCCAACCAAGTGCACAGCAGTTGGGAAGGCTAATGGAAGATAGTGACACGTTAGGAGAGTGATATATACACAGGTAAGTTCAAAGCTGCAAATATAGTGCCGGAGGAGAGTGGTGAAGAGCCAGATGCTGCTTCTGGCAGAACGTCTAGGAATCATTGCACCAACATCCATCAGCAGAGGACAGCATGTCAGGAGACAGGGATGCGAGCTGCACTTCCTCACATCAAACACCTGAAGCTGATTCTGCTTTCAGAAAGATTAATTAAGGAAAGGCCAATATTTGGACAAAGAAAAAGATAAGTAGAAAAAATAGTGATATCAAATTCAACAAAAAGACACTGTAAATAATGCTGCAGGGACTGCAGGGGCTTGGATGGGCCCCATCCAACACTGGCCAGGCTTGGACATGGCCCTGAGCAACCTGGTCTAGTGGAAGGTGTCCCTGCCTATGGCAGAGGGGTTGGGTTGGAACGAGATGATGTTTAACCTCCCTTCCAACTGAAACCATTCTACAATTCTATGATGCTCCCACCTGTACCTCTTGTGGTAGCCAACCTCACCTGAGCATGAAGACTGGCTTTATAAAACCAGGTAACCAGAGATCCTGAAGCAACTCAGTTGTTTGCCACTGAATTTGGATTCAGCAAAGGAACAGCCATGAGGGGCATGGAGGAGACTCATATGTTATGGTGACACAGAGAGAAGTGCCCTTTATTACTCAGAACCATTTCTGTAAATAGATACACCCTAAAAAGGCTCCTGATTAGAAACAGCTGGTAATGTTCATTGTGGGGCCAGGATGATGTTTCCATTGACACTTCCATTTTCTGGTTTGTGATGCGTAAGAGGGAGGCCAAAAATTTTGCCGATTCCCTTCAGCAACAGTGGGTGGGCAGGAAAAGGTATTGTGGTGCTATTGCTTTCTGGTGCAGCTCTGTCTGTTGACTCTGTAGGGGACTGAGGAGGGCAAGGTGTTGAAATATAATTTGCATTTATTCTGGAAATAATGGGTGTTGGGGTTCCTGCCCCCCCCCTCCCCCTGGTTCCCCTGGGGGAATGGGGCCCTGGGGTGGAAGCATGGCCTGGGCACGGAGTTTCCCCTGCTCCCTGGTCACATGTACCCAAGTTCTATGTTCCTACTGGTCCCAAAATGTTCCCTCCCCCCCAGAGAACTCTGGGTTCTCACATGATTCTTCAGTCTGTGTGCAGACCATGCAGCCAAGCGGGCTGGGAATAAAACATATCTGAAATACCTATGAAGAGACCTCCTCCTTATTCCTTCCTGCTGGAATGACTGTCTCTAGGAAGGTTGCAGAGAACGTACTGCAACAAATGGGAGCATTTTAGAAGGTTTTTTTCTGGCTAAAGCTAAGAATTTCTGGGTTTTTCCATGCAAGAATCTGACTCATTTTGCAGTCTGGGGAAAGGCACAAGTAGGAACATTTGTAGCTCCTCTTTCTCTGTGACACAATTTGTAGTTGACCCTTCTTAGTGGCAAGAAACATTTGGCTGGCAGTCTACCCGGGAGGAAAGAAGTGAACATTATCAGTCAGAGCTTTCTGTACCATCCATTAAAACCAGCATTTTGGTAGAAGAAGAAAAAAAAAACCCCAAACCAAACAACCACATCCTGGGCATGTTTCAAGCCTCTAGCGTCTAACTTAGTGGTGTGGATTTTTTTGTAATGCCATAACTTAAATTCAGTTCAAGATCTGTAATGGCTTAGAGGTAGCAAAGGAAAAGGAACTTGATAGCAAAGTAAAAGAAGTTCTCTGAAAATGTCCAGATAAAAGCAAAACAGAGTGAAACAACCTTTGATGAAGGAAGGAATGCAGCTCTCCTAACACAAAGCAAATCCAATATCAAAAAAACATCTACTGAAGAGATAGGATAGGGTAGGATACCTTCAAGAAACAATTCCCAGATGTGGAAGGGAAGAGAAAACTTAGAAGACAAAGCCTAATATGAAAATCTATAGTCTCATAGGTATTCAGGTCCACAATAACATATAGCTTTGCTATAAAACCTCAGAAAAAAAAGGAACACTTTCTGACAGATTGTTTACAGCAAAACACTGGAGATGGTCACACTTTGACACAGGAAGTCTTAGTGCAGCTATTAAACTTACAGAGTGCTAAGGCAAGCTATAGGTTATGTAGCTCCCAAGGTAGCTTCCATAATTTCACTTCCACTGGTACTGTTTAAGACTGTGAACATTTCTTTAACAAAGCATTCATTAAAAAAAGGACAACTTTGTATTCTATTTTGTATGTTAACGTTTTTGAACTGTGCTAAATGCTAGAGAATCAATTGCTCTGTGCAAATCCTTATGAGAGTGATATTGCAAATCAATCAAATCCTTCTTTCTATGCCAAACCCGTAGAAACTATCAGTTTGGAAGCACAGATAGTATACAAAGGCATAATCCAAATATTTCACAAACACACGTTTCCAAGTTAGGAGCACGTTTACAAAGACTTGCAAATCATTTTTTTTTTCACTTTAGTGCAGCCACTAGGGCACAGAGAGTTCAATCATGAATTTCCATCATTTCCTCTGACAGTAACTCCTAAAAGAGAGGCAATCCACATCTAATGTAAAATGTGATGAAAACTGTAGAAACTTTATAAAATGTTTATCCATCTATGCACACACACTTTTCTCTCCCCAGTGAAACCCACTGAGCAGATGGCTTCATCTAAGCTTAAAGAAGCACTGAAGAATGATGGATTCCAGTGCAAAATTAGAGAAGAAATAGTTGAAGAGATGTAAAAGGCTGTGTGCTTTTGTCTGCCAAAAGGGCTTGATCCTGCTGAGAAGAAGAGACAAGTGCTCCATGGATTCATAAAGGCAAGAGATTTATTCTCCCAAGCTGCTGTGCATATGCCTAGCAATCCTCAGGGGTCAATTCTCTGAGCAACCCAACTTAGGAAAAAATACCTTTTTATTTCCTTTCTTCTTAAAGCTCAGGAAGAAGAGAAGCTTGGATGACAGTCTAGGAAAGAGATCTGCTTACAACGGAGAACTAAACAGTTTATCAGGACTACATTAGATGATCAACAGGAGTCTCATGTAGCTGATTTGCAGCTTAATATTTACCTTGTACCACTGATTTACAGGCACATAGATATTAAGTGGACTGTGAGCATCCCCTGAAATTCTTTCATCTTTCAATGTGCTTCTTGTACATTTGCCAAAAGTCATCATTTTCCAGCATTCTGGATAGCTGCAGCACCAAATGATAAATGCTTTCTCAATGAAGAGAACATAATTTGATTGGATTTCTCTTTAAGCTCAAGCCTCCCTAATAATAAATATATTGATTGAAATTCCTGCTTTGGAAACAAAGGACAAATTAAATAAATTCTCACTGTGAGAATGTATGTATGTATGTGGGAATCTCCACTTCTATACAGAGCTCAATTGAATTTCGTGAGATTTGGTTTAAAAAATGGACCACATCCATAGATTGATGCCTCTGCAATTCAGGAAACCATAATTCAAGAAACCTGGAAGAGACAAGAGCATGATGGCAGTACACTGTAGTTGGCTAAAAGGTATATCAGCTGTCAAATATTTAGCATGTTTTCTGCCGAAGAGACACTGTTTAAAATAGGATTTTTAGATAAAGCTTAGTGAGCTGTTTGGCTCTGAAAGTCACATAATTTGTTTTGTTTGTGTCAAATCTCCAGTTGCATTTCACTGTTATGCATAAGAAGATACGATATGCTGCTTCAGAGGGTCTTTAGTCTTAAAACAGAACATATTTGAATGTGTTGCTCAACCATCAGCTCTGGACAAAAACCACAATAACAGCCAAACAGCCCCAACTGGGCAATGTGTACCTGGCAGTACAAATCCTGCTCTGTAAGATAAAACCATTTTAGCAAATGCACTTATTAAACCCCATCATCAGTTCAAAGACTTGGAAAAATATACCTTTAGAGCACCACAAAATGACAACTTCCAACTTGTCCTTAGTAGAAAGCCTGAACTTCTGACTGATGGTTTTCTAATATCAGGTCTTAAATGTCACTGATCCCACAGCAAAGTACTGATGTGCTTTGGCATCAGTTCAGATCTGTATGAGTATGTACCAGGTCTCACACTGGTTTAGTTTTCATTACCTGAAATGTCATTTTGAAGGGTTTCCCATTTAATATATAAATGCCAGGTGCCAAAGAGATGATCAGTGACCTTCTAAAATCATAGTGCTATCATTTTGCTCAAGGGCAGGCTGATTTTCCTCCTGGGCACGGTGCCCACAAACCAGCCAACAACATCATAGCACCATCACAGGATGATATTGGTGGAAGCAACCTTAGAGTGGAAGTGACAGAGGCCATATGCAAGAGTTACTCTGAGGCACAATCTTGTCAGCTCAGGAGTGTTTGTATTTCTGTGAGGGGGTATCTGAGTCCAACTGAAGTAAAAAAACTGTCAAAAGTAGTTCACTGTCTAGGAACTTCAGTTACCTTACCAGAGATTACTTAGTCATCCAGGACACCAGCTCTCATGGAAAGCTTTTGAGATTTCTCACTGAAAGTTAATGATACTTTGGCTCCTGGGCATGTGAGCTATGCTTGGCAGAAGACTTAAAAATCTGAGTAACATAAGCATATATAGAATACTTACCTGTATACCCTGCATACATTCTGAGACTTAATGGCAAAGTTTCAAAACATCTGGTAATAAATCCAAATTTTAACTAGTTTCATTGGGCCACTGAATCACTGTATTTTTTACAGATGTTAGATCCTGGAAGATGATGACAGTATTTTAAAAGCATCTGAAACTGATAAGAGAATGCACACAGAGTAAAATCAATACAAGCAAACTCAGAGTAGTGTTGATGCTGGATATTATCTGAACCTCTACCTAAGAAACTTCTCTCTAACTGAAATTCTTCTAGAGTTCATGTTAGTCTCATCATGGGGATGATAAAAGTCTGAAAAAAAAATGGCAAGGGAAGTGTGGGATTGGGTTAGCCTGATTCTAAGCCGCAGCCCACCGGGTGGCACCCTGAATATTGTTCTTCCCCTTAGTCTGGAAAGTTCTGTTAAGTTCGGTTCTGCATTTGTTCTGTGTTACAACCCCGCCCCCCAAACTCCCTCATTGGATTGTATCCCAGTTGTGTCCTCCCCTCTCCCTGTCCCTCATTGGTTCCCGTTCTGTTACCGCCCCCTTGAAAAGAAGTTTCCACGCCCATCTCAGCGGCAGTCCGGCTCGAGAATTCGGCCAGTCTAGATGCTGTATTCGCCTGTGTAGGTCCTGGCTGCGTCGGATTAAAAGCTTTTGGACTGTCCCTCCCACCTCCTTTGTTCTTGGGACGCTTTTTGCCTTAAAATCAGGCTACCTGGCCGAGCCACCGAAGAGGGAAAAAAGCGCATTTTCCCACCCGGCTCTGAGATTCTCCGTTGCGTTTCCTCTGCTGCCTGCTGAGCGGCGAGGACGCTTTGGGGACGTGGCTGCGCTGCCTCTGCCTTGTGAGCTCGGCCAGGGAAAAACCCGGAAAGCGAATAGGGAAGGAATCACTATTTTAAAGTAAACAATCCCATGATGAGACAATCTAACACATTGCTTCTAAACAGACATGAAAGAAGGCACTACAGGAATGCTTTTATTTTATTATCCTCCAGCTGCTTGCATGCCCATCTTATGTAGCTCAATTCAGGAAAACTTCTACAGTGACCACAGTCTTCAGGAAAAAGGGAATTTTTCCTGCACAAGACAGTACAATCCTTCACAGCAACAGGGAATGCTTTGAGACATAGGGCATACCCTTTTCCATTCTACCCGTGCAAAAAGTGTCTTTAGTTGCAGGAAAAGGCAGATGTAAATCTGGCCAATTGTAATAAAAAGGCCACCTAATCAGTATTTTGGGGAAGAACTAGTGTGAAGAAAATAGCACTGAAACAGCTATTTATTTCAACTAAACTATGTCTAGTAAAACCACCCTCCATTTCTGCAGCATCATGCCTATACACACATGTTCTAAGAAGAATAGACAACTTCCAGTGTTATGAAAACATATATGACACACTCAGATCCACAGAGACTTTCAGTACAGAAAAATAAACTATTTTAAAACAAATAACTGAAACGACAACATCTTCCACCCGTACAATCCAGTTGTGAGTTTCATCTCTGTTTTTTCAGATAAAGTTACAAGCTGTATCTGCCTAAAATGATGCAGAAAAAAAGGATAGAGAACTATCCCAAAACTTCAGCAGTTTCCTCTGGTTCTCAAGGGACATTTCAATAATTCTTCAGGAAATTATAAAAATAGTGTGGCATACTTGTAGTTAAATGAGAATAATTCAGTCATTGTTGCAGTGCATGTGGCTGTGGCAGCTGCTCCCACACCTACCAATTCCTGGTGGATGAGCAGCACACAGGGCTCTGCAATCTAACGTCCTGGTCACTGTGAGTTCCCGTGCCTCCTCAGGAACTGCTTTTTGCATGTTATTCTGTTAAAGGTTCAAGGTTCCCCCACCCAGTCTTATGTATACCCTTATGTTTATGCATATCCCGTATGGAATATGTATGATCTCTGGAAAGTTCTGTTAAGTTTGATATTTCATTTGTTCATTCAAACAGAACCCTCCTCTGAGTTTGTCCCGTTGGATGTCCCCCCGTCACTTCACAATTTACAGAACTCCACTGGTTGTAATCCATTATCCCGCCTCTGCTGGCTCCCAGACAAAAAGGGGTTGGAATCCCGAGCCAGGGTCTTTGTCTGCTTGGTTCTATTAAAGTTAAGTTGCAGCAGACCCTTCTCGCTTTGTCTCCTGCCTTTATCGACACTATCTTCACATCGGTTCGCAGCCTGGTCCCTGCGAGAGAGAGCCAGCGCCAGCTCTGTTATTTTGTAACAGATCCCTGCTGCCCACGGCAGTGTCAGGGGTCCGTGCCGGGACACCTCCGACAGTCAGAAGCAGCGTGGTCTCCAGGCAACTGCAGCCTGCATCAACTCATGACTCCACTCTATTTTCCATTTATGACCTTTTGTTATATTGATGGGATGCAAGTACCAAGAGGAAGAAAATACTTGCAAACAACATCTTCCTCAACATTAGCGTAACAGTGAAAAAGATCTTGCATACCTTGTCTGGAAGCATGGAGAACTTCCTACAATAGAGCAGAAATAGCTACAGTATAAGTTGGCAGATTTATCAGTGTTGCATCCAGATTTGAATGGCTCTTGCTCAAAACCATGCTCCTAATGTTCACCACCATCACCAAAAGCAGAGAAAATATGTTAAGCTCTATAAATTCCCATTTTAAAATTTACTCAGGTGTTCATTAGCTTGAAGTAGAACCTATGTTGCTTTTGAACTCTGATTCTGCTTTTGATTAGGAAAACTCATTAAGGAAGATAAAATTAATAACATATTCATAAACCCTATTCAAGAACAGCCCTGAACACCTAAATATGTCTCTTGTTAGAATTAAAAGGAAAAAATCTTAAAAGATTATAAAAAGAAAAAGTACTTGGATTCTTCATTCAAATTGTGTAATCTGAGAGGTGAAATGCTAAATTACCTGCCCTGAGTAGGGCCAGGTCTTGTGTGATAAAGCTTCCAAACTTCACTGACAGGAGCTGGGAAGCAGCACTGATACTGGAATCATGTTTCAGTGGTGAGAAACTATCTTAATTTTTCTTTTGTCTCCATATATTTTTCAAAACTATTATTTCATATATTTTACTGACCATATATTCATATGCTTTTATTTTATTTCTTTCATAATTTTTATTCCACAGTTAAAGTCAATTTCTTCCACAATTTGGTAAACCTACTTTTCTATTACAAGAAGTAGATTGGGTACCCCTAAATTTAAATAGCCTCCCTGTCATTATCTCTCAGAGATCTCAGATGATCCTCAAAGACACATATCCAATATAATGTTTTCTCACCATAAGGCTCAGTTTCTAAGTATGATTTAAAACTGGTATCTCCTGGAACTATTTTCTGTGTCACTTCTAAAAGAATAAGTATGTGAATTAAATTATAAATTTTCCCGGACAAATAATTATCAATTTGTTGCAGCATCCTTCCATAATAATGACACTACAGGAGGACATCATTTAGGATTTCATCAAAAGGGAGACCGCATTTAGGTTATTTGCAACTAAGGCAATTGTTAAAGTTTTTATAATGCACGTTACTGCTGCAAAATGTTGAAGGTATCATTTCCTACAGCAAAAATAATTAGAATTATACAGAATCATTGCGCTAATTCATAATTTTGCACTAAACAATTCAGTTTGTTCCCCAGAATTAACATTAATTCAAGAAAGATTTTGCATTGCTTAGACCAGAAAACAAAGTTCCAAGATAAACAAGTAACTAATACACATTTCCCAGCTATATTTACCTGTAAGTAATTAAGGAGCAGTTTATGAATTAAAATATTGATTCCAAAATCAAGAGAACACTCTTGATGAACACACTTCCCCTCACTTGCTGACCCTGTACTCCTAGCAAATTATATTAATAATGTACCACTTTCAAAAAGCCAAAATTGTTAATACATTCCTCATAATATCCTAGTCCTGGAAGCTGGAGATAGTATAATTAATGTTCACAATAAATGTCAGAAAGCTGCTGCTTTGTTTCTTTACTTCTGTGGAGGGAAAGGAGAGTAGAGGAAGGTATAGAAAAACACAGAAGAAAAGCCATTGAGTCCTTTAATATGTACTTGTTTTCTTCCTTTTTAAATGTTTATACAGAAGACCAGCCCCTGCTGAAGCACTGGAAATAATTGGATCTCTTCATTGTTTCAGGAAACAAGAAACGAGCGCCCAGTCTTGCAGTGCACTTGCACCGTATGGCAAAGACAACCCTTGTGGAAGAGATAAAGAGCCTACACATTCCCGGTTCACCTCCGTGTTGAAGAGGAAGAACAGAACCAGAGGGTGATGCATCTTTATCAACAGCTGCCAGTCACTGCTGGTTTGCCATATGCAAATACATCAGTGTTCACTTGCTGAATTTGTTCCCAAAGCAAAATGCTTCTGGAATTACAACTGCTGGCCAATACAAGGAACTGTTGCGTAGAACATGTTGGCAGAGCTGCCTTAAACTGCCTACCTACTGTCACTTTTATTGTGCTTATAATTGCAATTATAAACAATACCTTGTGTTCTTCCATTCTCATTCTAAAGATACAAATTGCTATTAACATCCTGAATTCCAGACAATAGCTTTTGATCTAATTTTCTAGTGCTGTCTTCTCTTAAACATTGTATTTTTGCCATAGCGTGCACATAGTGAATGGTAATTGTTTTCTTTTCTCCCTTTAAGCTGCAAAATTTGTAAGTGTTTTGGCAATAATCAGACCTAAAAATCTCAAAAACATCACCTAGAGGCTCAGCACAACAAAAACCACATGTATATGCATGTTCATCCAAATCCATCAAAATTGTAGGTCTCTGACTCCCTATGCAAAAGTCTTTATCCAATGTGAATATCAGTGTTTCTTCGTGAACAGGCCTATGACCTCTCTATTGACATATTCTCACGGAAGGTAGAGTTACAATATAGCTAATCTATATCTACCATATTCTAGCTAGATATCGCTGATCTCAGAAAACACAGGTAAAGAAGTTCACAGGATAAAAAGCGCCATAGAAATAATATTTTAGTATTACTTATAGGATTTTCTCTTTGCCACTGCCATTTCTCTAATCATTCAAACATACATGTAGAATTAGTACTTGCAGACTAATGAGCTAGCAAAAATATTATCAGCAAGGTCATAAGATATAAACAAAAGACTTGGGTCAAGAATAAATTTCCACTTGGACCTTGAACTGCATTTTATACGTATCTTCAGGCACCTTCTGAACTTATGCAGGTGGAACAAAATATCCTGTTTTAAGCCCAACTTGAACTCAAGCAAAATGACAAGAAATAGAACCAGCCAAGGCACAGAGCTAAACAACCCATTTTTTTTATGCCACTTTCTGCATTGCTTTTGTTTTTTAACTGCGTGATTTGTCAGTAAATGAACAGCCAAGCATTTATTGTCACCAGATTTCTGAAGTGACAAGTCTTTAATAAGGCTGCCTTCTGCAATAAATCATTTTTGCAAGAAGAGATGAAAATTGTACCTCAAAACATATTCATTAGATTAGATTGATGTATATAATAGCACAATAAAATGGCAAGTCACTAAGGATCAAATAATTATCTTAATAACGTCCACTACAGTGATGAACTGAAACAGTTCGTACAGTAGTAGGCTATTTATGTACCCTGTGATTGCATTAGGTTTTGCTGCCTATAGGCACCTTAGGAGTGCACCAACAGCTCTGTAACCCACATCACTTTGTGGTTTGTAATCAAGAATGCAGCAACTAGTATTTCACTTTCTTCCCAATTTTTAATACAAATATAATTCTTTTGTTTTAGTAATTACCAGTGGAAGCTACCAGAAGGAAGTAGGTAATCAATACTTTTTTTGGTGTAATATTTTTATAAGTATTACAAAATAATTTTTCTTGTTTTTTTTCCCAACCTTTCCCAAATGGGAACCTAGACAAGTATATACATCCTTTTTTCTGTTGCAAAAACCAACCAACCAACCAACCAACCAACCAACCAAAGAAAAACCAAAACAACCCCCCCCCAACAAACAAATAAACAAAACAACAAAAAAACACAACGCAAAGTAATTCTTGGCAAATACAGACCACATTCTAATCTGCTGCTGATATAGAATCTGAAATAAGGGGAATACTGTGAAAATCCCACAGCAAAGGGCATTTCCCAGTCGAATGATTCTTCTAGCGCTGATAACAGCTGAATACAGGCAGTACAAAGATGATCAGTGCTTCCCATCCAAAACCACCCTTTAGCAAGTACAATAAGATCAGAAAGTATTGTTTCCTCTCTTGGATATCTGTAGCACTAGAAGAGCATTAGAGCACCTCTCTTACAAGGAAAGGCCGACAGAATTGTGATTGTTCAGCCTGGAAAAGAGAAGGATTTGGGGTCACCTAATTGTGGCCTTCCAGTACCTGAATGGAGCCTACAAGAAAGATGGAGAGGGATTATTTACAAGGGCCTGGGGTGACAGGACAAGGGGGAATGGCTTCTATCTGAAAGACAGTGGGCTTTGATTACATATTAGGAAGAAATTCTTCCCTCTGAGGGTGGTGAGACACTGGATCAGGTTGCCTGGAGAAGCTGTGAATGCTTCATCTCTGGAAGTGTTCGAGGGCAGGTTGGATGGAGCTCTGAGCAACCTGGTCTAGTGTAAGGTGTGGCAGGGAAGTTGGAACAAGATGATCTTTAACCTAAACCATTCCATGATTAACAGAGACATACACTGAGGTCCCCAGGATGAAGAAAGAGGAAAGATATGCAAGAGGAAATGTTGGATTCACAGAGGCTCTTGGTGGGGTTTTCTGTTTGGTTGGGTTTTGAGGTTGATGTTTTGTGAGTTTCTGTGTTGTGGGGTTTTTGGACTTTGTTGTTACTGGTTTTTTTTAATGAAGAAAAGCACCGCCATCCAAAACTGCAAACTGGAAACAGTCCTGCATACAGGTGCAGATGATGCTTATGGAGCACTCTGAAGAAATGGAGCCATCATGAAGGTATAAACAGGTTACATTGAAACCACTGACTATATTCTTTAGTGGTCATTCAAGAGTGCCTGGTACAATTTTGGGTTTCCCAGTGTATCTTACTCTCCATCCAAAATGAACTGCTTCTTTTTACAGTCTTCAAATCAGCCTCAGTGTGTGGAAGACTCTGGTATATACCAAGTCATTTAAGGCAGATTTAGCAATATTTTTATATATTTATCATGGCATCTTGTATTCCATTGACACTGCAGAAAAATGAATCGGTATGTTTTGTTTAAAATAGACATATTTTCTTTGTCATGGTTTTATGACAATTTCCATCTTTGTTTTCATTTAAATGCTATTAAATTTGTTTGGTTTTGGATAGCCTTTGAGAAATGATTAGTGATAAAAACATTTGGATAATGGTTCATCTATTTCTGTTTACATTGACATAGTAGATATGGCATTCTAGGCTGGATTCTGAAAGTACAAGAGTCAGTGTTACACAACATCCATGACCCTCTAGTCTTTTTGTTAATCATCCCTAATCAGCTGTTGCTTTACAAATCAAATTTCTTAGTCCTTTCAGGCATGCAGGGTGACGCTAATGTGTGGCAACAGAATGTTGATTATAGACCACTGGGTAGCACTAGCTGCCCCATTAGTGGCACACAGCTGTCCAGATTCATGCATGAGCAAGAAGGATTTAGTAAGTTAAGATGAAGAACAGCAAAATGCCTGTGATGTGAAATGTTTGTGATGCAAATAAGGACAATACAGAAATAATTAGTGCAAGGCAAAGCATTTTTTCAAAGCAGTAGTTGAGGTAAATGACTGTAACTTTATTAATCACTAGATTAGACCTTGGCATTTTCTACAGTATTTTTAATGCATCTGTTAAGCCTGCTTTTGGCAATGATGAACATAAAAGCAAAGTGCAAGAAAGTGGGCATTCCAAGGCCTACAGAGCTAAAAATATCCATGAACAGCTTGAGCACGATTTGAAAGATTAACTGTATTAACATCATTTAATTGATACAGAGAGTGCTACTCTATTGGGATCCCTGTGTTTTCAGCTGTAGGAAGCATCAGGGTAACACTGGCCTCACATGTAAAATGTGGTTTGCCAGGGAAAGTTGGTATTTTTAGCGTCATCTTTTAAAACAGAATCTGGAAGCTTGAATATGGAGAGTTTCTATATTTTTCAATTCTAAAATTTTCCATATCTGCACAGACTACAAAGACCAAAATCCCCCACCACAAATTTTCCTCTGAATTTCAAGTCCATCCACAAAACACTATAGCAATTTTTTACTTCTGTATCCAATTGCTTTCAGTTCTAAAGAGTGCCAAATAAAAGTGCTGAAGGTGGAGATTAGCCCGCCATTACTTAAAAGTGAACATGGTGCCATTTTTCTGGCTTTATACATCTTGGCCTAAATTTCCTTACGGTATAGAACTTGCCTGTGTGTTACTCTGATATAATAAACAGTCAATGGTTCCATAAATACCGGGGTCCAGCTTCTGAGTTGATGCAAATTGACTTAAATAGAGCTAAGCAGCCTGACATCAGCTGAGGAAACAGCTCTGTAGATCTAATTATACACACAGCAAAAAAGTCACTAAGAACTCTATCTCAGAACTCTATTTGATGTAATTAACTGTACAATAAAATCTTCTGTGATCAAATAGTTCAGTTCTTTTGAAGTAATCGCTTTCCATTTCCTGAAATAAGCACACCTAAGAAGAAATTCCTTCTTACATATGCCCGAACATTTGCAACTATCCACACCAGAGGCTGCAGTTTTGTGCCTAATCCCAGCTACTCTGCAGAGAAAAGCAAAATCTCCAGCTGAGTACTGTGACTGCAGAATAAAACTCTTTCAGTGCATAATGTCCATCAGTACAACTAGAGTCATGTCAGTCGTGACTGGGACCAAAGCAACGTTCTCCATTTCATTCCACAGGGGCCAGACTAGTACAAAGGCTGGGAAGCTCTCAAACATGGGAAAAATAGTCTAGATTGGAATTGGTGACCTGAAGATGAAGGACTTGCTAAATCCTCTCCAGGGCTCTCTACTCTGCCTCTCTTCTGTAGTCCTCACTCTGAAAACAAAGATGCATTTATTTGAAGCTGTTAATTTTGGGAGGGGGGAAGGCAGTAATTAGCGTGCCTCAGTTACATAAAGGGTTCATTCCTTAAACTCCTTGTCAATTCATTATTCCAATTTTTGACAAAGATGCCTGGATTAAATCCATAAATAAATGGATTTATGTTGTTTAGTCACTCAGGTTTTAAAACTCTCCAGAGCCTCAGTGCATTACCCTACTCCTACAAAAGCTGATGTGCTATTCCCACAGACAACATTTATTAAATTCATTATATCATTATTTTCTAAATCAAAATTCTCTACATATTTTAGTAATTTGCCCACTTGAATCAGGGTATACAGAGCCTGAGAACTATTAAGTTAAACAACTTCTCCTTGGTTATCTTGGTTTTATTTCTCCCTAGAAGCCTTTAAGCCATTCACAGCAGTCCCTGACAGAATGTGCTGGAATACAATAACATATCAATTAACTACAGTCAACCAGCTGCTAATACTATTTCTTCAAAATGTCTTCATTATTAATGGAAAGCATTGTGGTGTGGCAACGTGCTCAAAAACTAACTGAAAAAGAAATTATGACCCAGTTCTGTGAATAATTATATTGCATTTCCTAATGTTTTCCTATCACAATAATTAGTACAGTTGTGGTTTTAAGTTCACAGAACCAATTTGACCTCTTTTAGCAAAAGCCCACAGAGGCCACTCAGCCAGCAAAACCTTATACTTGTCATGTATTTTCATTTGACAAAGCTTTATAAAATACACACCATCTATGGCTTCACATGCATAGAGACTTCTTTTAACCCCTGAATATTTCTTCCAAACCACTTTCTAGAGCATTTAGAAGAAAATAATCCGGAAGAAAATTAACAGCTCAAAATGACTGTGTATGGAATTACTCACATGGGTGCAAATTAATCTAGCTGAAAACTGGGACATGACAGCTCTAGAGACAATTATAAAATATAGAGCCTTTATTGCTCGTACCTCACAAGGTCAAACACAGCGTAGGTGACACATGTCTGAGGGGGCACAGCAGCTGAACTGGGGCTGCTTGGTGGCCCTGGATGTCTCAGTCCAGGTCCAAAGTGATAATGTGTCACCATCACAAAAAGTGCTCCAGGCGCTGGCACAAATTGGCACCCATGCTGGAGCCTCAGTGGTGCTGCCACAGGCCAAAGGGGGGTTGTGACTGCTCTGTTCTTTTGCTCCCAGATGTTGTCATTTCAGATTGCGCTGACATCTCAACCCATGCACAGCCCAACACTCTTCAACCTCTTCCTCCTTTCATCTTGCTGGGCAATGTCACTACCTTGGGCAGCAAAGAAATTAACAAAATACCTTAGACATAGATTGTTTCCAGATATACACTCCATTTACCATCAAATCTCATTATTTTTCTAAACAAATTTAAGTTTGAACACCAATGCAGTGCATAATAAAAAACAATAAGTCATTAAAACACAGAACTGGTGCATTATAGTTCAGAGACAGTAAGTGGTTTGATAGCATTTCATGTTCAATTTTGTTTTAAATAACAGCTGTCCGCTTCTTCTTGCTGTCCCTGCAGGAAGAAAAATCAAAGCTAATGCAGGGAAAAATACTACTCCCATCCTCCTTTCCAAAAGCAATTTTTTTAACTATTCAGTCAATTCAAATCTAAAAATAGCCCCCCCCAAAAAAAACTTGGAAAGAAAAAAGAAGGCCTTCTTAATTGCGTATTAATTGCTATACCCAATTGTAACTTTCTTTTTTCACCAGCAAGTATCATAATTTGTTCCATTATAAGGCTCTGGAGAATTGTGCCAACAGAGAATGTGCATGTCAAATAATTGATTCAACCTGCCACTTCCCCATAGAGTCAATAAGGAGCAGCTGGACTTGAAATCCCTACCTAAAAACAACAGCTGCAGCACACGAGACAGACCCAGAGAGGAGGTACAGCCTTTGTTTTCCACCTCCTGATCCAAAGCACTCAGCTAAGTGCCCAGGCAAAAGAGCCTAATATAAATAGACAAGTTCACCACTCACATCGGGGGCAGAACAGGGATGGCTGAGAGGAAGAACTGCAAAGGGAAAGAAAGTACAAAGGAGGGGAGAGCAAGGCATACTGTAACCTGCCAGATCCCTGTATCAGCAGTTCATTTTTACTCCATATGAGTGCTTTGGATATGCTGGGCATCCAGGATGAACTTTTTCCACCTGCATGCTTCAGAAAACCCACCAGCTAACAGTGCACTTATGAGATCTATTGCAGTTCTCCCTTTCACCTAAGATATCTGGGAATTAAAAATCTGGATCACACAGCTTCTCAGCACATCATTTCTAAAGTTCAGGAAATACGCTGAGTAAGAGACAATGTTAGCCTTCCTTGTCCCTGCTTAATCCCAGTCCAGGCCAGAGGGAAAAACCATACAAGGTCTCCATGGCTATCCACAGCTGCCCCAGATCTTTGCTCATTTGACAGCAGCAGGATCCCTTTTTCCTGCATACACAACATAGAAGGTGACCATAAATCACCAATAAAGACAAGTTACTCATCATTTAAGTGGAAATCCCAGTTCACTGGGCAATCTGACATTGAAGTAGTATTTATAGGTGGTATTATATATCTATAAAGAATTCCTTATTCTCTTAATATCTTGGAAAAAATTTACAGTTGCTTATTTCCCTTTCAGCTTCTGCTGTTTGGAGGCATCATACAAGCTAGATTTCTTTCTGTAGTACCATGGCTATAAATTGCATGTCATGGGATTGTCCCTCAAAGATATCTTTGTCTCAAAGAGAGCATTGCAGAAACTGAAGCACCACTCCCACACTACCACAAGCGCTAATAAATAAACCACTGTATTTTCTGCAAATGCTTGTGCTTTCAACATGAGAGCTATTTCATCAGGCTTTTCCTCTATCTCCTGTAACAAACCTAACACTGCCACCCTAGTTGGACTTGACAATTCCTCTGGGTCCCTTCCAACTCAGAGCATTCTGTGATTCCATGATTAGGGATCCTTATGCCCACCCTTCCTTGTTAGCAACCGTGATGCAAAAATTCCTTCACAGCAAAAATTCCATCTCTGGTAAAATTTAGGAAGGCTTTAGAGTTAGTCTATAGAAGCTTACCCTTTGGATTTACAGTCAGAGCACTGAATTACAAGCATCTTTGATAACTTGCAGTACAGCAATTTCTTATATACACAACTCCACCTAGCTAATAAGTGATTCAGTACCAACAGCATGCCAGGCATTTCCCAAACTCCCATGAAGACTCAGACCCCATCTCATGAGCATACGCACATAAGCAACCTGCAGTTATAATGAGATTTTATTCTCAAATGATATACCCCACAAAAATCACACTAGATAAAAAATGTCTAGGATTTTCTACAAATCTAAGTAGGCATATTAATGAGATATTGCAGTTATGCTATATAATACTGTATCAAAGTTCATAGAATCCAACAAAAATCAAGGGCAGTGGCGCCCCAACTGTCTGAAGGGAAACATATTTGCTTTGTGAATATTAATGAACTTTATATGATGTCTACAGGGAGAGATTTTAGCAGGGAACACAGTCAGCAGGACTAAAGCACTTCATTTCTCTTGTCCCTTCTGAAACATTTCCCATCAGGAGGTTGTCATCATACAGATCGTGTATTATTATATGCAGCCCCAAAGGGAGATATTTGTTTAAATGTCCACAGGGAAGAGGTTATCATCCAACAAGTATCAGGACTGAATTCAGGGGAGTCAAAGTGCTGTGTGGTAAGTTTGTTTTGTATTAGGTTTGAGCACTCACTCCGGAACAATAAGCAACAGTGCAAGTTCAAAAACTTGTTTCCACACACAGAAAAGACATTTGACATGCACTTTTTAAAAAATGAGAAAGCAAAAAGAATAAATTAAATTAATCATATAGACTGCATTTTGTCTATAAAACAATCCATCACTCTCAACTAAAGGATAAGACTATTGATATGCAAATAGAAGACTAAGGTTTTCTAACCTTTTGGATCACAAAAGCCAAAGGGGCTTTAAATGAAAGGTGAAATTTCCAGCAGAAGAGGCTGAAAATCACATATAAAACCCTTCCCCAAAACTGAAAATATGTAGCTGCAGTGAGGTTTAAATGCACAGTGCCTTTTAAGTATGTGGAAAAGCTGTATGGAAGAAACCAGAAAAGAATGCAGAACCTGAAAAATCCCTTCCTCGCACATCATCGAATCAAGGAAATTTAGAGATGGGTTTCTGAAAGGCCTTAGTTTCTTTCAAAGGGGAGAAATCAGAAAGACACCTATTCCCCTGGATTCACTGTGCATTGATCATGCAGACAAAGATATAGCAGCTGGTTCTTAGCATTTCTTTTCAGCCTGAAGTACTAAAGAGCAGGGAAGTGTCCTACCAAGTGATATCTTAGGTGTAATAGCAAAGACAAGACAAGTATACTAGCTCAGAGAAGTTCAATATTCCTGGTTCAGAAAAGCATCCCAAGTTCACTTCCGGTAAACGTAAATTTACTCCTGAATGAAAATGTGCTCCTGAATCAGGATGAAGACAGACAGAAAAGAAGAGAGACAGGGCAACGCTGACCTTGTTATTTACAAGGCATAACTGCAAGTCAAAGCTGTGCTCTTTGCCATGGAAACTTCCATCTCAACTGTAAAATTATATTGCTTTTAAAGCTACTTAATTCCGCTTTCACCCGCACCCGTATTTATCACCATCACTGGATGTTTTCCACTTATTTTACTAGCTCCAAAGTATATTCATCCTTTTCTTTTTTTATGTAGGTAAAAAAAAAAATAAGACTTCAAGAAATTAATTCTATTTAGATTCAGTAGCTGTAACCAGTCTATGCTGGTAAAAGTTAATCTTCATTTTTTTATCTCAAGAGAAATCAGGTTAGAAGTAAGGAGAAACCCTGAGTAAGTCTCTGTGTCGTGTTTGTTCAAAACCTCTCCTGCAAAGCATTGTTTACAATTCCGAAGGAAGTGAAGAATTTCATAGCTCACCTGATTTATTTTCCATTTTTTCATTAATCCCAAAAAAATGAAAGAATCACATAATCTGTCCTGAAGTCTAAGTAGGAAGGTGATACGCACCCTTAAATTGTGCTCACATTTGAATTTAAGCAATTTGTTCTGTATTAATTTTCAGGTATTTTATCTTGGAAGCCTGCTGTCATTCCATGTTTCCACTGGTCCTCATTGTTAATGCTCTCCACATCCACAGTGCTCTTCTCATCTGTTCTGTCATTTCATATTTAATAGACAGACCTATTTTTTCACCTTCCCAGGAATACAGTAGGATACAGAACCTATAAAGTATGTGGCCAATATCATCTAACCTATTAAATGTCAGAATCATGTATCTCAAACTATATGTCAAGATGCTGAAGTCTAGCAGCAATAAACTCATTCTTTTCCTCACAGGGAATACATTCTGGCTATAAGGATCCATGTGGGTTTCCTTCTGTATACATTTGATTGTGACCTACTGGTGATGGTGATGGCTAATGTGGTTGGAAATGATGGTAGGAGTTGGCCAGATCTTAGATGGGAAAATGGAATAAAACCTAACAAAATATTCTATTTACAGTTATGTCTTTCATACCAGTTTAGTTCTTCATAGGGTGGTCCAATGTTTGCTTCAGTATGAGACTCACCTAATGTATTTTTTTTTGTATTTTAGTATTACTTCACTCTCATGTTCCACACTGGACATTCTGTTTTGGGAAAAACTGTAGAGAGAACTGAATTTAAATCAAACCAAAGTGGCAGCTTTCCAGAAGCAAAACAGCCATGTGAGTTTACTGGAAACAGAGCACCCAAAGAAGCCATCACACACTCTGCAGGATGCTAGGAAAGTGCCAGCAAAACCAAGCACATGCTCTTGGCTCGTGTGGAAGGGCTGCTGCCTGTGCCAGCAGAGTGCCATCCCTCTCCCTGGGGACTGTGGTTTGGCAGCCAGCCTGGCCAGCAGCTGGTACCCATCCAGCCCACCTGGTTTATATCTCCTGGTGACTGCCAGCTGAACCCCCCCCTGGTGGGCAGCTTCTCCTAAGAGTCTCCCAAAGCACTCTTTCCACAGTAGGAGCCTCCTTGCAAACCTCCACAGAGCAGACGGAAAACCTTCTCCACCGTCTCCTTCCTCTTACCCCATCCCAGTGCAGCTCCTGCTATGACCCAGCTGTAATCCACTGATACAGTTCACTCAGACACCAAAGTAGAGCAAAACATAAATCACAACAGATTTACTAATGTGAAGAGCTCAGAAGCAAAACAAAGATTGTAGCAGCAATTTCTCCATTACTCATGAAGTATTTTATCTGTAAATCTCACTCGAGCTACATGGATCGTTTTTCCTCAGTTATTTATTCCTACATACACACAGGGTGAGGAACATGAGCTGATTTAAAGTCTCCAGAAGGGCAGCAACAATAACTGAATCTTTCCAAAACGAAGGCTGGACCTCTTCTGCTTTGTGTTGATTTGAGGAGCCAGTTGAAATTATCAGCTTTCTGGCTGAAAGCCAATACAGAAATAACAAGATCTTATCCTGATCTTTTTTGTCATGCAAGAAGTAACAGAAAAGAAAATAAAGCCACTGTTTCTACTTATTTTTAAGTATTTTTTCACACAGCTCACTGCAGTTGTAAAGCCCCTCTAAAAATCCAGAAATCACAAGGAAAAAAATAAATCAGAGAAAGAAGACAAGATCTCAGCCTTGAAGTAGAGACAATTTTGTTAATTTAGCTACATGCCTGTAGAATTTTCAAGCTATCCAGGCTCCTGCTATCATAACTGCTATTAAATTGTAGGGATAAAAAGAGTAAATTCTTTGACAAATTTCAATTATTAGATAGTTAACTGCTGTAAACACAAAAGAACCCATGCAGAGCTCTGTCTTGTATTAGTGACACTCATTAGCTGTAGTGGAGTTACTGAAGGTAACTGTTTTTGATGCACTACACGAAGGTTAGATGAACCTTTACAAAGAGGTATTCAGCGAAAGCATCTACACTATGCATGGATTTCCTTGATCCTCCACAAATTTTAGAGGGAAGAGTTGACAAAAAGCCATGCCACCAACTCCTTCCTCCCAGTTTCATTTTGGTCACAAATGAGTATCTCAGAAATCATCCCACAGGACATCTCCCTGAGACATTCCCAGCCATCATGAGCTCTAAGAATTCTATCCAAGAGGGATCCTTCCTGCCTGTTTCTCAGTAGCTGCAGCAAAAATATTAAAACCTTTTCAAGTTAATAAATTAAGCATTATGTGTAACAAAGACAGGCTTTGTCTGCTTCACTTTATCAGCCCCCTAACTAAACAGCAGCCTGAAGAACATATAAGAAAAGCATTGCTGCCTTGGCAGCTGCCTTATCATTTCAGAAAATGACTTGTCTGTTGGGATGATAGTTAGATTTGGGCTTTGGGGACAGCACTGAATCTCTCTGAGCCTGGTGAGAGAGCAGCTACACAGAGCAAGTAAATCATTTTAATTTTGTACCAGTTGAAAAGCATTTTTTTCCTCGACTTCAGCAAGATGACAGTGGCATGATGGCTGATTTTCATTTCAATCAGAGTAGCATATGATTACCACCTAATTAGAATGTAGAAATAGAAAGGAGATCATTTTTTAACCTACCCAAGAGAACAGTGCTGGGGGAGGGGAGGAGATGATGTTAATCAAGTGATACTGGCATATCAGAGCGGCCAAAATAGCCAGATGAATTTTTATCAGCACCCTTACTGTCCTTGAGGATCTGTCAGTAGCTTCAGTAGAAACCTGTCTTTTCAGAGCTTTATTTCTGAGTAATAAATATTCTTTAAAATAAATACATGTCACTGCAGGCCCAAACTTGCCATAAAAAAAAAAATACCACCTTAGGCATAAATATATGTATTTTTGTCAAAATTTCACATGTTTTTGTTGACAACTGTAAAACTGTAAACATAGAAACTAACAAATCAAAACTAAAAGTCATGGTGTCTTAAGGAGAGTTGTTTGCATTAATATACATATTTGGGGTTTTTTTAAACTTGCTTTCATTAATTAAATATTGTCAGCTAGCGACTCTACTCCTTTCTGGAATACGTGTTGCAAGTTAGTTGCTCTGCCCTAGGGGAATCTAACTGAGGTAATGTTAAGTGGAACTGCATCAGGCAACATTTTCCAAGGCATGCTGTCTCCATCTGCATCCTTCTGCAGAGATAAAGACTAGACCTCATCTCAGGATGCCACTTTGTTTAATTGTCTCTGAAGAATGAAGAGCCAGAATTAGATTGCTGAGACCACCAAAAGGTGGGGGTTAGAGAAATTAAAAACAAAATAAAATTAATAGTGAAATGATCCTTCAGGCAAGCCTGCCTTGTACAATAGAGAGCGGTGGCAGCTCCCTTTGCTCTGCCCTCCTGGGCAGTAGCTGGCCATCACAATATCTCTCTCCAACCTGGTCACCAGTACCCAGCACCATTTTAGGTGAGTGAGATATCCTGCCTTTCGCTACCTTAGTAGTGGAAAATACCCCTATATACCATATTTGGATGGAGCACAGTACAAAAGGAAGCACAGGTGCAGGGCACCCATATTGGAGTGGGCCTAACTAGACAAACAGGGGTTTCCTCATGAACATTTTTGTCAGGAGGAGTATAGGAAGTGTGATCCTGACCTATTCCCCACCCCCATTAAAACAGAGTTCCACTAATTTCAGCTGGACTGCAATTTGGCTCATCCTGCTTTGCTGGAAATGGTCACTTTTTTTTTTGGCTGTAGGATGATACACAAGGACCTCATGTACTTCAGGCGAAATAAGAAAAAAGTCTCTCTTCAGCAATGAGTCTTATGAAAAGGAATCAAGAATGTGTTGATTTATTTCCCATTTATGTGCTTTTAATTTGTATAAGCTATTTCAACAGCACATACATTGCCATGGCACTTTCCTAGTTGTTGTTCTACCGGGGTATGTAAAAAATGTTGTGAGATATTGTGCAGGAGAAAGAACAATACATTAAACTAAATCTGCTGTTAATTTAAAGTCTTTTCTTGAGCAGTGAAAAAGTCCTGAGGCTTTTCATGTCACTGTACTGTATGGTGAGGCATACACTATGATCTTTTTATTTTTCCCCCTTTTGAGAAACATAGCAAAGCAAAAGTAGATAGTTTCTATTACTGCAAACATTCCTAGATATCTGCCACAAAAAACCAAAGATAAGCCTCTCTTCATCAGCCCCAATAATGTAGGGGGGCCAGTATTTAAAGCTGTCACAATGTTATTGATACATTTGTTGACACGTGTTGAGATTCCATTATGGGAAATCAGGTGGCAACACCTCAAACCTTGCCAAATTATCCAGAAAGAAACATTCTGACCTGTTCAAAGAACTTAATGTGCACTTTAAAATGAATTCCAGGGTATAATTTCCTAAAGAGTGGACTCCAATTCTATTTTGTGCTCTGAAGAATTCTATTAAACCTCTAGAGCACTTTGTGAAATGTGAAAACACAGTTTGCTAAGGAGATAACCTAGGTGGTCTGCAGTAAATTAACCACTACTGCTGACTGAGGCCATACTGGGGAGTTTGCTCCAAGGGATTTCTACACTTAGAGCAAAACACCATTTACTAGCTTCTAAACTAGATTTGCCCTCTGGCTGCAAGTCAGCAGACCTTGGTGTAAAGCATGACCGGAGATTAGTTTGACTAAGGACATCATTTCAAGAGCAGAACGGTGCTGCTGTTACACACAACTGCGTCCAAACCACTACTTACAACAGGGTTGTTTTCCCCAGCCAACTTTATGTAGTTGAGTTTTAGGCTGCTGGACTATGGTGGCTGCATATTGAGTAAATTACAATAGAAATATATCTCTGTTGCTTTGTAACAATTAACCTCAGGAAGGAACTAACTCCATTTGCATGGTAATGAGACATTCATCTGAGTGACATCAGAATTAAGCATGCTAGTAAGTTTTTATACAAACACCTGAGGGGTCAAGCACAACCATGGGCTTGGATAAGAAAACCTTTTATTAAATGCAAATCACTTGTCTTTTTAAATACTATGACAGAGAAATTCACAGGACTGTGACAAAGCTTGCAGGAGTCGTTCAAGTTGCATTTTCAGGCCCCTGGGCTGACTGAGGAATATAGCAACTGATTTATTTATATTTGGAATTAATATCAATATGTAAAAAAATCTTCATTATAGCATCAAAGGGAAGAAGTACTACAGGAAGGTAGAGAGATGCAAACAAGAATATTGCCTTATCTTTCCCAAATTTGTCACAGATTCCTGGGTTGCTGGAAGGCAGAGGAGACATGGCTGCCGTAGAGCACAACAAAAGACTTGGAAATTTGTCAGCTTTCCATCTTATTCACCTACCTGCTTTTGCCAGGTGTATTGCTATGGAGGAAGATTCCCTAGGGAGCGCGCTATCTATCTTGCACTAATACTTCTTGAATTCACTCAGTCAATTCACATTCTATGATCAAAGAGTTTGAGACCATAGTGAGTGGTTAGGTCCAGGGGAATAACTGGCTGCCAGGCACCTTTGGGACTAAAGGAACAGAACCTTCTCACAGGTAAGGCAGATTGCAGAACAAAAGTTGAGGGAAAGAAGCTGACTTTGATTAATTTAACTCTGACAGAGCCAAGTGTAGGAGGCCTCTCTTGTTCAGGAGAGGCTGTTAGCAGGACACACCAACTCATCCTAACAGAGCAGGCAGTACCAGGAGAGCAGGTTTGGTCAGCGATAACAATGAGATGTGGACAGCACTCTGAAAAGTTGCCCTCATGCCAGATTGTTAGAGGTTTTGCTCCCAGACTAGAAAATGTGAATTTAAATGTCCAGTGGGTGTACTGGGAATTGCTCTGTCTTTAAAACAGAACTTTGTAGAAAGGACTATATCATATGGCTGTGTGCATGCAATAAGAGGAGACTGTATTAAAGCACAGAAAAGTCCTTTTCAATCGATTGCTGTATGACAAGCTACTTCGGGGAAAAGCTTGGGTAATGCATAATATTACTACTCAAAGCACAAAAATCTAATCCAAGGGAGTAAGTGTACACATCCCTGGAACTGTTCAAGGCCAGGATGGATGAGGCCCTGAGCAGCCTGGTCTAGTGGGTAGCATCTGTGCCCACGGCAGGGGCTGGAACTAGATGTACTTTAAGGCTCCTTGCAATGCAAACCATTCTGTGATTCCATAACAATATAAAATTGATCACGTGGAACAGAGCTACATCAGTTCTTCCTAAATAGTTAACTATGCTCACCTTGCTATATGCATTAAATAACAGCAACCCAGTAATCGTATGCTGTTGCAGTGCACATAGCTGTGACTGCAGCATCCGCACCAACGAATTTCAATTGTTCTGTTGTAAGTCCAAGATCCCCCCACCCAGTTCTAAGTATGCCCTTACATTCGGTATTTCCTTTGTTCATTCAAACAGAACTCTCCCCTGAGATCTCCCCTTTGGATGTACTCCGTGTCATTTCACAATGTGCAAAACTTCATTGATTGTAATCTCTCTGTCCCACGCTTTCTGGCATTCAGACAAAAAAGTTTGCAAAGCCCACGCCGCTGTCTTTGTCTGCCAGTTTTGGTTCCAGTAAAGGTTGCAGAAAAGATCCTTCTCGTCTCCTGCCTTTGTTTACGCATCTTTACACTGAGTTTGCAGCCCTGCTCTGTGCAAAGGGTACACCAGCGCTGATTCGTTACTTTTTGTAATGTATTTCTCGCCGCTTATTGCTGTGAGCTCCCGAACCCTGGAACACCTGAAACGGCAAAAAGGTGCAGCTGCTGCTGGATGGGCGACTCGCAGACTGTGTCAGGTTGGCTGCCCAGACGTGGGACTCTGTGCGGAGAGTTTCTTGGAAAAGTTGTCCCGAAAAAACTTCAGAGTAAGCCTTTTGCGTTGCTAACACCTCAGAGAGCCACACTGGTGTGGCAAAGCCTCTGGGGATGGCTGAACAGCCCTCTGCAGCTATTTCGGAGCTGGGGGGGTCAGCTGAAGACAAAGACCTCAAACCACCGGTTTCTGGTTCCTGAGATCACATTTTGCAACCAAATCCAAAGCTTTTGGTAAATATATCCCATCCCTGGGACGGGTAGGATGGGTACAGGATCCTCTGAAGGGTGGGGGTTGGTGAAAGTGTCTCTAGATCTCAGAACGTTTTCTTTTCTTTTTAGTTTGTCTTTTTGCTGTGGTTTGAGGGTTTTTTTTTCATGTGTTGGAAATTAATAATGGGTCTTACATTGTCTACACACAAACGAGAAGTTTTTTTTCAAGTTTCTGAGCTGTTGAAAATGAGTAGAAACAAAGTTTCCAAAAGTTTATTAACAAGCTTCATTAGATGGCTCTTTTTATACTTCCCCCGGGTCTCTCCTTCGCATATTAAATCTCTATCTTTCTGGGACTCTGTGGGTACTAAATTAAAAGCTTTGAGGCTCGCGGGAGATGATACAGTAGTGAAGTTTTTCCCTTTATTAGTTCTAATATACGACTCGGTTAGAAATGAGGGAAAAGAGAATGAAAAGCCTATCGACTTAACCCCACTTTTAAACCCTTCCCCTTCTACCCCTCCCTCTGTCCCTAAGTCCTCTCCCCCAATGCTGGAGGGTTTGAAAAATGCAGTTTGCGAAAATCAGGGCAGTCACCTACACCCTGGCATTTTTCAAATCCCTCAGAACCCCTGCCGAGAGGAGCAGCCGGCACTCGTCTCGGAAACTTCCCTAGCCCTCTCTCCCAGCCCCACTNGTGTCAGTTCTGCCCCCTCTCCTCGGGACCCCACCTCTGCCTCCGCTTCCCTCCCTTGGGATCCCGCCCCTGCTCTGCTCCTCTCCCTCGAGATCCTGCCTCTGCCTCCCACCCCGTCTCGTCGCGGGCCATGCCTGCCCTGTCCCTGCCCCCACCTCCCCTGCTTTTCAAACTGCATCCTACAGCTCCAGTACTCAAGACACAGAACAGGGCTTTTATCCTTTCGCAGCCCCAGTGTCTTTTACTAGAACAGGAAGAAGTCCTACTTGGTAACCTTTTTCGTACTCTCACATAGAAGAGCTCTGCACAGCTCAGAAAGAATTTGGTAGAGAAAGCGAATATTTTAAGTGTCTACTACAAGCCATTTTCTCTTCTAATACACTGGTTCCACATGATTTGTGGAATGTCCTATCTTGCCTGCTCCCTCCAGCCAGATTTATTTCATGGGAAAGGGCATGGAAGAGGGTTTGGGGGACCTACTTCCTGAGCTTTTGCAGAGCCAAGATAATTCAGTGGATTCGGATAATAACAACCTTACATTAAATCATTTAAGCGGTGAGGGCGAGTTTTCTAAGCTGCAAGATCAAGCTTGGTTGCTATCATGTCCTGTACTAGTAGAAATTACAAAGGCAGCAGAGAAAGCCCTGCTCTTTCTACCATCTAAATTCCCTAAAATTAATTATACAAATGTTTAACAGTTCCGTCAAGAATGTTTTCTAGATTTTATTAACCATCTACGTCAAGCTATCGTCTCCCAAGTCCAGGAAGCAGATGTACAGCAGCGACTGCTGTTGGAGCTGGCTCAGAACAATCTGAATGATTCCTGCAAAAAAGTGATTATGAGTCTGCCCTTCAAGCCACCACCATCACTGGACTTCATTATCGAGGCTTGCATGAAAAGGGCGCAGTGGGAACAAGATGTAAAATCAAAGAAGGGGGGAACAGTAATAGGAACAGTACAGGAGACTGTGGCAGCAGGAGAAGTGCAACCAAAGAAAGAAATAGTATGTCATCGTTGTGGGAAGAAGGGACACATGGCCAGGTATTGCAAGGCCTCAGTCGTAAAAAGTTTTTCTGAGACTGTTTCCCCAGGTACATCACAGCAACAGGGAAACTGACGCAGCAGCGCGGAGCAGCCCCACGCAAAGACACAAATGGGGCTGAACCAGGACACACATGGACACAAGGACTGAGACTGGAGGTGACCTGTGACTGTGGCAATTACTTCGAATCCAACAGGTGGCAAGTAATAGCAGTTACACTCCAAAACAAAGACACATTACCAAACAATACAAATGTGGTTGTTACAGGGGACACTAAAACAACACCAGTAGAGATCGAGGTCTCTCCTGAGCTCACAGAAGTGGGTTTGGATGGAGGCTTTGTTCTCTTGGCACTATGCATCCATCCCCCCATTCTACCTACAGAGCTGGAGCATGGTACAAATTGAAGGACCAGATGGGCAATTAGCATCAGTACGCCCATTCATGCTAGATGCAAATTTGACTTTTTGGGGAAGGGATCTGACGTCCCAGTGGGGGACATGTATTGATATTGGCCCTAGACCTCAGGATTTTTAATAGCGACCACTGGGAAGTGCCACACCCAGAAACTCATTTGGAAAACTGATCCCCCTATCTGGAGTGACCAGTGGCCACTAAAATGAGATAAAGTGAAGGCGCTCAACTCCTTAGTGGACGAGCAGCTGGCTAAAGGTAATATTGTGGCAACTAATAGCCCCTGGAACTTGCCCATGTTCATTATAAAAAAATCGGGGAGTGATAGGTGGCGGCTCCTCCATGATTTGATAAAAATAAATGAGGTCATAGAGGACATGGGACCCCTTCAACCGGATATGCCATGCCCATCAATGCTCCTTCAAAATTGGAATCTGGCAGTTATTGATATAAAGGATTGCTTTTTCCAAATTCCCCTACATCCTGACGATGCCTGAGGTTTGCATTCTTGGTCCCCTCCATCAGTTGGGAGGCTCCAATGCAATGATACCACTGGAGGGTTCTACTCCAGGACGTGAAGAACAGCCTGACCATCTGCCAATGGTACGTCTCAAATATACTGTCCCCTATCCGTGCCAAGGCTGAAAAAGCCATTAGCTGTCACTATATGGATGATGTGCTGGTTTGTGCCCCAAATGACAAATATTTGGACTGGACATTGAATTTGGTGATAAAAGCCTTAGAAAGCAAACACTTTGAACTGCAGCCTGAAAAGGTGCAGAGAACTAGCCCGTGGAAATATCTTGGGCTAAAGATCACAGAAAACACCATAGTTCCACAACCACTCCAAATAAATGATAATCTAAAAACACTACAGGAGCTACATCAGCTTTGTGGATCTCTGGTTAGGCTTGACCATGGAGCACCCCCTATTTAATTTATTAAAAGGGGGAAACAAACTCACATCTCCCAGGGTCCTCACAGAGGAGGCAAAAGGATCCATCAAAAAAGGGCAGGAGGCTCTCACAACCAAACAAGCACACAGGTATCGGCCTTCTCTCCCATTCCAGCTTGCCATGTTAGGGGGCCACACCTCCATGGCCTCTTATTTCAGTGGGATACGGGGCAGAAGGACTCCCTCATTATCACTGAGTGGATATTCCTTTCGCACCAGCCTTCCAAAAGCATCACTACACCACAGGAACTCATGGTTTGGATAATAATGAAAGGTAGGGCACATTTTCACACCCTGGCGGGGTGTGATCTTACAGGCATTTATCTGTCAATAACTGACACATTGGAACACCTAATCCAAACAAATGTACATTTACAATATGCATTGGACAGTTTTTCTCGGCAAATTTCAATTCATTATCCCAAACATAAGGTAT